>JAAONU010000022.1:1029093-1608262 GCA_012932295.1 Cyclina sinensis
GCGTACGCAACGCAGCGGACGCTGATAATTGTCACGTGGTTGGCCGTACGCTGAACGAGGCAGAGAAACTGTATTTCTACCCCTGAGTACAAACTGCACATCAAGAAAGAATCAAACAGCGGTCATAATGAGAGGTACGTACCATTTTTATAAAGAGCTAAAAGTCGTGCACGAATATAATGATTTGTATGCAATAAAAAAGAACTATTTGCTACAAATTGTTGGCTTTTATCATGACCGCATTTGGGTTCCTAACGCCTATGCTCAAAGCCAAAGTTTAAAAAAAATACCTTAATGAGTAAAGGTTTACCAAAGCATAATACACTTGCAGTTGAAAGGGAACATTGGTATTTTTATCTTGTTTGGTTATAATAACTACAACAATTTATTTATTTTTTGAAATAAGAATAAAGTTGTTTTATCTAACAATAGTTTTGCATATAGCGTTCGTGCTGTTTACATTATTCTGCATTTACAGATCTTAGCCACGTGGAAAACATTTCCGTCCTGCATTTACCACGAGTTTTTCGATACCCAAAGTTCCAAACTATTTTCCATTATCTATACCGGATGACATCGCTGATGAGTTGATACGTTTGCATAAAAATCCTTCTGGATGGTGGATTGGCCAGTTTTTAGTTTACCTCACCAGACCAAATCAGCAGTTTAAATCATTTCTAGATGAGAGTATTAAAGCATGGATTTGAGCATCCAATCGTTGGGTAAATATAGTAACACATGGGTCAAAATAGTCTAATACCGTCATCTTAAAAAATGATAAAATAAATTATGAAATGCCTTATGAGTTCTCAAAACGAGTAGTCATAAGAATGAAAGTTCGGGGCAATTCGATGTTTTTTCTTTGTTGTGGTTGTTGTTTTTTAATGTTGTTTTTTTTTGTTGTTTTTTTCTTGAATCTGTACAGTATATAGTTGTTAAACAGTACATGAATATAGTTATGTTTGTTGACCTATTACCAAGAGTAACAAGAAATGACAAAACGTTAAACATCCCTAAAAACATGTACTTTTTGTCAAAAATATGTTACCTTGATTTTAATATGTAACTCTACCATACTGAAAGACTATAATAAGCCATCTATTTTACTGGTGACGCTTATTTTTATTCTAAAGGGATAACTTGATCAGTAATCACAGGAGTCAACCAAAAAACTGTTTTATACAGAAAACTGTATATTCTCTGCTATGAAAATCAGAGAAGAGTGCAACTGAAACACGTGGATACATTAATTTTGAACAACCTGAGTAGGGTGCAACTAGATATGTCATGTCTCCTATCTATGTGTCTTTAATCTTGTTTTTTTTTTAAATAGGACTAATTACCAACTGGAAAATCTTTGAGGAATGAATAGATCAATAAGTTTGTGCTACTTTTGACTCAATAGGTTTATTGTGTAAGCGGCCTAAATACTGGGCTCTTAGTAATTGTTATACAAGACGTTTTTGGCGGGGGTGAGGGAGGGGCGGGGAAGGTAATTTGTTAAGTTTTTGAAAATATGCCGTATAAACGCTTGCCGTGTAAGTTTAGGGTCATTATTATAGGAATTTTTAGCTCGTCTGTTTTCGAAGAAATACTCGAGGTATTGTGGTCACTGAGTCGTCGTCGTCGTTGTCTTGCAAAAACTTTAATGTAGCTGATTATTCATAAACCATAAGACTTAGAGTTTTGATATTTGCTGTGTAACATTGTCTAATAGACCTCTACCATGTTGGTCCAAATCATGACTCACGGGTCAATATCAGCCCCGCCCTAGAGCTTGTATACACGTATAGAGTAATATAGAAATGTTTTTGAAAATCTTCTCTAAAACCGCTTGACACAGGGCTTTTTTAATTTAATGTGAGAACATCCGCTAGTAGACCTCTACCAAGATTGTCCATAATATGTCGCTGGGATGAAGATTAGCACAACCCCAGGGGTCACTTGGTTTTGCATAGACAAGAATATAACACAAAAACTTAAAATGGGAGTACAAAGATTAGATCTTTACTATTTGTTTACACAGGAAAAGGAGGTACCCCTTAAACCGTTACCGCCCCCCCCCCCATCTTTTTCATTTGTCTTTAGTTTTGATTTTTTATTCGTAGGTACTTACCCCCCACCCCCACCCTCACACACACGCTCAACCAGACTCCCCCTTCTCGCTGTTTACCCACACCCAGCATTTTTTGTGTTTTGTTTTTTATGTGTAAGTACTTGTCCCCCCCTACACAACACCACCACAAAAAAATAAAAAGTATAATAATATTCTTTTTCAAGTCGTTAGATTTTTGTAAGAGTAGGCAATTTTTTTTATTTACGTTTTGTTTCTATTTATCTTTTTCTAGGATGAGTAGGTACCTACAAATTGGTACTTTTGCACGGGTATGTACTTCCGAGCTCTTTTTCGGTAAATAAAAAAACGAGCGTTGGTGCCGCTCTGTGGTGCTCCTGTCTTCAACTTTGCTGTTACCACAATAATATATTAAATTGATTTTTTAACGAAATTCTAGACTGAAATCCTCTCTAACAGAAACCGTACATTTGTATTTTTAGTAACAATTATACATTAAAAATGACAATTCTCGCCTCTATTCTTCTATGCGCGAAGACTGTTTCCATTGCTGAAATGTTTAATGAAAAAAAAGCTTGGCTGAAATAATAGTTATACTACAGGACTTAAAGGATTTTTTATTGGCTGAAATACACTTTCATTCAATCGGTAATACTCAAACAGGAAAGTTGTTGATCAGAAAGTAGGGATTTTTTATCCTCATGTAATATTTACAGAATTCACGTTCGAAGAAAAGACAAAGATACAGTGGCAAGATATCAGAGCCTTGAAGACTACATGAACCATGTGGAGACCTGGTTTAATAACTATGATAAAATACACCATATTGTTACACGCAGGGTCTATCTTGCTTCTGATGATAAGAACGTTCTTATAGATGCTAGGAAAAGGTAATTCTAAGATAGTTTTACTGTCGTATGTATGTACTTTACTGTGAAAATTATTTATTCATATGAGTACTTTTAGCCACACAAGCATTTCTGAATCATAACTTACATAACATAGTTACATAGACACTTTGTTGTTGTTGTTGTTTTTTTCGTGAGAAGATATATAATGATGTAAAATTAGCGACTGTAACATTAACTTCTCGAAAAAAATAAACACATTCTAAATATATCTCAATATAATGAGCAGCATATGTTAGCAAATTGTTTTGACATATTCATAAAGTGTAATTCTGTACAACAGCGTTACTATCAGAAAATTATACTTCATAAACCAGTGATAGCTTACACATGCTATGGTTTTGCATGTCCAGTTCTGCACCATCGCGTTTGTCTAACATATCTATACTGTTAAAAAGATGACAGATATGCCCATGGGTTTGTTGATTTTTTTAAGAGTTTCTTTTGCTTTCGAATATGATTATGTTGTAACTGCACTAGTAAACACATGTCACTCAGATAAACACGTCTATCGATCGATCAATCCATTCATCGCTCTCTCTCTCTCTCTCTCTCTCTCTCTCTCTCTCTCTCTCTCTCTTTCTTTCTTTCTTTCTATATAGAAAATGACAATAGGATGTATGGAACAAACTAAAAGTACGCCTTGCTTTATCGAAAAAAATATCAACACGATAAATTTAAGTAAGTTTCTGCCGAGTACTAGTATTTAATCTTCAAGCCATAAGCTAATTTTACATTTTTCTTTTTTTTCAAGGCTTCCTAAATATACATTTCTGATGGCTGTAAACGTGACCGCGAAGCGGTATACAGAAGATTCTCTGCGTGGGATAGTCCTTGACATTCAGATGTTGTCCATGTGCGATTTTGTCGTGTGCACTCTATCTTCAAATGTAAGTAAGTTTTGCTTAACTTAGCAGAACGTGCTTTCGTTTTCCGTCCTGCATCGTCCGACATCATTTGCCTGAAATGACATGTTCACATACACCAGTTGCAATGCGTCGGCAGAAATTCGATCCAAGGCCATTACGACAGTAGGCTACGTCCTAACATCGGAGCTATCGAGCTTCAGTACAAATTAGTAAATTGTATATGCTTTGACCTTAATGTGAGACTTTTATACTGCTATTTTGTACTCTACATGTGAATGACACATGGCGGTCTTGTTCTCGCTATAAATGACATTTTTCTGAAGATATTTATAACGGAAGCAGTCCTTACACCATATAACTTATAAATATTATTGCACTTAAGAAACAACCGGAAATGAATTAATATGTCAATATTTATGGATATTTTTATTTAATTTATTTATATGATCAATATTTTGTGTCATCCATAGGTAGGAAAAATGGTCTACATGTTGATGCACGTGCGATACTGGGACGCACCCGATCGTATCTATTCGCTTGATATAGACTTTGCATTTGACCGTGTGTATGTTTCAAACAAGACTTTCGAAACGAAATGGAATAGGACAGCGCGAAAGGGATATTCTTTATTGAAAGATAAAAGCAAAAACCCCGTAATGAGATGGTATGCACGTGATAATAGGATACAACGCGTAAAAATGCCGACGTATCCCGAAGTTATAAAACAGGATTGAAAGCAGAAAATGCTTAGTACATATTCTTTTCTCCGAGTGAATGCACTGTGGAAAATACTGACATATTCAGAAAAACCAAAACGGTTGAGCTTGAACACATAACAGAATTTTGTAACTGGCGAATTTGTTGGAGAGTTTATGACAAAATATAGAGCGAATTGAACAGTGCAGCTGTAGTTTTGTTTTATACGAAAAAAGTCAAACTGCACATAAAACAGTGTTGCGACAATTCAGATGTGCTTAAAACTAATGAAACACAAAGAGCAATAACAGAAACAGAAGAAAATTTTACATTAAGTTGGCACATGCATTCAAATGTATATTTTCAGGTAGTGACTGTTTAAAAAAATTAATTTTCTTTAAAAACATAGTCGCATGATAATACAATTTCTTCAAATCCTACAAATGAAAATATATGCTAACAACTTCTCTTCTCTATCATACATTATCATATTTTCCTTTGAAACTTTTATCAGGTCTGACTGATTTAAAATATCACGATCAAGAAACATGACAAACATCATCTTCTTCTGTACATGTCGAATTAAATGCATTCAGTCATGCCTAAAACCTTACTGCAACAAATGTAAACCAAAAAGATTTACATTGTGATCTCTTCTTGTCTTCTTTCAATGTTTGAACCTAATTTGTACATAACAAAGTTGACCAGTTTTGGAAATTTTACGACTTTCTCAGCTGTGCCTCAGGCTCCGATTTCTACATCAGGTCCTATGAACAATCGTTGAAAGCTTTGTATTAGCAAATTATCATATGTCGTTCAGATTTTGTGAATATATTATAAATATTCATTCTTATAAACATCAGATTTTTTTTCTAAAAAGAGTAAGAACAAGAGCTCCGTTCGAATGAACGCCATTGCCCTCGAAGGGCGTTTTTTTTTGTTTGTTACCGTGACCTCTAAGTGGATCTGGCGGGTAGAGCATATGAAGGTGCATGCACCTGTAAAGTTTGGAGGCTGTAGGTGAAAGAATTTCCGTCTTTGGTCAAGGTTAAAGATTTATGACAAAAAGACGAACAGTCAGACAGACCATAAACAATAAGCTTCCTCCGGGGGGCATAAAATACGCCTTCTCAAAGTGATTCTAAATGTTACAATTTATAAACAGAATGAACTTTAGCTGATGATTATGTTACAATGAAAATAAACATCTAAATCAATTTTTGATTACACTAAAAAAAGAACTGGTGCGTTTTGTCTCAGAGTTCAGCAACTTGCTGCAATAAAACTAAAATATAATCCTAAGTTTTGTCGCAGCAACTGGTAAAACTTTACAAAAAATAGCAATAACAAAGGTGTGATCCCTAATGATGCCCCCTCAGAAC
This sequence comes from Cyclina sinensis, assembly GCA_012932295.1. NCBI lineage: Eukaryota > Metazoa > Mollusca > Bivalvia > Venerida > Veneridae > Cyclina > Cyclina sinensis. Next base: position 1,035,023 of record JAAONU010000022.1, read on the forward strand.
CCAAAGTCTTATCCAACGGACATGTAAGAGTCCTTGTTCTATTTCTTTAATGTTAAGGTTAGGCAGCAGCCATTACAAGGAGAATTTAAAAGGATCATACCAATCTTCTAACTCCACTGAAACAGTACATTCTTTCCCCGTGTAAAGAATTATTAGTGATAAAATGAAACAAGAGGGCAAAAATCGCCCTAAATCGCTCACCCGAGTCTCATTGCTCAAGTTTCAAGGATCGTTATTGGCTGTTATAAGTGTAAGTTGTTCGCAAGTTTGAATAAGTTTACAATAAGTTTTAAACCTCTGGGTGTAATGGTACTCATTCTTTAGCAGAAAAAAATGTTTAGTCTACAGGTCCCTGTGAACTTAACCTTTGATTTACGGACACCAAAAACAATAGGGTTCTTCTCATATAATTACCTTATGAAGTTTGAAAATTCTTAATGTAATGATACTCCAGTTACCAAGCAGAAATAATTAATTCTACAGGTCCCTGTGACCTGACTTTTTGACTTACTGACCCAAAAAGATATAATTCTTTTACTGAGGCTTTTATGACGCTTGAAGGCTCTGAGTGAAATAGTACTCCTGTTATTTAGTTGGTAACTGTTTTTATACTAGAGGTCCCTCTGACCTAGACCTTTGACCTCCTGACCCCAAAAAATATTTTTTTTGCCTGATAAAAAATAAAGTAGTTCGTGTTTCAATGAGTGTTTATTGTATTGCTTTAGCTCCGAGATGGAAAATTAACTCTGTCCGACTTGACTTTTCAACTAAAATCTCAAAGCAATCTTATCTCCCGTTTCTTTTTGCCCGTCGCTTATTCCTTGCATTTTACCTCCTATTGTTTCATCAGTAATTAAATATACTAAATTAATGCTGTTTTACAGGCAACAATCTATGCAATTAAAATATAACCAACGTTCGAAGTTGCATACTAAATAAATTAATACGGTGTTTTATATGTTTTAGATCATTTGTTAAAAAAATAATTCAACATCCTCTTCCGTTTTTCCTTTAAATATATTACTTATGTCTTGTGACATACATTACTCCGCGCAAAAAAAAACTGTTAATGACTCTTTGCCGTCTAATACAGTCTTAATTTCACTAAAAATAGTTTTCTAGTTCTTTCAAAATCGTTGTTCAACGTTACAAATGATCCTGTTTTAATTAAGCTACACTATTTTGATAACTGATTTATAATTTTACATGTCAAAATTCTAACTTCGATGCGTTTTTTCATCACAAACGACATCCTCAAGACAACGATATATCGATTTTCTCCCGTTTAAATTCTTTGTATTTTTACCACTCACCAGCGACACCTCTCAACATCGAGTAACGACGCAACAATCTCTCTAAAACGAGACGTGCTGAACTTCTTTGAACGACACGGTAAGTTAGCAGCGACATTTTTTTTCCAAAAAAGAAAAAAAGTCAAATAGATATTTTCTGCGCATCTTTTGCGTGTAGAAAGTCTAAAACAACTGCCGCTTTGTATCATTGGAATTACGTGAATAAATCCTAAAGCGCATAACAAAGTTGGAACCAAATACATGAAACATTTCTGAAGGCAAACTTTGTCAGTCTATTATACGGTTCTGCAAGGTTGTGTTGATTTGCAGACTTTAATGTTTGAAAAATTGCCTGACATTGAAATGTGAGAATTCACAGCTCATTAAAAATGTGAATACAACAATTTTAAGTTTCGAATTTCTCTGAAAGCTGAGTGAATTCTCATTCTCTATAAAAATGAACGATAGAGAATGTGAAAGAAGTTGTGTTTTTTCTTTCGTTAAAACGGAAGGGGATATCAATGCTGAATGAATGCTATGTTGGGTATTACGAGGGTGCATCAATAAATTAAAAACTAATTCAATAGCGTCAAAACTATTGATCCGTTTAAAATGAAACTTTAAATGCTGTGAAAACAGATTATTTCAAATTGAATCATTCTTTGTCGTCATCACTTATGACGTTATAAACCGTAAACGACGTCACGTTACGGGCGTTCGTTCGAAAATGGCGTCACACAACGTCAACAAACAGCGCATCGTTATAAAGTTTTACACAAAACTCGGAAAGTCTTTTTCCGATATTCGTGAAGATTTGCAAAAAGTTTACGGAGAGGCTGCTCTGTCAAATGGTGCCATTTCAAAGTGGATGAAGCGGTTTAAAGACGGTAGAGAGGCAACTGAAAACGACAGTCGTGCAGGTAGACCAGTGACTGTAACAGATGAAGAAACAGTGACTGCCATTCAGGAGTACATACTCCGAGATAGACGAGTTAGTGTGGAGCACGTAGCAGATAATTTCGCTATTTCGTATGGTACAGCTCAAGGCATTATGACTGATAGATTAGGAATACGTCGCGTTTCAGCAAGATGGGTGCCTCGTTTGTTGACGTCGGAGCAGATATGGGTTAGGGTGAAAATGTGTCAGCAGTACGACAGGAGGTATCGTGAAGAAGGCGATTACTTTCTTAATCGAGTGATAACATGTGATGAAACGTGGATTCACATTTTTGAACCGGAAAGCAAACGTCAGAGTTCTGTCTGGAAGCATCCTTCCTCGCCTTCCCCTAAAAAAGCAATAATTTCCAAGTCAGCCGGGAAGTTTATGGCCATTATATTCTGTGATACATACGGTGTAGTGCTAAACCACGTTGTTCCTCCGAAAACGACAGTCACTGGGAACTATTATGCAACATTACTTAAAACGGAACTCATGGCGGCAATAAGGAGAAAGCGTCAACATCTACTTAGGTCCGGATTCATATTACATCACGACAACGCGCCAATCCATTCAAGCCACGTTCTCATGGATACACTAGAAAAACTCGACGTCGAACTGTTACCGCACCCACCCTACAGCCTGGACCTAGCAATTTGTAACTTATGGCTGTTTCCAACTTAAAAAAAAAAACAGTCTTCATGGTACGAAATTTGAAACAAGAGAGGAACTGAGGTGTGCCGTAGACAGACAACTGCGGGAGATGTCACGTGACAGGCTACAACACGTGTTCGAGTCATGGGTCGAGAGATGGGACGAGTGCAAATCGTGCATGGGTAGTTACTTTGAGAAGGAGTAATCATTTTAGGTACTTGAATTAAATCATTTCCCCGCTACTTAATTAGTTTATGAATTTATTGATGCACCCTCGTATGTATTATATTATGTATTCAATGCTCTGAATTTTCTAAATATTACAAAAAAGCAGTGTGGGTCTAATCATACCATTTTGTTGGATAGCATTATACATATATTAATACTTCGAAATGAAAATTCCAACACTTTTGATTAATTGATCCTCTTTAGAGCAAAATATCCTCTCTCTTACAAACACTTCCCTCATCCGAATAACCTCTGCTCTTTTTAGGCTGTACTGTAGTGGACATTATGGAAATAGCAATCTTGCCAGGAAGTTAACAACTCTGAAAAAAAAGAAATATCCAAGTATTTATTCATCGCTTCTATTGTTTTAAAATTATTCCCTTGTAAAATGTTCCCTCTACTGAGTTTAAGAGACCCTAAGTTTTAAAGCATTCCATTCCATTCACTTATAAGAATGTGTATATTTACTACATAAGCTTGAAAGGTTACATTTTTTGTTGTGATTCTGAAAATATGTTCATATAAAACGACAGGTATAAATTAGTTTAGATTTTTTTATAAAGCAAAAATTCAAAAGCGGCTTGTATTTTCAAAATATGGATTTAAAGAGCTTTCAAATGATATAAGAATCTTAAAATTCGGCTCACAAAGAAAAAAGTCATCTAAAGTTAAAACTTCTGCTGCTATCAAATGTATATAAGTATTGATTCATTTTGCCAACCTGTAGTCAGCTATATTTTTGTAACAGTTGCTTGTGATGTCATCAGTCAAAGTGCCTTGACTGGTTTCCCAGGGGCGGATCCAGGATTTCAGGTTGGGGAGTGGGGGGGCACAAAATGTTCGTCCCAATTTGTGTCGGTTTTCTACCTCATTTCAACGGTTGTGGTTATCCTAGAGTATACTGATTTGGCAATATCACAAGGGCCTCTGATTATTCAATTCAATGTTACACAATAAATTATACATTATTTAAAGAAAAATTCAAACCAGACCTACAATAACACATATGGTCCGGGCAGTTTAGTTGGTGGGGAAGGAGCGCCGGTTGCGCCCCACTCTGGATCTGCCAGTGTTCGCGGTCGTACTTTGCTACGACAGTGACTGTATCTCACCTGGTCTTTATGTTGAATTATATCAAAGTAACCAAAGCATGGTCATAGTTTATTATCATAATTGATATTACTAGTATATTTGTTATTCTATTCAAGAATGTTTGTTATTCTGTTCAAGCATGTTATTCCATGAAATTCATGTTATTTTGTTACTTAACAAAACAAACAATGTTTCAATGACATAATTATCACCATTAACATCAAGAGATGTATGGAAATAAGAGGTTGAACAAATATGTTGTTGTTGTTCTTCAAATACTGAGCATTACCTTAGTTATAATACGTCTGAACAGAGAGATCTTCAATTTAAAGATATATATTTCATTCCTTTTTATTGGCATCTGCAAACAAAATAGAGTGCTGTAGCTTAAAGTTGTTTTAAATGAGGTGGAAAAGTTATTTATTACTTTGAAATGTACATCATTTTGTATGACAGAATTAGTGATAATTGAAATACACGCCCCTTTGTTTCGAATTCGTCATTCTGGCCTTTAATTGTCCACTGATTGAAAGAAAGGCAGGGCCTATCAGCAACGAAATGAAAACAGCAGGTAGACTCACTTTAGCAATTAAATGAAGATTTGCTTGAAGCAGGTTTTCCCCGAATATTACAATCATCTTAAAGATAATATAGGCAACTCATGTTTAAAAATGCACAAAATCATTGCACAAAATAAATCGTTTGAGAAAAATAAAATATGTCAGTGAAATATTACACAAGCAGGAATTTAAAAACGTTTCTGATGTGTTGTAATGTAATGCGCAAATAATAAATATATTTCTAATATAAATAACAAGTGTAGTAACGCTCAGACAAAATACATTTACAAACGAACATTACTTGCTTAATTTCTAGAATTGACTGATACACTTGTTATTATAGACAGATCCATTTATCATTTTAGAGGTATTGATTGCGCACAGAATTATTAAAAGTGTAGATCAAAGTCACGACTGCATTAATATGCAGGCTGACCATTGTCGATTCTGGTAACATAATAAATTTCAACCAGCAGGGTAAGGTTAAAGGTGTTTGCTACCTCCTGTCATATATAGTCAGTATCCGTAATCATCAATTTATACAGGATGAACCATTTGTTAACTGATCGATTCATGTTTGCCTCAATAACATTACCTTTGTTAACTAATCGATTCATGTCTGCCTCAATAACATTACCTTTGTCAACTGATCGATTCATTTCTACCTCAATAACATTACCTTTACCTTGATTTATTTTCCCCACATGTTTTCTGTTCAATAGATTGCATTTTATATATATTTTACACGATCGCTTTCCTACAATTTTGATACGAAGCCAGTCTTTCTCAACTGTGACTGCATTACCGGCATAATGGTCAAACTTTGCTTTCGAAGAACTTCTTGTCGGTATACCCAATGCTTCTACCTAATCACTTGTACATTCATAAGATTTATCCATCAAATTAAAGTTTTGGTACGACAGTGACTGTACTTAACCTGGTCTTTATCTTGAATTATATCAAAGTAATCAATGCATGGTCATACTTTATTATTATTTATTAATATTATTCCCTTGATAAGGACGATTGACGTATGCATGCAGTTTGATTTACCGTAGTACATTTAAGAATATGTATACTACTCAAAATTTAATAGGGATCACTTATAAGAATGTGTATATTTACTACATAAGGTTGAAAGGTTACATTTTTTGCCGTGATTCTGAAAATATGTTCATATGACAACAGTTTGGTACCAAAAAATTAGTAAGTCTTTAAACCGTTGAAGCATGACAGAGGCTGAGCCGTGGGAGGGGCACGAATTTGAGATAACACAGACATGAAATGAAATTGAACTTTTTTGGAAAAATTAAGTATATGGCCTGATTTTTATCACGTGTGGTGTCCATATGCTTGGATTACTGCTCTGCACCGCCTTCTCATGCTGCTAATGAGTCTCCGGATGCTTTGTTGTGGGAGTCGAGCCCACTCATCCAGAAGGGCCTGCTGTAGCCCAAGGACCGTGGTTGGCAGGACTGGGCAAGCAGATATTGCAGTCTGCAGCATGTCCATGGCATGCTCTACTGGATTGAGGTCTGGAGACTTTGCTGTCTATGGCTTCTCTCTATGGCTGCTGCCTACAGGTACTCATCGGTGACCCTTGCCCTGTGAGGCTAGGCACCAGCGTACGGACGAACGTACACATCTAAGATCTCATTGACGTATCGTACAGCCGTCAATGTGACGTTTTGAACAATGTACAGGTCCGTTCTTCCCTGCATGCTAATGCCCGCCCGCACCATGACCGAGCCCCCGCCATGACGGTCATGGTTAGCAACACATACGGGTGCCAAACACTCACTGGTGGATCTCCATACCCGCACTCGCCTATCAGTGAAGTCCACACAAAATCTATACTCGTCAGTGAACAGCACTGGGGTCCAGTCATGCAGCGTCCACCTGGCTTGATCGCGGACCCACTGAAGATGTGCTTTGATGTCGTTTTGCGTCATAGGGATTTGGATTGCTGGCCTTCTAGCCCTTATGCCAGCTGTATGAAGACGGTTCCTGATGGTTTGAGTGAAAAGTCTTACACCAGTTGCATTCTGGAAGTCATTTTGGAGGGCAATAGCGGTAACAAAGCGCTGACGTCGCGCTTGAACGACAATAAACCGGTCATCACACTGAGTTGTGGACCTCTGACGCCCTTCGCCATGCCTATGTGTGACATGCCCGAAAGTTTGAAACCGTCGCCACATCCTGGCAACGGTGCTCTGGGACACCCCAAGGACACCTGCCACGTGCCGTTGGGAACGCCAAGCCTCAAGCATCCCTTCCCCCTATTTATCTTCTCATCTCCAATACGCCGTCTTTACCGTAGATTTGCCATGACCAGTGCTAGGTTCGTAATAAACGTACCATGCACAAGCGAAGTCAGAATGAAACAGATGTGTGCATGAAGGTACATGCCCGCGGTGCACCACTTTTCCAGGGGTCTCGCTTTTCCCGTCGTCTCGAGCCATGTACAGGTAAACAATCAAAATCTGCTGGACAGGTCAGCTTTGCCATATCAATAAACTACATGTATGAGAAAAATCAGTGATCTTGAGATTATCATTAAAAAGATATTTAAGAAATAAAAAGTGATCCCTATCAAATTTTGAGTAATATAGTTATCAGAATAAACACTTGAACAACTGATAAGAGTGATAATTAGAATTAGTTTATGCATGAGCGTTGTGAACTACCGTGTGTAGAATACGAAAGGATGCACTCTGGATGCAATAGTATTTGCACGATGATAATATAAATCTCTCTAAAAACACAATTTGTAAGTAACTATTTTGCTAACATTTTACTTTACTACCTGTTGTCGAACATCGAGGAGCAGAGGGAGTGTTTTACAAAGATGGCTGCTCATGGTAGAGCATCTGATGAATTGCCATGTTGCATGAAGCATCACGGTGAAGAAATGTCATTGTATTGCCGAACACATGGAACTCTAGGCTGCGGTGTATGTATAATGTTGTCACATACACACTGTGAGAAAGACTATATCCCAGAAGTATCTGAAAGCTATTTGAATCATTTAGAATACACGAATTTTGAAAAATCGCTAGATGACTTAAAAGGAAACTGTGCAGAACAAATAAGAGCAACAGAAGCAGATATTGTTCACGTCAACGAGACATGTGAAGGAATCATTTCGTCTGTGAAAGAAAGAAAAAAAGAACTTATATCTAGTCTTGATAAGTTCGAAAAAGAATTTGAGGATTCGTTAGCAGAGTACAGAAAGGAGAATATTGACAAACTTGAAACGTTGAAGCAGGATTACAAAAAGGTAGAAACAGAAATCATCCAGACCAAATCAACTCTTAGTTTATTGAAAAGGGATAAGAAGTACAATTCCTTGTATTATGAGGTTAAGAAAGACACAGGAAGAATGACTGAGCATAGGAAAAATACATACGAACTCGCAACAAGATACCGCACTCCACTGATGCTATTCAATCCGAACAAATGGTCTATTCGTTTTCTTACGAAAGAAAAGCTGTTCGGATCACTTGAAGTCAAGAAGCCCAAATCAGGATCTTGCAATGCACCTGAAATGGTAAACAAAGATGCTGTCTGTCAAATAAACATCAAGTTTAAAAATGACAGAAAGGTATGCTATGCCACTGGACTTGCTTTCCTGTCGACTGATCAGCTTGCTGTAGCTGACAAGGCAAACAAAAATGTGAAGATTGTTGATGTCACCTACGACAAAATTGTTTCCGAAATAGGGTTGTCCTCAAGTCCGCGTGATGTAACAGCCATACCACCCAATCAGCTTGCAGTGACATTGAGAGATGAGTATAAGATACAGTTGTTGTCAACAGCATCAGGGCTTGAAAAATCCGGAGAAATAAATACAGATGAAAAATGTCGGGGAATAACTTATAACGAAAACATGCTATACGTAACGTTCGACAATTCTTTCGCCAAGCGTCAGGTGCAAATTCTTAATCTACAAGGAGAAGTGCTGAAAAGAATGTTTCAACCTGGTTTCCTATCAGGACCGAAGTGTATCTGTTTAAGCCCAAGTGGGAAAAATGTATATGTTACAGACTACGTGTACAGACAGTTGCATTGCATTGGAGAAACAAATGAAGTTGAGACACTTGCATGTAACAAAAAGTTAATGGGAATGGCTGTTAGCAGCGGTGGAACTGTTTATACGTCTGCAGTTGACGAAAGTGCTGTTTTTCAATGTTCGGACGATATGTCAAACATTGAAGAAGTTCTGAGCGAACGTAATGGTATTACAGGTCCAATAGCTCTTGCGATATCTAAAACAACTAGCTTGTTGTACGTGAGCTGTGGAAGAGGGGATGCAGAAAAATGCAATGCTTTGCAAGTTTTCAAAGTAATTTAGCTATTCTAAACGGTACTGATTTTGGGAAACAGTGACGAATAACTACATCATGATATCTTAGCTTAGTTTTTTTCAGTTCTATAAAGAACAGAAACAATATATCGACATTATTAGCTCACCTGAGCCTTTGGCTCATGGTGGGCTATTGTGACCGAACTTTGTCCGGCGTCGGTCGTCCGTCAACAATTTCATTCAAACGACATCTCTTCTGAAACCTCTGGGCCAAATTTAATGAAACTTGTCTGGGATGTTCTTTGCATGAAGCTCTACCAAAGTTGTTCAAAGAATGCAATTCCATCAAGAAAACTGGTTGCTATGGCAACTTAAAGGAAAAACTTTGAAAATCTTCTTGTCTAAAACCACAAGGCCCTTACCTTTAAGATTTGGTATGTAGCATTGTCTTGTGAACTTCTAACAAGTTTGTTCAAATTATGCCCCTGGGGTCAAATTTGGCCCTATACCGGGGGTCACTGGATTTTACATAGGCTTATATAGTAAAACTTTAAAAATCTTCTTGTTTGAAACCACAAGGCCCTGAGCCTTAAGATTTGGTACGTGAAATTGTCGTGTGGACCTCTACCAAGTTTGTTCAAATTATGCCTCTGGGGTCAAATTTGGCCCCTAACCAGGGGTCATTTGATTTTACATAGGCTTATATAGTAAAACTTTAAAAATCTTCTTGTCTGAAACCACAAGGCCCTGAGATCTAAGATTTGGTATTAAACAAACTTTATCAAGCTTTTTCGAATTATTAGATTAGGTTAAAGGTTACCGAGGCTAAAAATAGGTTTATATACTGTACCTCATAGAGCCTTCATTTAAAGACCAATATCTTTGATATTCGGTATATAGGATCCTTGAAATCTATATATTGTTTTTTTCTTCTGTTTTCTAAATTAGTGCCTCTGTTCCTTCAAATCTTAAATATAATTATCGTTATGAGAAACATTTTTTTTCTTCTAACGTTCACTCCACTGTCAAGTTTCAGTAAAAAAAGAACAGTATTTTATATAAGTGATGAAAGAGTCTTTCAATTTTGATGGTTTGCAGAATAAGTTAAAACAGGACATTTTAAAGTCATTTTAATGTACACGTTCTGTAAATGTACTAATCAGTTGACCTTAATATTTAGCTTTTATCAGCTGCAGACTGTGTTTAAAATATAATCAAAACCTTCTCAATGTCACGGGAAATGTAGTCATGTGTTTAGCAAGTTATAGATAAAGATACTTTACCGTGACAATAATGTCAACAGAGGACTGCTGGTTCAACGTTTACACAATAAAATCCTAGATAATAGTATCTAGTAGCAACCGATTTAATTGTATGGTATGTTCCCCTCCTATCCACAAAACACATTTAATTTAAAATGGAAACTGACATTATGGACTGCAGTTTTAAACTGAAGAAAAAAAACTACATTTGTTTTTTTTTGTTTTTTTTTTTACATTAAAATGTATTTTTTTAATCAAAGCATTGTCTCATACTTACAACCCATTGTAAAATGCCGGTGGATACATCTATAAAAGTGACATAAGCCACCAGCCAGGCTACATAAAATGAATCGAATAAGCCACCATATATGATTAATCAAAACTGTTACAAGCTAATGTCTTGCCTACGTTTTAACATCTGTATAGTCCACCGTACAGACTACATTTAAACAGAGAAATAAGCCACCAGACAGGTTGCATTGAATCTTTGGGAAAAACCATCATACAAACTACATCCAAACAGTGATACAAGTGCTGATCCAGGCTACATTTAGAGAGCGGTTAAAGCCCCCATTCAGGCTATATAAAAGGACTGCTCTAAACGATCACCCAGACTGCATTTAAACAGTGGTATAAGCACTCTTGTAGACTGCATTTAAACAGTGGTACAAACTACTAGTATCACCATGAGTACACTGAAACAGCGATATAAGCCTAAGCCCTGGCTACATTTAAACAGCGGTATAAGCCCTCACCAAGATTACACAGTAGTATAAACCACCGTCGAGTCTACATAAACACATTGGTTTTAGCAATCATTTATGTCTCATAAAACATTGGTATAAGCCTTCATTCTGGCTACATAAAAGTACTGGTATAAGCCTTCATTATGGCTACATAAAAGTAATGGTATAAACCACCATCCAGGTTACTTGATAATATTTGTATTTCCTCCTCCCAGGCTGCATTGAAATATTGGTATAACAATTCCTCTCCCAGGCTGACTGTATCACTGGTATAAGCCCCCACTCAGGTTGCATTTAATCACCGGCAAAGCCCACACCTTGGGCGCCACTGTGATAGTTTTGGTGTTTTGCAATTTTCCTGTGCTCGACTGAACTCAGCTTTGAAGGTTTCACAGAATATTCATAATATCTGGAAGTACGAATAAAAAATGACCTCTCACGTTTTTAACCTTTATTTAGATCCAACAATGTGTCTAAAAGACATTTGAACAGTTTAGCAAATGTGGCCAGTGTACATACAAATCCATTATATGTTATAAACAGATTAAAGATTGCAATTAATTATATAGCAACACTTTATTCATTTAACATTAATCAATACAATGGGAAATAATCTAGCCCTGTCTAGCAGTCTTGCATAGTGTAGAATAGTGACTCTTTAATAAGTTAAAATAATAGTATTATCTAATAATCTGTTCCCTTAAAAACACTTACTTGACCTTAAATAATAGGTACAAAATACAAAATACATCAAAACTTAATGTCTAAAAGGACAAATTCCGTCTCATGTAGAATACTATTCTACTACATGTTACAACTATACATAACCCTCAACTTAACTCTGTAGGTGATGAAGGTTAGCTTAACCAAACAAGTACATGCTCCTAACAACCATCATCCATATTCAAAATCAGAATGTTCTAGAAGAATATTTCTTCCAGCAAAACAACAGCCTTTCCCTTTGCTTACAAATGTGTGCTATGCATTTCCAGCCTGAACACAGACAAAACTAGCCAGAGTCAGCCAGTCAGAAACAAGGGTCAAATGTCAACCTATTGTCTATTTCCCGCCTCTAGGATATTACACATTCAGTGGAAGTTTTCTACTTCTCTACACAGCTCAACATTATTTTTAAAAATATATATATGAAAATGAGAACAGGGGTAGTAACTCCAGGCGATGCATTAATATACGCCCCTGTTACATGTGCACTGTTTTTAGTACCAACTGGACAGAAAGCTTTCTAAATTCATAGTACAAGTGAAAATTTTGTCTCTGTCCGTCTGACAGTTCAGTCGTTTATGTGTATCGACAATATTAATTTATTAGCACAACACATGTCCTACAGGTATGCCACGTCGGTAATCATCTAATATAAAAATGAATTGCTCAGGTGTTGCTTTCGCCAAAATTATCCGTAATATTGAAAATCGAAACTAAGCATAAGTGTGTCGGACAATTCTTGGGATTTTTAGTCGTTTTAAAATAAATAGGAAATTAATTAGAAATGTGCCCATGGAACACAGATGTCCCCGTCATGCTCAAATGTTGACAGAAGATCATTAGTAAATAGTTAAAATGTAAGAAGAGGCAAGTTTAACTGTTGCAGGTATGTAATGAACAAATTACTGCAAAACAAAGTCCTTCTAATGTGAAGAAATTTAGTTTTATCAAAGTATAAGTCGTAAAAAGTCATTACTCTGATAAAATTGGAGATGTAACGTCAAATTTCAAAAGGAACCTAAAGTTTTATACGGTGAATATGCAGGCAAAATATGAATGCAATCTGTGCAAGAGTTTTCCTTTGAATGTGCGTAAACAAAATGTGGAGTCGAAAAAGGGCCATAACTCTGATAAAAATCAGATGATTCATATTAATTTTAAAAGGAACCTGAACTTAAATAAGACACATGAACATGCAAAATATAAACAAAAACTGTGCACGAGTTTTTCTGAGAATACGCAGAAACAAAATGTGGAGTTGAAAAAGGGCCAACAAAATTTAATCTCATGCCCAATTTCGAAAAAAAATACCGTAGTTTTATAAGACACATATTCATGCAAAATATAACTGTAATATGTGCAAGTGGTTTTGTTTTAAATTCGCAGAAACGTAATTTGGACGGACGGACTCGACTCATAGACACATCGAATCTTGGACGCACGAACAGTTGCAGCACTAAATGGCCCTTTGTCTTTCTGCGAATGGCAGAGGCATAAAAAATCCGAAGTGACATCGGTAATCTCATTTGATAAGGTATACCGGAAAACCTGAATGGTCATGCTACGAAAAAAATCTGAATGAAATTGTTTTTATGATTATTTTCAGAAACTGGCAGAGATAATATATTTTAAAGCTAAAAATGAATTTGGGACTTAATGCTTAAGATAAATTAATGTCATAGGATTTTATTCAGTTATGTTTATTTTATTGCATTTCAGCTGCGATTCACGTAATGTAATATATATTCTCCTTACTTTGCAAAGGAGAAGTAATCCCTTCCGACTTCACTTCGACTAAATCGTTATCTCCCTTTACATTTTACAACTGACACTGCAAACACTTTAATTTACTTCCCGAATTCTTTGCTGAAATTTATACCGTCAATATTTTTATCAGCATTTAGTTCTACTTTAGTAATTCTATGTACCACTGTACTAGACGCAACTCTCTATGCAAATATATCATTACAATGGTTTGATTCATTAAATACTTTAAACAGTGCATTATTGTATCTGATCAAATTAGCATCCACTGATCAGAAGTAACTACTATTTCATCTCCGTTTTAGTTCGTGCGACAACATTAAATGACCTTTTTACTTAATAACACTTATTTTGCTACTGACAATTCCATAACTGAACGTGTCAGCTTTTCTTTAATACTTATGTTCTAAGTTGTAAATGGTATTGTTGTTCTTAAGTTACAAAACGTTAGATTTTTATTTTTACATTTCAAGATTCGAAGTTCCCCGCGGCTTTTATTCACATTAGTACTGCACAGTTCTAAGAATTACTCAGACGGGCGTATGTATATTCTTTATAATAAGAAGATTTATATAATTTTGATTCTAAGAGCTCTAAACTCTGATTTCCAGACCATTAATTTCCCTCAAAATGAAATAAACATGAATGCAACCGAAAGAATCAATATTCAGTGACAAGTTTTCTCTCAAAATATTATCAAGGATAACAGAAAAAAGCACCGCAGAACAGATGCAATATACGCCCGTCAGCCTAGGCTGCGATCTGATAATGTCAGACATTTCACATAGCTCTGCACAAATATTTAAAAATGATCAAATTCGCAAAACATTTTAACAACTCTTTATTAAAACGACACTAAAATGTCTATATTCCAAAATTTGTTTAAAAGGGGAGATAATTCAAATATGAGACCTTACAGAGATATATTTCTTGCACATCGCACTTAACGTCAATCGCTGCCATACACTGGAGAAAAAATCATTATAAAACCAAAGAAACGTAGATAACTACTGGATAAAGTAGAGTAATGCTTCTTAGTGAATTCACTTCTCCTGGTCACATGCTATTTATATTTCAAGTTTCACATCAAGTTAGTTCATAGTTTAAAAATTATGCTCCAGACAAAAAATATTAAGAAGGGAGATAATTTAAAAAGGGGAAGGTAGAGTAATAGCTCTTATGCACTGCATTTTTACCTTTTATCTTTATCCAAGGTATCGTTACAATCCCTTTCATTATGTTTAAGTTATGCTGCGGACAAAAATTCATTCTAACAGTATCTATCTAGTATCTATCTATATTTTAAGTTTCACGAAAATCCCTTTCATAGTCTTCAAGTTATGTTCCGGACAAAAATTCATTATAAAAACTAAAAAAAGAGATATTACTCAAAACTGGATTAAGAAGAGTTATGCTTATTGTGCACTGCACTTAGCCAACTTGAATTTAAGTTCACATTAATTAACTGCAATGAATGAATAAAATAATGATCCAGTAAAAAAATATTAAAAGGGAGATACTCAAAATTTTGATAGTTATGGTTCTCGTGCACAGCGCTTTTACTGCCTACCATCTATCCTTTTTTTAAGATTCAGGTCAATCCCTTTCAAATTCTTCATGTCATGATCCAAATAAAAGTCATTATAAAATTGAACAAGGGGGCCATTGGCCCCAAAGCGCTCACCTGAGGACAGACTGTTATTTGTGTTTCATGTTAAATATCTAAGCTCTAGCATTCTTAGTTTCAGAGATCACTTTTTTATATGTATATAAAGAAAACCCATGACCCCAAGGGCAGGGCCAATTTTGACCCTAGTGCCATACTTGAATCAATGTCTGTGAAGGTCCACAATGTTTCGTGCCAAATGTCAAAGCTGTAGCCTTTGAAGCTTCAAAGGAAATGTTCTTATAAGTTTTTACTATATGCAAATAATGAATATCCATGACCCCTGGGCAGGCACAATTTTTACCCCGGATATAATTTGTACAAACTTGGAACAGGTTCACTAGACAATATTTCATGCCAAATAATTAAGCTTAAGGCTTTGTCATTGCGGAGGAGAATATTTTTTACTGTATTCATATATGGAAAACCTATGACCCTCTGGGACGGGGCCAGTTTGGCACTAGGGGCATAATTTGAACAACTTTCGTAGAGGACATATAGATAATGTCATATACCAAATATCAAAGCTCTAGCCTTTGTCATTTAAGAGGAGAAGATTTTTTTAAAGTTTTTACTATATACATATAAGGAAAACCAATGACACCATGGGGCGGGGCCAATTTTAAGACTAGGGCATAATTTGAACAACTTTCGTAGAGGATCTATAGATGATATCATATACTAAATATCAAAGCTCTTGCCTTTGTCATTTCAGAGGAGAAGGTTTTTTGAAGTTTTTACTATATACATATAAGGAAAACCTATGGCCCCTTGGGCGGGCCAATTTTAAGACTAGGGGCATAATTTGAACAACTGTGGTAGAGGACTTATAGATGATGTCATATACCAAATATCAAAGCTCTTGGCTTGTACTTTCTGACAAGAAGATTTTTAATTTGAATTTTTAAAACTTCTTTTTTGGCCCTTCTTATGTAACAAACCAGAACCATTTGAACAACTTTGAAAGGGACCACCCAAGGATCATTCCTGTGTAGTTTGGTTAATGTGCAGTCATTGGTTTCAGAGGAGATGTTGTTTTTATGAAATTGTTAGAGACGCACGACCACGGACGCCAGACACAGGGAATCACAAAAGCTCACCATGAGCACGTTGGGCTTAGGTGAGCTAAAAAGGGAATATTACTCAAAAACAATAAACAGGTATAGTTAAAAGAAACTTTAGACAATCATCCTTGAAAGCACGTGTTTTGTCCTATATTAAAATTTGTGGTTTTGTATGCGAGAGATGCAAACCGTCATATGACATTTTCTAATCTCAAATTATGTTCACACTAAAGTTTTAATACTGGACGAGTCTATTCCTAACCAGGACATGGACGCTAATTCGGATTGGACAAATTTCAGTTAAGCTACAAAAACATTTCTTGTTTTGCTGCACATTTTAATAAATGAAATAACTTTACAAAATAGTTTAAAATTAGTAGGAATATTTAATCAAGGCATATCTCGCATGTATACATGTATTATGTTGATAGATTAGTACATTGTACCCCTTTTTAAGTAAGGTTAACGAGGGTACCGTTGAGTGACACATAGTAAAAAAATCCTCACATGTGTCTTTAGCTCTTATCACCTGATATGGATATAAATCCTATGTCATGCGATCCAAAGATTTGCCCTTGACGCTTGACCCGAAGATACATACTACGTGTAAGACCACGTAATTTTGAACGCGTTTCAAATTCCAGAAAGTCTGCATGAGTGTCAGAAACAGTGTCAGACCGTTGCAATCGACCCGGGAGGGTCCCTAGACATCAAAATAACATACTCAGACAAAAAAGAGTAAAAGAGGAGACATGAGGAGTAAAAGAAAAGGCACGAGGAGCGAAGAAGAGGTATGAGCTTTAACATAATGAAAGTTGGGTAAGGAAATGTGTTGGGATCAGGTATGTACAAAACAGTGACAAACTTGGGATATAGAGTAGATTCAACCAAAAATTAGTTTCGTTGTTTTATTGATATCATACTTTTACCATAACGTCCAATACTGGTAATATATCTCTTTTTGTTCACATTTAAATGGCTAAGCTTAAAAGCTCCTAAAGTAATATTGACATAATTGCCATACAACATTCCCCGAACGCTTTATTTTGTAACAATGCATGCTTTCTTATTTATTTTACATGTATATAACTTTAGATCGTTCACAATGACATCTAAAGTTTTCTACGATTGCGTCCGTCTGTCTCGAGATAATGTTAAAAAACGGACGATGAACCCCGTTTTTCTTATTGTATTAAAAAGTTTATTCCCCGAAACAATCGCGGTCGTCCTACAGCAACCGTAACTATCTGTTCCAGGATTTATACTATCATTCCGAGTCATTTTCTTGTTCCATGGCACCCTTTCTTTCCAGCTCTTGAATTTGTTAAGTATCTATGACCTTTTCAAAGTGAAACTTCCGCTAGAGTTAACCGTTTTTCAAAGCTTCGTCCTTGTTGTACCCATCGGTATCAATCAGCTGTCTTCTTTATAGATTTATAGATAGGATCTTTTTTCATCGCATCAAACCACACCAATTTACTGTACTGCCAAAACTGTTCATCAGTGCTTTCCTGTAGGTGCTTTTCATATTCCTGAAAACTTTTTCTTTGGCTTCAAGTTCACTGATGTCAGTATCTTCCTCCATACGCTCATTTACCTTGGAGTCATACAGCGACTGACACTTTTGAAACGATTCATCTACTATGTAGCTCCAAGGATCAATTTCCATAGACTCCCCTGAAGTGATAGATGTATTGTCATCGTCGTCACTGTGACTAGACTCATTGTTATCTATGGGCCCAAAATATCCTATTTCACTGATACGTCTGTTATTGCGTCTTCATCTGAGTCTATATCTGAATGCGCCGTTTTTTTATGTCATAACGTATTGTTCTATTCCCAAAAGTTTTTAAACAAATATCGCACTGAAACATCCTCTTTACAATATGATGTTCGTCTGAGCGAAGTTAGCAGAATAGCAGAATTGCAAACTAGCACAACAACTCCAGCAAATTAACAGAATATCAGAACAACTCCAGCATGATAGCAAAGAAGCAGAACAACGTTAAGAAAGAGTTATGTAGCGATTTTTGCCCTCCGTCTATCTGTCCGTCCAACTGTCCGGAAAATCGGATTTCCAATAATTACATAAAAACATATTAAATTGATGAAACTTGTGTGAATTCACGGCAATATTGAGATTATGCAAGTCATATTGTTTTAATCCTCAGATTAAAATAAAACATGGATCTTTTTATCTCTTAAAACGTATACGAGCTAGGTTAAAAAAATCGCATATTAACAAATGCCAATGTTGATATAATGAATTTTACTTTTCTTCTCCTTTGATCAAAAGTCTGGTTTGTGAATTAGTTTAAAATAAACTTAACAAATAAACTAAAACATTTTTTGAAAAGGAAATAAACTTCAGTAAAGCAACATAATATTAAAACAAGTCTAGCACAATAGCTGAATCATTTTTATCTGTTGAATGAAAAACTTCAGCAGAACAGCAGAATAGCAGAACAACTCAAGCAGAATAGCAGAATGGCGGAATAGTAGTAAAATTCCAAAAGAACAGCAGAATAGCAAAACAACACCAGCAGAATAGCAGAATGGCAGAATAGCAAAAAAACTTCCGAAAGAACAAAACAACTTTTTGAGTTTTTGAGTGCTTTAACAAAGTTTACCCTTCGTTTGTCTGTCCGTCAGGAAATAATGATCCTGCAATAACATAAAAGGCGTATAAGTTAAGATGGTGATATATGACTACTTGATATATGAATACACTGAAGTACGGTGATTATTAAAGTTACTTTATTTTTTATCCTTGGATCTAAATTAGAGTTACTGTCGTAACAGAAATAGTAAAAATATGACTGATGGATCTTTTTATCTTACGTTAATGAAAATAAGTTTATAAGTAGATGGCAATATGGATATAATGCATTTAACTTTTTTCCCCTTTTGGTCAAAATTCTGATTCACGAAATTAGTCTATTGGCCGACATCGGAACAAAAAAGACACCAATTATTGTAGGAGAGTAACTTCAACAGAACAGCAGCAATGTCAAACAACTCCAGCACGATAGCAGAATCATTTCTATCTGTCGAATAAACACTTAAGCAGAACAGCAGAATAGCAGAACAAATAAAAAACAGCAGAATAGAGAACAACTCCATCGGAATAGCAGAAAAACTCCAACAGAATAGCAGAATGGCGGAACTGTCCGTCCGATTGTCCGGAAATCTGGATCCAGTTATTTTGCCATTTTGCTATTCTGTTGGAGTTGTTTTGCTATTCTGTCATTCCACCATCCTGCTATTCTGCTTGAGTTGTTTTGCTTTTCTGCTGTTCTGCTATTCTGCTTGAGTTGTTCTGCTATTCTGATGTTCTGCTATTCTGCTAACTTCACACAGACTGTTTTCTGTTTATGTAATAAGCATATGCGTGCAGTCGACTAAAAAAGCTTTTAAGTAGAAACAATGCTTGTTTTACTTTATTTTTATGCCCCCACAAAGTGGGAGCATATAGCGTTGCACTTGTCCGTCAGTCCGTACGACAGTACGATAATACGACCGTACGTCTGTACCTACGTCCCGAAATTTTGTGAACGCAACTCCTCTTAAACCGGATGGCAGATTTTGCTTAAACTTTCAGGAATGAACAACCTTAATGTGTAGATGATATTAAAGGAAGGAATTTTTGCTGCGACTAAATTTAACGGAATTATGGCCCTTTGTTGATTTTTTCACTATATACCATAAAGTGAAATAAATTTGTGAACGCAACTCCTCATAAACCGGATGGCAGATTTTGCTTAAACTTTCAGGAATGAACAACCTTAATGTTTAAATGATAGTAGAGGAAGGAATTTTTGCTGTGACCAAATTTAACGGAATTATGGTCCTTTGTTGATTTTTTCATTATATACCATAAAGTGAAATAAATTTGTGAACGCAACTCCTCATAAACCGGATGGCAGATTTTGCTTAAACTTTCAGGGATGAACAACCTTAATGTGTAGATTATAGTAAAGGAAGAGTAATGTTTTTTTACGGGACCTGACACACCTGGGGTTTATATACTTTAATCTGTAGTTAACTTTCATGTGTAACATTTTTAAAATTTTACCTGCTTACTTTAATATCAGCAACATGTAATTACTTGTTTGTCTCTTTCTTCGTCTTCGCTAATGTGATTCCTCATAGTACATAAATATTTAAAACATTTTTATGTCGACTATTCAAAGAATAAGGAGGTCTACTGTACTTGCGGCGTGGCTATCGGGTTAAAGTTTTAGGGCAAGCTTCTCATTTTCACTATTTCTTCCCTTTCTACTGCAGATATTTGGATTAAACTTGGCCGTAGACTGTGTCATTTCATCAAGGCCCATAACTCTTTTAAGCATTTTTATTAGTTATTCCCCTTTTAAGACTTTGAAAAATCTTTAATTTCAGGCTTTTATTATACCTTCAAGCACTAAGAATAGTCAAGCGTGCTGTCCATCCGACAGCCCTTGTTTCAGTATAAAATATCTAATTTTAAATAAAAGGACAGCATTAATAATATAGAAAACACCTCAATTCATTTGCAACTACAAAAAAATTGTTCCCCACCTAAATCTTACACACAGAATATACATGCTCTTGTTTATGAGCACTTATGCATAGTGGGGGCATCCGTGTCCTATGGACACAGTTCTAGTTTTCCATGGTGCTTAAGTGGGACATCAATGGCCCTTTTTATTCAACATTTTATTCAATTTCAGCGATCCAATATACAGCTTTCTCACAAACAGAAAAATGTCTACTATAGCTAGAAGTTTTAAGATCATGTACAAGGAGTCGTCTGTCATTCTCATTCTGGACATCGACATGTAAGCTCAGCCATGGGAGTTTATGAGCCTTCATTAAAGACAAATAAATCAACCGTGAGTAAAAGGAGTTTATTTAAAGGTAAAAATGAGTTCATAAACAGATAATATGTATAGATATATGAGCCTTGTGAAAGACGGGTGATTCTTCGAAACACACAATAACAAGGTGGAGTTTTTAGGGGTTTTAAGGAGGTGCACGATACTTTGTCGAGACTACTCTGTTGTAAATTAAACTTATTATTTGGCTAATGACAATTTCTATACAGTTATTAGTTAACCTAAGAAGTGGGAAAACAAGATCTTTAGCCGTAGTTAGCTGGAGCAAACTTTTTTTGTTAATTGTAAGCGGGTTCCGTCAGCGAGTTTATCTCCTAATTTGGTTAATTGTAAGCCAGTTCCGTCAGCGAGTTTTTCTCCTAATTTTGTTAATTGTAAGCCGGTTCCGTCCGCAAGTTTATCTCCTAATTTTGTTAATTGTAAGCTGGTTCCGTCAGCGAGTTTTTTTCCTAATTTTGTTGATTGTAAGCCGGTTCCGTCAGCGTGTTTATTCTCTAATTTTGTTAATTGTAAGCCGGTTCCGTCAGCGTGTTTATCTCCTAATTTCGTTAATTGTAAGCCGGTTCCGTCAGCGAGTTTATCTCCTAATTTTGTTAATTGTAAGCCGGTTCCGTCAGCGAGTTTATCTCCTAATTTTGTTAATTGTAAGCTGGTTCCGTCAGCGAGTTTATCTCCTAATTTTGTTAATTGTAAGCCGGTTCCGTCAGCGAGTTTATCTCCTAATTTTGTTAATTGTAAGCTGGTTCCGTCAGCGTGTTTATCTCCTAATTTTTTTGGCTAAAGGAGTTTAAGCATGAAACTCCACTGAAAGACTTTACAGAGCAGTTAACACCAGTTGATGAGTAAATATATTCGCTTTTGATAAAATAACTACAATTTTTCTTAATAAGTAGTCGGAGTCTCCTATATACAGTCATGGTTGGATTTCGTTTTCTCTTGTTTAGTTTAAGCTTATTTATTTTACATATTTTAGGGGAAAAAATCTTACGATGATAATTCCACTCGACAACACTTCCTGGATTTAGAACAGTATTCGTGCCGAAACTGTTGAATGCGGAAAATTTGAGACTCGTAACACTGGTGGGATTTGAACCAACGATGTCCGGATCGGGAGTCCAGTGCTGAAACCCACTGACCAGTGTTCTTCCGTCTGTCAGCAGAATATACAAAACACAATGTTTTAGTGTGAATAGAAAGAGAAGAGTATTATAAATAAAATGTAAACCGATCGAGTGGAGGCACAGCAAGATATCTAGTAAACTGTACGTAAATTTATAGTAAATGTAGGCAAAATTTAAAAATATGTAAGTTATTATTTTTGACTCTTTAGACAAAGAGTGTCTTTTCTTTTTATATTTTAAATCATTATTTCATACAGAAACTCTAAAGGTAATACAATCATAAAAATATGTGTCTACAAACTATCTTAACACCCTATAGTTAGATATGCTACAAGCAACTTATTGACAATCAGTGTAAATATTCTTGAATAATTAAAACGATTTATTTCCGTTGTGTACGCACATCAATAACGCTGAATAGGTTTCTAAAAATACATGTTCGATGATATTGCTCTGTATTTACTCAATCGATTTGGCCAGTTAAATGACTTCTAAATGTTGATTGTAATCTGTCTAAGTTAGGATCTTCTTTCAACAAGTAAGAATTACATTTGTACTTTATATTATAATGTTATTAATATGACTGTCTTCAGCCCAATAACAAAGCCAATATGAATTCGACTAATTAATGACAATTTTATTAATTAACTTTATAATATTATGTTCAATTATCAAACTAAGTAGACCTAATCCAAAACTCCTAATTTATAACAGGGTAAAACTTGTGATCGTCTGCTTTTCACTTCCGCGAAACATAATATTTGGTAAATATGAAAATCACTAAAAGAAAAGTTGAACACCGCTAAATTTACTGTGATCCGATAGCGCAGAGTCTCCGCGAACTTTTTTTGCTACTTTTTGAACGTTTTAAGAGATAAAAACTTTTATGTAAAAACTAGGCTAAGGATATTCAAAATGGCGTCCAACATGGTGAAAATCCTAGGCTCATATAAGGCCGAGTTTTTCTTGAATCCTGATTGGCTAAATCTCGTATTGGCCGACTTTTTACTTTTTGGCCGTGTTTTTTTTTTTCGTATTGGCCGAGTTTCGAGCTGTATTGGCGAGGCTTTGGTTGTATCAAGCCAACAACATGGTCAGAATCTAGTTCAATATTATAAAGTTAATTAATAATATTTTATATCGACTGCTGTCAATCTGAAGGCTTTTACAATTATCCATATTTGTTTAGATTTAACTATTTCTATATTTTGATAGTGAATACCTTGTTTTTAATTAGATGCGATAAAATATATTGGTGAAATTTCAGCTGGGGTCAGAATCTCCCTATAACGTCAAAAGTAGAGACACCTGTCGGTGGTGAAACATGGGTTTACCTTTAAATTTGTAAAGGCAATGAATTTAAAGAAAAAATGTCGTAAATCAATATAATTATTATTATTATGCACTTTTGTTATTCATAACCACTGAAAAAAAACTACTCAGATTTGTCCACGTTTACAAATATTTAAAAACAAATAGGCATCAGTCAGTTTAAATTTTAATGGTTATAAAGAAAAAAAGTGTAAAAAGATAATACATTCTACAATTTTATTTTCATACATAAAGGCGATTCAAGATATTATTTTTCTACCTGCCTATCTTCTCTGAATATCTCTTTTTCCGGCATTTAGATTTATTGCGAACATATAGAAAAGGAATTATTTTAGTGATGTGACGGGATTTTGAATACATTCCCTTGATTAATTGAAACTGCATTAGGAGTTCAACAATCAAAAATTTGTTATATGCTCTCTTACTTAAAAAGTACGAATCGTTTCAGTTTTATTTGCAAATGTCTGACATTTAGAAAGACTGAAAAAACGTGAACTTCTTTGATAACATGTATTTCATATGACAGTGTCAAAGTAATAGCATGAATCACTTTAGACTGAAATAAATTATCACAATTATAAAGACCGTTACAAATTCAAGTAGGAAATATTTGCCAAGTTGGAAATCCTCGTATTGTCTGTTTCCCGTTTGTCCCAAATGAAACCAAACGCTGACCTTCTTCAAATCACTATTTTTAAATAGATGTGCGAGATTCTAAAATAACATACGTCTTCATCTTTCCATTTTCTTTTAAATAATCCTGATGTTTTGAACGCGAAAACCATAACATAGAAAAATGGCTGTCAATAACGATTACAAATCAAAACACTTGATCGCTACACCGGAAATGCGCAACAAAAACAATGAAGACAAATTTCTTTGGGATGATAAATTTCCGACGCTGTTTAGTGAAGTTCGGTAAATTTCGGTATGTTCGCTTAGTTGTTTAAACTAAACCTTATGTTAAAACGTGACCAAAATTCTTAAACCTAGCAGGAAGTGGAAATGATATTACTAGAAAGAAGATATGTTTCGCTGATTATATCTACCACGTCGTCGCATGTTTTATACCAAAAATTTTCCTTTATAAGAAAAATAGTACTTTCGAACTTAAAAAAAGAAAGCCCAGTTTGATACATTGTATATTCACTGAAAAAATTCGACTGATTTAAGTTTGTTTAGCCTCCTTTATTATTTATAATTTAACTGAAAATCGGCTCACTAAGAGTGCTATCGGTAAGGGTATGAATATTTTTTATCAATAATTGATTTTAACATTCCATTGGAGTATTTGTTTGCTTTGTAAAAAGTGTGTATTTTATTATGCTCACATACCTGAAAATGAAGAAAACACGGATTTTCAAATTTTGCATGTACGTTTATTTTCCTTTTTTTCCTATGCACTGTGTGTATATATTGAGTTGTAAGTGGGACAGTAAGACATTTTTGTTACAACTGTAATGGTTAATGCTTAACACATATTGAAATTAAATAGATGGCATTTATTTAAGATAATGTAAGAATAATTGACTGTTACGTAAATACATTTTACACTTTTATAGACTTTCTAAAGTTTTAATGAGTATGCCATGTCACAGATATATGCATTCACACGACTGCAACCATTCCTGTGAAGAAATACGCCTGGGTCATATAACTTTTACATAGTTTTCTTGATGTAAATGGCGAATACCAAATAAGTTCCTTTCGAAAAAAAAACGAGGAAAAAAAAACGAAGAGTTCTTGTTTTCAGTAACAAAAGCCATTTTCAAATATACTTATGAAAATAGCAAACTGCTCTTGTTTACAAGACCACACATATTTATTCATTAGGAAAATGCCAGGGTATTTGTGTTTTAGTAGCTAACACCAGTTATAATATTCATATAACAGAAAGACCTTAGTTTCAGTTAAACACCCTTGATCGCATACTTATGAAAATAAAAGGTGCTTACGTCTCAGTTACAAGAACCCAAGAAAATACATAGGAAGTAAAAGATGTAGATTTTAGTAATAGTCATTGTAATTGATATGAATTTACAAGGTGTCTTTGCTTTAAGAAACAACCACATGTTTTAATCTTTATGCATAAACTCGGTTTTCTAATCGTATGTAAATAATATCCTTTATAATCCTCATGAAATAATAAGGATTTTTAATTAGTACAGAATATAAACCTTATAAAAGAACCCACAATAACAAGGTGAGGTTATCAGAGTTTTGAAGATATACCATACTTTGTCAAGACTATTCTTTCTTTAATTAAACTTACTTGGCAAAGGACAATTTATACACTGTTGTTGTCATGAAACTAAGTTTTGTCAAATATTGATGAAAAAAGATATTTAAAGAATTCCAGGTTAGTTTTGAAATACAAGTATTACTAGCTGATTTTTGAACTTTTTTTAACTTATAAGCCGGTTTTGAAAGCGAGTGTATTTTGCAAAGTCCCTTGGCAAGAATCGTATATTAAGCGTAAAGCCCCAATGAAAGATTTAAAAGGTTAGTCAAACCCCAATTGATGACAATCGTAATTGGAAAAATAACATTACGCATCCTCTTAATAAGTAGTCAGTATCTCAAATATTTATCCACGGTTTAATTTCTCTTTCCGGTGATTAGTTTAAGCCCATTTATTTTACATATACGTAGGAAGTTCTTGTAATTATAATAATCCTGCTTGACGAAGAAAGCTTTCAGAACTTAAATGATTGCTTGTGCCGGTAGTGTGGCATGCTGAAAATAATTGGAGACTCATCAACCTGTTGGGATTTGAACTAACAATCTCCAGATCGGGAGTGCGGCACTCAAAGCCATCGACCATTCTCTTCTATCTTTCAGCAGAAGATAGACAACAGGCGATTTAGTGTGGATTGAAAATGGAAAGATAAGAACTAAAAAAGTGTAAACCGATCGAGGCAAACTGCTCAATAAATAACAACTGTAATTAAACTTTATGGAAAAACATCAATAAGTCAAAAACGAAAAATAAAAGCTAAATTTTGTGTATCTAGGTTTATGAAGTACTATGCAAAAAATATGTCCTTTTGAAATATCCGATATCAAATATTTCATATTTTACTCTTAAGGTAATAAAATTATGAAAAAATATTTACAAATATATCTATCTACAAACCCACTTAACATTACTTCAGATTAGCTGCAAGCGTTTTATTGACCATCAACCTCAACACTATTGGTAATTGAAACGACGCGTTTCGTTGTGAACGCACATCAATAACGGTGAATAACGCTGTCAGTAAAAAAGAAATGCGATGATTTTGTACTGTATTTACTCAATCGATTTTGCCAGTTAAACTTCTAACGGTGGGATCCTCTTTATTTAGAATATACAAAAGATCCGCTTGGTTCTTCGGTAGAAACTATATACGATGTACAATACGACCGTATTAATAACACATTTTCGTTATTTTAATCGTCATAGCGCCGTTTTATTTTCTTTTTAAAAATGATATTTATTTTTATTGAATATATTTTTCTTTGCCTGTTTTATTTACTAACGTGTGCAGAGCCTCATTGAATCAGGATTTTGCTAGGACGATGAGATATTTATATGTAAAGAAGTCATAAATTTTTTTTTGTGATAGATTTAATTTCAAACTTATTTATTTTAAATCGATTAGGAGGCAAGTTCTTGAATATTATATATGTATTAATCCATCTAAACGACTGTTTCTTGGGTTCAAACCAGTATTAAGACGGCTGTTTTTTTATTTGTTGTTGTTGTTGTTGTTCTGAAATAAGTACACGCACATCTACTTTACAGGATGAAATATTTCAAGTGTGCATGCGGTTTGATTGCCACAACTGTAATTTTCCTAGTTATGTGTGAAATACAACAACAAAAAGCCACATCGACCTCCACAAATGAAATGTGAGTAAATGACTACTTGCTTGTTCTATTTTCAGCCTCATGTAACGACTGAGATTCGCTTGAATCGGCTTCTTATTCAAACTGCATGCTGTAAACCAGAAATGTATTAAAACTGGGATCTCCTTCTGGGACCGGTTGCTCAAAACATTAACGGTCTGTTAAACTGACGGTCGGTTAAATTTTGACCCAAAATAACTTCATTTTTTTCAAAGATCTGATTCAAATTTCTTTTTTATTTAAAAAAATCTCTCAGTTATGTTTTTTGCATGGAGATACTTTCTTGAAATAGTGAGTCAATTTCTTAGAAAACTGTCTCAAAATTTAACCGACTGTTAGTTTAACAGACTGTTAAAGTTTTGAGCAACCGGCCACTGGTTAATTATTAGCATCGTGAAAGTATCATTAAGTCAAAAAATACAAAGAATAATTATTTGTTTTGGTGAAACATCATCTTTAAATGATTATTTTAAACAAATGATGGAGATAAAGAAATCTTTTTGTTCGCGACGCCACGAGTGAAACTAGCTTGACTGTCATGAATGCAATATGCCATTCACCAAACATGATTATGTGGTGACTGTTGACGATAGTTACTAGAAACTCAGATGAGATTGATTGAACGGCGCCCGAAGAGAACGGTGAACAGGATCTCTGTTTAAACATTGTAGATTATCTTCTACTAAGATAAGACTGTAAGTATTTGAGACCATGTTAAGGCCTCTGCATTCAGGTCTGAACCAGTTGAATTTATATCCGGATGTCAATGAAAGTTATTAATTCTCTGTTTTGACGCTGAAAATTTCTCAAAAAAAGAACTTTTAAAAGCTCTAATCAAATATTAGGTCCTGTTTCTATATCTATCGTTGATATCTCTTTTTAGCCTACTCAAAACTTGGATATTGGTTGGGAAGCAGACTCAAACTGATTTTTTATGTTTGTTTTTCCTTTTCGCCAACCTTTCAGATATTAAAATAATATAACTAAAAAGTATCGTCTTGATAAATCATTCGTTCTATTTTAAAAGTGCAGCAGTCTGATTGGTTAAAGTTCGATGGTGTGTTAAAAAGCCGGATCAGTTTGAGAAAATTTGGCATCAAGCTGATATACATATGCCAGCGCAGTTCTCTTTTCCGGCATCTGTTAACAGATACCTTAATTACATTTGCACCTCAGTCATACAAATGATGAGAAGATCTGTGATCGGGGAGTAAACTGCTGAACCCCAGATATGGAGGTCACAGGTTCAAATTCCAACAAGAGTCAGGAGCTCTACTGATATTCTGCTTTCTAAAACTTTGGCTGTTTTGAATCCAGAAAGTAGCCATCAAAGTTTCAAGAACTTTTTCCCAATCGATGTAAGATATAGATATCTAAGCTGTTTGTAAACTTATTTATTAAAACTTGGAAAATGTAATCTTAACTGAAATTCAAAGTTTTGACAGCCGGGTGCAAAATTGGCAAGCAAGCAAGACAGAAGATTCCTCAAGGATGTCTGATCTACAAATGCTTGGTGATCTTGTACAGCGGAGGCTTTTTCACCTACAAGTAATACTTGTGCTACTCTTATGATCTGTTTTATTTATTAAGCGTTTTCTAAAACATCCGTAATTTATTTGCATTCAAAAAAATGATAGTAAAGATATGAGATCGGTCAATTAAATGAATGCGTCATTTAACACTTACTTCTCAGTTTATGATAATAATTATAATTTGACTTCTGTGACCTAACATATTTCCATTCAGTAACAAATACACTTTGGCGACTATTACTTAAATGCTAATCTAACAAGCATGCGCAAAGGAAACAAAAATATTCTTACCAGCTATTTGCATTAGCTCGCAGAAATGTTTAAATTCTACATCATGTATTTTCAGAACCCAAAGAACTGTGGAAGTAAAAAGAAAGCCGTGTGTACCTTTACACAACTAGCAGGTAAGTTTGTAAAACATCAGTGTCTAATCTCATTTTCGACCTATTTACGGATGATGACGTAAGACAATGTCGAGTGAATATTTGCACGCAAGAATTCTGTTGGTAGATATTTCTTTACTAAGTAAAAATAGTTTTGAAACATACAAATAACAGAAAAAATGCTTCATATTCAGGAAATTTAGATAAGGTATCCTGACTGAATAACAGTTTCCTTCGATAATTACTTGATGTATGAAAACACCTGTCGTATATACCCGATAAAACCTGTTTCGGATCGAACGTGTATTAATATCTTAACAATACTATAAAAACACATTCTCCGTTAGTTTAATCGTCATCAACGCCGTAAATCTTATTGTGTCCTAGTTAGGGAGGCACTTATATTTGCTCTTATCCGTCCGTCTGTCCGTCTGTCCGAAAGTTAGTGTTGTGCGCTCAGCCAACACTTTACTCTTAGCGTCATAAAACTTCACACGGATATAGATCAATGAGTGAAGTTGCACATCTGTTTTTTTTTGTCTCCCTCTATACATGTACAGAGAAAGCAGAGTTTGGCTACCAAAAAGTTTGTGTCATGCGCTTAGTAAACACTTGAAGACTTACGGTCATGAAACGTAGCAGGGATGTAGATCAGCAAATGAAGTTGCGCATCTGTTGGTTTCGTCTCCCAACCCTCAAGAAGTTATGTCTCTTCAATTAGTAAAA
This sequence comes from Cyclina sinensis, assembly GCA_012932295.1. Lineage (NCBI taxonomy): Eukaryota > Metazoa > Mollusca > Bivalvia > Venerida > Veneridae > Cyclina > Cyclina sinensis. Next base: position 1,065,180 of record JAAONU010000022.1, read on the forward strand.
ACAAATATATTCCTAAACTACTGGTGCCATCTGCTCAGCTAACACTGTTGCAGCCAGGATCATGAAACTTCACTGGGACATATATTAGCAAGTGAGGTTGTGAACCTGGGGTCTTCCGTTTCGATCCCTTAGGTGGAGCATTGTTATGGCCCTTGATTTAGTGAAAATTGCTACCAAATCGTTGTGTCACACACTCACCTAGGGTCATAAAACTTTACAGAAATATATACAGGCAAGTAAGGGTGTGCACCTGGTATTTTTATTCCCCACCCCCAGGCGGAATCGTTATGGTAATAGTCTCCATCCGTACTTCTGTCCGTCTGTTCATCCATTACACTTTTGTCTAGAGCATAACTTTTATACTATTAAAGAGAATTAGCTGAAACCTCACATAATGATAGATGACTTCAAGGGTAAGTTCAAGGGTGCTATAGCTTTCCTTTAAAAAAAAAAAAAAAAAAACACCTCCTTTTTTGTATATTTTGCTAGTCCGGAGCGTAACTTAATAACATTAAAGGGAATTCATTCATATTCCACACAATGATGTAAGACCTCATGGGAAAAAAATAGTGTCTAAGAACCATAACTCTACATTGGCTCGTTCTTGAATTATGTCTCCTTATTGTTTTACTATAAAGTTTGCTAAACACAACTCAAAAACTACTGAAGGGATTTTGTTAATATTTCACACCATGATAGAGCACATGCATTGATACAATGATTAAAGACTTCACGGGATAGTGCAGTGTCTAAGAATCATATCTCTACATTGCCTTGTCTTTGATAATGTCCTTTAATTATATCACTGTAAAACTGCGCTAAACATTTTGCAACTCAAAAACTACGGAAAGGATTTAGTTGATATTTTGCACAATGATAGAGAATTTTGAGCGAATAAGCAATATGCAAGAACCATAACCCAACATTCTTCCATTTTTTAGAAGGTAACTTTCTTGTATCATAAATAATTGTCCGAAAGATAACTCTAAAAATAAGGGATTCCATTCATATTTTACACACTGACGAAGAACACAAAAAGGAAAGTGCAGTATGAAAGAGCCATAACTCTGTCTTCCTTTATTATTTTCTATAAAACTTGTAGAGCAGAGCTCTAAAACTTTCAATGATGTAGAAAATAGTTATTACAGTGATGGATGAGTTGAAGCGCATTATGTTAGAACCATATCCTATTTCCTTTTTAGAATTGTGTTCAGTCTTTTAACAAAGATTTTGTCCACAGCATAACTCCATAACTGTTGACGAGATATGGCGGGGGGGGGGGGGTAGCTACGTGTAATAATGTATTTGTTCAATTAATTTACAGATACCTTGAAAGCCGACGTCCCACACCTTGCCTTTGGAAATAAACCTTTTCCCTAATCCCGCCTGTTGGTACACGAGTCCTTTGCACACATTTCTAGTGTTAATATATTTCTTGTAACCAGTATAACCCATTATAAAGGGATCTATTGGTAAAAGCATCATTAAGTTCTTGAAAACTCCCCTTTAATTAGGTTTAAAGCTGCCCACCGTCGGATACACACGTAACTTTAACCATTATCAGTATATTATATTACGATCAACGGAGAGTAACGTAACTGGTCGGACTATCATATCCAACAATGAACGTAATGCATAGAACATCTTTCTTATTTGGCAATTTTAAAGACGTTTATACTTGACTCAATTGTCTCCTTTTGCGAATTATGTTTGTAACATAATGTTTTGCTTACATTGTGCTTTTAATGCCTCCACATGTGAACAGGACAGTTAAATTTAAAATTGCCGTGCGTCCAGTGATGTTTTGGAACGTTTTATTTCTTTTTCATCAAATAGGGTATGGAAGTCAGACTACTGACTGGATTTTTTGTCTGATTGTTGCGTACGCAACGCAGCGGACGCTGATAATTGAGTCACGTGGTTGGCCGTACGCTGAACGAGGCAGAGAAACTGTATTTCTACCCCTGAGTACAAACTGCACATCAAGAAAGAATCAAACAGCGGTCATAATGAGAGGTACGTACCATTTTTATAAAGAGCTAAAAGTCGTGCACGAATATAATGATTTGTATGCAATAAAAAAGAACTATTTGCTACAAATTGTTGGCTTTTATCATGACCGCATTTGGGTTCCTAACGCCTATGCTCAAAGCCATAGTTTAAAAAAATACCTTAATGAGTAAAGGTTTAACAAAGCATAATACACTTGCAGTTGAAAGGGAACATTGGTATTTTTATCTTGTTTGGTTATAATAACTACAACAATTTATTTATTTTTTGAAATAAGAATAAAGTTGTTTTATCTAACAATAGTTTTGCATATAGCGTTCGTGCTGTTTACATTATTCTGCATTTACAGATCTTAGCCACGTGGAAAACATCTCCGTCCTGCATTTACCACGAGTTTTTTCGATACCCAAAGTTCCAAACTATTTTCCATTATCTATAACGGATGACATCGCTGATGAGTTGATACGTTTGCATAAAAATCCTTCTGGATGGTGGATTGGCCAGTTTTTAGTTTACCTCACCAGACCAAATCAGCAGTTTAAATCATTTCTAGATGAGAGTATTAAAGCATGTAGATTTGAGCATCCAATCGTTGGGTAAATATAGTAACACATGGGTCAAAATAGTCTTCTACCTGTCATCTTAAAAAATGATAAAATAAATTATGAAATGCCTTATGAGTTCTCAAAACGAGTAGTCATAAGAATGAAAGTTCGGGGCAATTCGATGTTTTTTCTTTGTTGTTGTTGTTGTTTTTTATTGTTGTTTTTTTGTTGTTTTTTTCCCGAATCTGTACAGTATATAGTTGTTAAACAGTACATGAATATAGTTATGTTTGTTGACCTATTACCAAGAGTAACAAGAAATGTCAAAACGTTAAACATCCCTAAATACATGTACTTTTTGTCAAAAATATGTTACCTTGATTTTAATATGTAACTCTACCATACTGAAAGACTATAATAAGCCATCTATTTTACTGGTGACGCTTATTTTATTCTAAAGGGATAACTTGATCAGTAATCACAGGAGTCAACCAGAAACTGTTTTATACAGAAAACTGTATATTCTCTGCTATGAAAATCAGAGAAGAGTGCAACTTAAACACGTGGATACATTAATTTTGAACAACCTGAGTAGGGTGCAACTACATATGTCATGTCTCCTATCTATGTGTCTTTAATCTTGTTTTTTTTTTTAAATAGGACTAATTACCAACTGAAAAATCTTTGAGGAATGAATAGATCAATAAGTTTGTGCTACTTTTGACTCAATAGGTTTATTGTGTAAGCGGCCTAAATACTGGGCTCTTAGTAATTGTTATACAAGACGTTTTTGGCGGGGGTGAGGGAGGGTGGGGGGCGGGGAAGGTAATTTGTTAAGTTCTTGAAAATATGCCGTATAAACGCTTGCCGTGTAAGTTTAGGGTCATTATTATAGGAATTTTTAGCTCGTCTGTTTTCGAAGAAATACTCGAGGTATTGTGGTCACTGAGTCGTCGTCGTCGTTGTCTTGCAAAAAACTTTAATGTAGCTGATTAATCATAAACCATAAGACTTAGAGTTTTGATATTTGCTGTGTAACATTGTCTAATGGACCGCTACCATGTTGGTCCAAATCATGACTCACGGGTCAATATCAGCCCCGCCCTAGAGCTTGTATACACGTATAGAGTAATATAGAAATGTTTTTGAAAATCTTCTCTAAAACCGCTTGACACAGGGCTTTTTTAATTTAATGTGAGAACATCAGCTAGTAGACCTCTACCAAGATTGTCCATAATATGTCGCTGGGATGAAGATTAGCACAATCCCAGGGGTCACTTGGTTTTGCATAGACAAGAATATAACACAAAAACTTAAAATGGGAGTACAAAGATTAGATCTTTACTATTTGTTTACACAGGAAAAGGAGGTACCCCTTAAACCGTTACCCCCCATTTTTTTCATTTGTCTTTAGTTTTGATTTTTTATTCGTAGGTACTTACCCCCACCCCCACCCTCACACACACACTCAACCAGACTCCCCCTTCTCGCTGTTTACCCACACCCAGCATTTTTTGTGTTTTGTTTTTTATGTGTAAGTACTTGTCCCCCCCCTACATAACACCACCACAAAAAAATAAAAAGTATAATAATATTCTTTTTCAAGTCGTTAGATTTGTGTAAGAGTAGGCATTTTTTTTATTTAGGTTTTGTTTCTATTTATCTTTTTCTAGGATGAGTAGGTACCTACAAATTGGTACTTTTGCACGGGTATGTACTTCCGAGCTCTTTTTCGGTAAATAAAAAAGACGAGCGTTGGTGCCGCTCTGTGGTGCTCTTGTCTTCAACTTTGCTGATACCACAATAATATATTAAATAGATCTTTTTAACGAAATTCTAGACTGAAATCCTCTCTAACAGAAACCGTACATTTGTATTTTTAGTAACAATTATACATTAAAAATGACAATTCTCGCCTCTATTCTTCTATGCGCGAAGACTTGTTTCCATTGCTGAAATGTTTAATGAAAAAAAAAGCTTGGCTGAAATAATAGTTATACTACAGGACTTAAAGGATTTTTTTTTGGCTGAAATACACTTTCATTCAATCGGTAATACTCAAACAGAAAAGTTGTTGATCAGAAAGTAGGGATTTTTTATCCTCATGTAATATTTACAGAATTCACGTTCGAAGAAAAGACAAAGATACAGTGGCAAGATATCAGAGCCTTGAAGACTACATGAACCATGTAGAGATCTGGTTTAATAACTATGATAAAATACACCATATTGTTACACGCAGGGTCTATCTTGCTTCTGATGATAAGAACGTTCTTATAGATGCTAGGAAAAGGTAATTCTAAGATAGTTTTACTGTCGTATGGATGTATTTTACTGTGAAAATTATTTATTCATATGAGTACTTTTAGCCACGCAAGCATTTCTGAACCATAACTTACATAACATAGTTACATAGACACTGTGTTGTTGTTGTTGTTGTTTTTTCATGAGAAGATATATAATGATGTAAAATTAGCGACTGTAACATTAACTTCTCGAAAAAAACACATTCTAAATATATCTCAATATAATGAGCAGCATATGTTAGCAAATTGTTTTGACATATTCATAAAGTGTAATTCTGTACAACAGCGTTACTATCAGAAAATTATACTTCATAAACCAGTGATAGCTTACAAATGCTATGGTTTTGCATGTCCAGTTCTGCACCATCGCGTTTCTCTAACATATCTATACTGTTAAAAAGATGACAGATATGCCCCATGGGTTGGTTGATTTTTTTAAGAGTTTCTTTTGCTTTCGAATATGATTATGTTGTAACTGCACTAGTAAACACATGTCACTCAGATAAACACGTCTATCGATCGATCAATCCATTCATCGCTCTCTCTCTCTCTCTCTCTCTCTCTCTCTCTCTTTCTTTCTTTCTATATAGAAAATGACAATAGGATGTATGGAACAAACTAAAAGGACGCCTTGCCTTATCGAAAAAAATATCAACACGATAAATTTAAGTAAGTTTCTGCCGAGTACTAGTATTTAATCTTCAAGCCATAAGCTAATTTTACATTTTTCTTCTTTTTTCAAGGTTTCCTAAATATACATTTCTGAGTGCTGTAAACGTGACCGCGAAGCGGTATACAGAAGATTCTCTGCGTGGGATAGTCCTTGACATTCAGATGTTGTCCATGTGCGATTTTGTCGTGTGCACTTTATCTTCAAATGTAAGTAAGTTTTCTTAACTGAGCAGAACGTGCTTTCGTTGTCCGTCCTGCATCGTCCGACATCATTTGCCTCAAATGATATGTTCACATACACCAGTTGCAATGCTTCGGCAGAAATTCGATCCAAGGCCATTACGACAGTAGGCTACGTCCTAACATCGGAGCTATCGAGCTTCAGTACAAATTAGTAAATTGTATATGCTTTAACCTTAATGTGAGACTTTTATACTGCTATTTTGTACTCTACATGTGAATGACACATGGCGGTCTTGTTCTCGCTATAAATGACTTTTTTCTGAAGATATTTATAACGGAATCAGTCCTCACATCAGATAACTTATAAATATTATTGCACTTAAGAAACAACCGGAAATGAATTAATATGTCAATATTTATGGATATTTTTATTTAATTTATTTATATGATCAATATTTTGTGCCATCCATAGGTAGGAAAAATGGTCTACATGTTGATGCACGTGCGATACTGGGACGCACCCGATCGTATCTATTCGCTTGATATAGACTTTGCATTTGACCGTGTGTATGTTTCAAACAAGACTTTCGAAACGAAATGGAATAGGACAGCGCGAAAGGGATATTCTTTATTGAAAGATAAAAGCAAAAACCCCGTAATGAGATGGTATGCACGTGATAATAGGATACAACGCGTAAAAATGCCGACGTATCCCGAAGTTATAAAACAGGATTAAAAGCAAAAAATGCATAATATTCGTTTCTCAGAGTGAATGCACTGTGGAAAATACTGACATATTCAGAAAAACCAAAACGGTTGAGCTTGAACACATAACAGAATTTTGTAACTGGCGAATTTGTTGGAGAGTTCATGACAAAATATAGAGCGAATTGAACAGTGCAGCTGTAGTTTTGTTTTATACGAAAACAGTCAAACTGCACATAAAACAGTGTTGCGACAATTCAAATGTGCTTAAAACTAATGAAACACAAAGAGCAATAACAGAAACAGAAGAAAATTTTACATTAAGTTGGCACATGCATTCAAATGTATATTTTCAGGTTGTGACAAAAATTTAATTTTTCTTTAAAAACATAGTCGCATGATAATACAATTTCTTCAAATCCTACAAATGAAAATATATGCTAACTACATCTCTTCTCTATCATACATTATCATATTTTCCTTTCAAACTTTTATCAGGTCTGACTGATTTAAAATATCACGATCAAGAAACATGACAAACATCATCTTCTTCTGTACATGTCGAATTAAATGCATTCAGTCATGCCTAAAACCTTACTGCAACAAATGTTAACCAAAAAGATTTACATTGTGATCTCTTCTTGTCTTCTTTCAATGTTTGAACCTAATTTGTACATAACAAAGTTGACCAGTTTTGGAAATTTTACGACTTTCTCTGCTGTGCCTCAGGCTCCGATTTCTACCTCAGGTCCTATGAACATTCGTTGAAAGTTTTGTATTAGCAAATGATCATATGTCGTTCAGATTTTCTGAATGAATATATTACAAATATTCATTCTTATAAACAACAGATTTTTTCTAAAAAGAGTAAGAACAAGAGCTCCGTTCGAATGAACGCCATTGCCCTCGAAGGCCTTTTTTTATACCGTGACTTCTAAGTATCTGGCGGGTAGAGCATATGAAGGTGCATGCACCTGTAAAGTTTGGAGGCTGTAGGTGAAAGAACGTCCGTCTTTGGTCAAGGTTAAAGATTTATGACAAAAAGACAAACAGTCAGACAGACCATAAACAATAAGCTTCCTCCGGGGGGCATAAAATACGCCTTCTCAAAGTGATTCTAAATGTTACAATTTATAAACAGAATGAACTCTAGCTGATGATTATGCTACAATGAAAATAAATATCTAAATCAATTTTTGATTACACTAAAAAAAGAACAAGTGCGTTTTGTTTCAGAGTTCACCAACTTGCTGCAATAAAACTAAAATATAATCCTAAGTTTTATCGCAGCAACTGGTAAAACTTTAGAAAAAATAGCAATAACAATGATGTGATCCCTAATGATGCCGCATCAGAACCCAAGGTCTTATCAACGAACATGTAAGAGTCCTTGTTCTATTTCTTTAATGTTGAGGTTAGACAGCAGCCATTACAAGGAGAATTTAAAAGGATCATACCAATCTTCTAACTCCACTTAAACAGTACATTCTTTCCCCGTGTAAATAATAATTAGTGATAAAATGAAACAAGAGGGCAAAAATCGCCCTAAATCGCTCATCCGAGTCTCATTGCTCAAGTTACAAGGATCGTTATTGGCTGTTATGAGTGTAAGTTGTTCGCAAGTTTGAATAAGTTTGCAATAAGTTTGAAACCTCTGGGTGTAATGGTACTCATTCTTTAGCAGAAAAATGTTTCCTCTACAGGTCCCTGTGATCTTGACCTTTGATTTACGGACACCAAAAACAATAGGGTTCTTCTCATAAAATTACCTTATGAAGTTTGAAGGTTCTTAATGTAATGATACTCCAGTTACCAAGCAGAAATAATTAATTCTACAGGTCCCTGTGATCTTGACTTTTTGACTTACTGACCCTAAAAAGATATAATTCTTTTACTGAGTAAGAGCAATCATCCTATGAAGTCTGAAAACTCTGGTACTCCAGTTATTAAGCAGAAACAGTGTTCACTCTAGAGGTCCAATTGAAGTTTACCTTTGACCTATAAACCCTAAAAATAACAGGGTCCTTCAAATACAATTACACTAAAAAGTTTAACGGTTCTTGGTGTATGTAATGATATAACGGTTACTCAGCAGAAATACTTTTCACTAGCAATAATTCTATGAGGCTTGAAGGCTCTGAGTGAAATGGTACTCCTGTTATTTAGGTGGTAACTGTTTTTATACAAGAGGTCCCTCTAATCTTGACCTTTGACCTCCTGACCCCAAAAATTTTTGTTTTGCTTGATAAAAAATAAAGTAGTTCATGTTTCAGTGAATGTTTATTGTATTGCTTTAGCCCCGAGAAAGAAAATTAACTCTGTCCGACTTGACTTTCAACTAAAATCTCGATGCAATGTTATCTCCCGTTTCTTTTTGCACGTCGCTTATTCCTTGCTGACACTTTACCTCCTATTGTTTCATCAGTAATTAGATATATTAAATTAATGCTGTTTTTGCCGTATTACAGGCAGCAATCTATGCATAACCAACGTTCGAAGATGCATACTAAATAAATTAATACGGTGTTTTATATGTTTTGGATCATTTGTTAAAAAAATAATTTAACATCTTTCCGTTTTAACTTAAAATATATTACTTATGTCTTATTACTCTTAATGACTTTTTGCCGTCTAATACAGTCTTGATTTCGCTAAAAGATTTCTAGTTCTTTCAAAATCGTTGTTCAAAGTTTCAAATGATCTCGTTTTGATTAAGCTACACTATTTTGATAACTGATTTATAATTTTACATGTCAAAATTCTAACTTCGATGCGTTTTTTCATCGTGACAAGGATATATCGATTTTCTCCCGTTGAAATTCTTTGTATTTTTACCACTCACCAGCGACACCTCAACGTCGAGTAACGACGCAACAATCTCTCCAAAACGAGACGTGCTGAACTTCTGTGAACGACACGGTAAGTTATCAGCGACTTTTATTTCCAAAAAAAAAAATTAAATATATATTTTCTGTGCATGTTTTGCGTGTAGAAAGTCTAAAACAACTGCCGCTTTGTATCATTGGACTTACGTGAATGAATCCTCAAGCGCATAACAAAGTTGGAACCAGATACATGAAACATTTTTGAAGGCCAACTTTGTCAGTCTATTTTACGGTTCTGCAAGGTTGTTCGTTGATTTGCAGACTTTAGTGTTTGCAAAATTGTCTTACATTGAAATGTGAGAATTCACAGCTCATTACAAATGTGAATACAACAATTTGAAGTTTCGAATTTCTCTGAAAGCTGAGTGAATTCTCATTCTCTATAAAAATGAGCAATAGAGAATGTGAAAGAAGTTGTGTTTTTATTTCGTTAAAACGGACGGGGATATCAATGCTGAATGAATGCTATGTTGGGTCTTATGTATTATATTATGTATTCAATGCTCTGAATTTTCTAAATATTACAAAAAGCAGTGTGCGTCTAATCATACCATTTAGTTGGATAGCATGATACAAGTATTTATTCATCGCTTCTATTGTTTTAATATAGTATGTTCCCTCTACTGAGTTTAAGAGACCCTAAGTTTTAAAGTATTCCGTGCTCTTCGAAACTATATACATGTGAATGGTATTAAACGGATCATTACTCAGGGTCAGGGTTCCAGCTAGATAGATGCCAATTTCTTACAAATGAGTCTTTCTTAGTATCTATATGCTCTAAGGAAACATATCTTTAACATATGGTCTCACTTACATTATATATTTTATAGATAATGAGCCAATATAATACGTAAGCAGTAAATCAACGAGAAATGTTGGAATATGTCCTTTTAGTTAAACCACGACAATATCAAAATAAAAATGTGTGTGGACTGTGGATGAGTTATATCGTTGTTTGGATTAGTCAGATATTTAAGAAGAAAAACTACTTACTCACCTTATTATTCTATGTACGAAAACAAAGATGAAACAGTTGTTCGTAGACAAACTGGGTTTATGAATAAGACCCGGCATAGTTGTCAAGTAAGCTAGCCTTGAAGATATATTCAGCAATATTGAATTTAATAATGTAACACAAACCTTTGAAAGACGACTCAAAATTTGATAGGGATCACTTATAAGAATTTGTATATTTACTACACAAGGTTGAAAGATTACATTTTTTGTTGTGATTTTGAAAATATGTTCATATGACAACAGTTTGGTACCAAAAAATGAGTAAGTCATTACCGTTGAAGCGTGACAGAGGCTGAGCCGTGGGAGGGGCATGAATTTGGGATAACACAGACAGGAGATGAGATGGATCTTTTTGGAAAAATCAAGTCTATGGCCTGAATTTTGCTTCAATATTGCGTGTGGTGTCCGTTTGCTTGGATTACTGCTCTGCACCGCCTTCTTATGCTGCTAATGAGTCTCCGGATGCTTTGTTGTGGGAGTCGAGCCCACTCGTCCAGAAGGGACTGCTGTTGCCCAAGGACCGTGGTTGGCTGGACTGGGCGAGCAGATATTGCAGTCTGCAGCATGTCCAAGGCGTTCTCTATTAGACAGAGGTCTGAAGACCTTGCTGGCCAGTCCATTCTCTCTATGGCTGCTGCCTCCAGGTAATCGCCGGTGACCCTTGGCCTGTGAGGCCGGGCGTTGTCGTCCATTTAAATGAACTCAGGGCCTATAGCACCAACGTACGGACGAGCCCACGCCATGACGGTCATGGGTAGCAACACATACGGGTGCCAAACACTCATTGGCGAATCTCCATACCCGCACAAGTCCACACAAAATCTAGACTCGTCAGTGAACAGCACTGGGGTCCAGTCATGCAGCGTCCACCTGGCGTGATCGCGGACCCATTGAAGACGTGCCGTGATGTGGTTTCCCGTCAATGGGATTCAGATTGCTGGTCTTCTAGCCCTCATGCCAGCTGTACGAAGACGGTTCCTGATGGTTTGAGTAGAAAGTCTTGCACCAGTGGCATTCTGGAAGTCATTTTGGAGGGCAGTAGCGGTAACAAAGCACTGACGTCGCGCTTGAACGACAATAAACCGGTCCTCACGCTGAGTAGTGGACCTCTGACGCCCTACGCCATGCCTATGCGTGACATGCCCGTAAGTTTGAAACCGTCGCCACATCCTGACAACAGTGCTCTGGGACACCCCAAGGACAATTGTCACGTGCTGTTGGGAACGCCCAGCCTCAAGCATCCCTACCCCCTATTCATTTCCTCATCGTCAATACGCCGTCTTTGCCGTAGATTTGCCATGACCAGTGCTAGGTTCAGTATAAACGTTACCATGCACAAGCGAAGTCTGAATAAAACGGATGTGTACATGAAGGTACATGCCCACGGTGCACCACTTTTCCAGGGATATCGCTTTTCCCGTGCATCTCGAGCCATGTACAGGTAAACAATCAAAATCTGCTAGACAGGTCGGCTTTGCCATATGAATAAACTACATGTATGAGAAAGAATCAGTTATCTTAAGGTTATCATTAAAAAGATATTTAAGAAATAAAAAAGTGATCCCTATCAAATTTTGAGTAGTATAGTTAACGGTCTTTTACGGGATTGCATAGCTTTACAAATAATTTTGCATTGTGTGCATTGCAAATGCACGGCCTTGGTTAAATATCAATACATATCCATATATATTACGGTGGCACAGAGGTGACATGCACAACTTTTTTTTAAATTGCACTTCTTTAAGAATCGCATTTGGGAAAAGAGTTGCGCAGTAAAAAAAAGAATCGTGTTGTAAAAAAAAAACACGAGTCAGCTATGTCGTGGGAACGAGAAAGCAATATATTGTGCTACAGTTTTTTTCAAATCAATACATTTTTTTTTTAATTGCACTTTTCTTTTTTTATCTCGTACCCACGAGATACTTACTCGAGGGAACGACTTAGTATCTCGTGGGAACGAGATATTAAGTCGTTCCCACGACATAGCTATATCGTTCCCACAAGTTAGTAAGTCGTTCCATCGACATAGCTTACATTCGCCGTTCTTTTTTTACAACACGATTCTTTTTTGTACTGCGCAACTCTTTTTTTCAAATGCGATTCTTTTTTCAGATTTGCACTTCTTTTTTTATCTCGTTCCCACGACTTAGTAACTGGTGGGAATGAGATACTAAGTCGTTCACTCGAGTTAGTATCTCGTGGGAACGAGATAAAAAAAGAAAAGTGCAATTTTAAAAAAAGTTGTGCATGTCACCTCTGTGCCACCGTAATATATTCATATATTCGTGGAATGTTAGAGCAGTAAGTTAACTTGACATTTCAAGTTCATTCTTTTAAAATACTTCGTGCTGGGTATTCAAAATGCTGTTGATGTAAAACACGTTTGTAATGGACGTTCCAGGCAAGGAAATAGACATTGTTGGGAATGATGAGGTGAAGTCGTGTCATTCGTCGGCAAGTAAAAGGTAATTGAAATAATTGTGTAACTTCTGACATGGTTATATTGACAAAGGTTGACATGGAAGGAAAATTACTACTATAATATTTTTTTTAGATTTTTATTCGACTTAGATTTAAAGATTACTTGGAAGGAAATCCAATTGCTATTTAAATAATAACACCGAAACAGAAATGTTAAGAGTTGATTTTATTATTTTAATAAGTGTTTCTATATTTAAAGGCAAATGGCAACAAGTAAAGTACACCTATGTTTAGCGAGTTTCATGTTTTAATATAACGAAAAAGATTAAGGTGAAAATTAATGATAACTTTAACTAACATATAATAGTTCTTTACAGTTATATTATTTATATGAGTAGAATAGGAGTGCAACGAAAATGATTGTCTAATAATCTTTATCTCACCATTACTGACTTTATTTGCAAAAAGTGCATTGTCAAAAATTGTGTTGCGACCTTTGTTGTTTACAGTTTACATTTTTGTAATATGATAAAAACGAATTATTAGTTTCTAACAATAATATTTATGATAAAAACGAATTATTAGTTTCTAACAATAATATTAATGATAAAAACGAATTATTAGTTTCTAACAATAATATTTATGATAAAAACGAATTATTAGTTTCTAACAATAATATTTATGATAAAAACGAATTATTAGTTTCTAACAATGATATTTATGATAAAAACGAATTATTAGTTTCTAACAATGATATTTATGATAATAACGAATTATTAGTTTCTAACAATAATATTTATGATAAAAACGAATTATTAGTTTCTAACAATAATATTTATGATAAAAACGAATTATGAGTTTCTAACAATAATATTTATGATAAAAACGAATTATTAGTTTCTAACAATAATATTTATGATAAAAACGAATTATTAGTTTCTAACAATAATATTTATGATAAAAACGAATTATTAGTTTCTAACAATAATATTTATTTTGTGTCGAAAAAAAAGATTGAAAGGAATAAATACTAAAAAAACTATTTACCGGAAAGAAAAACAATAAAAAGTGTCAAAAGAGGAAAACTAGTCCATAAACAATCTATACGTCTGGTCTTAAAGATAGGTGTTGAAGATAGGCGTTGAAGATAGGCGTTGAAGATAAGCGTTGAAGATAGGTGTTGAAGATAGGCGTTGAAGATATGCGTTGAAGATAGGCGTTGAAGATAGGTCTTAAAGATAGGTGTTGAAGATAGGTGTTGCAGATAAGTGTTGAAGATAGGCGTTGAAGATATGTGTTAAAGATATCGGTTGAAGATAGGCGTTGAAGAAAGGTCTTGAAGATAGCTCTTGAAGATAGGCGTTGAAGATAGGTCTTGAAGATAGGTCTTGAAGATAGGTGTTAAAGACTGGTGTTGAAGAAACTTTGGCTCAGTTAAAGGAAATGGCAACTCCTTCTAACACTACAGAAATGAAATCAAGAAATCTATATTATTCTGTCACTATGCTGTATTAGTCTGTGGTTTTTTTAGTCAAATTTAAGTTTTTCGACATGATAAAATCAACGACCAACTCGATATTTAGAAAACTGCAAGACAATGTACTGATACGTCAACAGAGATCTTCAGCCAGGGTACTACATAGTTCAACACGTTCTTTTTTAGATTGACCCTGTTCACATTTGCCCAATATTTATTGACTTTAGTACCATTTCAATCTTCTTTTGCACAATTTGTACTTGCGATGCGAAATTTCAGGTTGTATGCAGTATCATGTACATTTTTAGTTTAGAGTTGTGGATGATATCAATTCAACTGTGGAATAATATATAAACAGTCTACGTCTTTTGCAAAATTTAACTATCATAGCAACATATTTAGAAACCTGCAAACTGACTGAATTCAGTCAAAACTGTTTTCAATAGTTGAGATTTTGCATTGCTCCAATTTAAAATTGTGATTAATGTGTTCATTTTATACAACAAACTGACAGAACATTAAATTAAATCGAATTTCATATCGTGACTGAATTCAGTCACTATCATATTGCCTTCTTTAACAACTTCGCTCAACTGTTGTTCATTTTGTATCTGACCGAATTCAGTCAAGTGGTTGGGCATGCTTGTTCCGAAGTGAGACAAACGGAGAGAACTGTATTGCCCAAATTGACCGAATTCAGTCACAGCATAATGTTTTAGCTTATCTAAGTCATAAAGGCTTAAACCTTTATACTGCTTGCTTTGTCACAAGTATTTTTTGTAATGCATATTAATCTTGAATCATTATGTAACAACACCTACTGGATTAGTCTGGCGGCGACATCATCATATACGTTGCTAGTCTACAGAATTCAACACAAACTGGATTCAAGAACAATAATATTGAAGCTTCACTTATTTCAATGAAAGTAGTGTTCCTGTATACCAGACATATAATTACTGACTGAAGATAAACAAAAAATAAAAAAGGTAATATAATAAAAAAGACTTAAAAAGTAGTGTCTGTATATTTTATTATGGAACTATAAAATTCGACGTAATCAAAAATAATAAGTTGTAATTGTACATGTAAAAGTTCTTACAGTCGAATCCAAAAATGTTTCTGTCATAATAATTATAACTGTATTACTTATAAAATTATAGATATTGAAAGAAGTTTTGATTGTGCAAAAGGCTAATACGCTCCACGAACATATAAACAGAAAACACAATATGATAAAAAAATTGGCATGGTAAGTCACATATGTAATATATAATATGTTACCCGCAAATTTTAATATGCGTGAGAGGCGGAGTTTATATGTCTTGAGTATGATGTGCAAGGTTTAATTTAAGTGAACTGGTATCAATAAGCTTTCTAACTTTTAGTTCTGGTAAAGGTAATGTAAGTCTTTATATTAAGCATAGTATAATGCTAGGAATGATCTGGTAATTCTCTTTATAAGACCAATTATACGCCTTGAATATCTCAATTCTATATTAACCTCCGGGAAATTCTTTTTTTTTTAATTTGTAACACAAAATAACATTAATTAGGTAAGTCAAACATTTTCTAAATAGACAAAAGTTTTAAAATA
This sequence comes from Cyclina sinensis, assembly GCA_012932295.1. Lineage (NCBI taxonomy): Eukaryota > Metazoa > Mollusca > Bivalvia > Venerida > Veneridae > Cyclina > Cyclina sinensis. The sequence continues at coordinate 1,080,998 of JAAONU010000022.1, forward strand.
CCAAACCAGACCAAAAAGAAAGGAAGTAAATAACATTTACCAATTAAAAAAGCCTTTCAACCATTCCACATAGTCAAGTTGATTGTCTATCAAATACTTTTTCTATGATAGATTATAGTGTATAACTTATATACTAATTTTAAATACAAATTGCAGACACTTATTCCTCTATTCATACTTATAAATACCAGTATATTTGCCAGTCTGACCTTAACCACCATTATTGCCCGCAAATATGTTACCCGCAAATTTTGATGTGCGTGAGAGGCGGAGTTTATATGTTTTGAGTGTGATTTGCAAGTTTTAATTTCAAGTGAACTGGTATCAATAAGTTTTCTAACTTTTAGTTATGGTAAAGGTAATGTAAGTCTTTAAATTAAGCATAGTATAATGCTAGGAATGATCTGGTACACATTCTCTTTATAAGACCAATTATACGCCTTGAATATCTCAATTCTATATTAACCTCCGGGAAATTCTTTTTTTTTAATTAAAGTGAAACGCACATATCAGGAAAAGTCACACTCAGAAAACACAGCCTCCCCACACAGCCAAAAAGCCTATCAGAGTGTTTGAGTGAGTGGAAAGGGGTGTAAAAATGATTGTGAAATGCTATCCCTAAGGGATGAAAGGATGACAGTATTGATCGAAAGTACGTGAAGATGTTTCACTGCCGCCACACAGCACAGACAAAGCTACTGTGATTATAAAAATGTGAAACATGCATATCAGGGAAACACTCTCACAAGTAATAACTTAGATTAATTTGTTTATTTGGGGGTGACAGAATTTCGAGCTGTGTTCAACATTTGCTAACCCTTTTTGATATCGAATTACAACATATAGGCTGTTGTGAATAAAACTATAAATCAAATTAATTATGTATATATGAACAAAATTGTCCTCATATTAAGTAAGTCATAACAAAAGCAAAACAACCTTTAGCTATTAAGTGGTTGAATCAACATAAAATTAAACATACAATTTCATATTATGCATATAGGTTGAGCGTCGGACTCCAGATCAGGAGACTGCAGGTTCGAATCTCACCAGGGTTGAGATTCTTCTGCAGTTTCCACAAGCCACACTCGGAGCGAGGACTGGTTTCAACCCAGGAAGCAGTTATCGGGTGTGATTTATATAAGTTGGAATAACTTTAGTTGGTTTCACAATCGATGTAAAAGAAATAAGTTTAAACTAAACTAACAATACCATGGCACAAACACTTCCTTCATAAACCCAGTCCCTTACAGCACACATTTTGTAACGCATTTGTAATCTTGTTAATATGATAATATGTACACTTGGATGAATAAGCCTGTAAAACGTCAATACATGACAAGATGAGTTAATTAACTTTTTACTCCATGGGATATGGCTGATATCTCGAGAGCGAACAGTATACATCCATAGCAGCCGGCACAACCGTGCCGTATGATCAGGATCTACACCGTTCGTGTTATCAAATATTAGATTAAAATACTTTTTGTGATATCGGCGGAATTGCTTAATTGATGATTGTTATTGCTAAATTGTTATCTATAAATTCCGGGAAAGAGATCAGATATTTCAAATGCATTAGGTCGTAGAAGATTGGCCGTTTATTTTGAAGTAATGATTTTTTATAATTATTTTGATTTTGATACCACGTTTCTCCCTTAAACCGGAATATTAATCAGATGTCACAATTTATAAACTTTTAAAGATGAATATCGCTTAAATGTCTATTAAAGAAAGCAGTAACTGTCTTGTCTAGGTTTGCAGCTTATTTCATAATGGTATTCTTGATAACTTTGAAGAACTTACAAAAAATCATTTAGAAAATATTCAACTTAGTGTAACAGGTTCTCTTTTAGTTTGAAAAAAAAATAAGTAGAAAAAATGTAACTGCTTTTGAACTAAATTTACAAAGGTTGAGTGTATCTTTTCTGTTATTGGCTAAATCAAAAAAGCTAAAATGTTCACATTATCAACGCTTTGTCTTCGAAAATCTTCCTTTGTTGACAATTCATCAAATTGTATTTGCTTGAAGCCATAACATTTCACTATTTTTGCGAGCGAACACCTTATGAATTATCAGAATTATGCTTACATAATCCTAATCTTTATGACAACTATACAATAATGCTTTTGTCGGAGCCATCAACATGAATTTAAAATTATCGGCCACAAAAATCCAATTTATATCAGTTCTAGGAAAAACCTGGGGAAATCGGCTCAATCTGAGCCGAGTCTTATCAGTAAGCGCATCAGTGATAATTGCCCCTAACAGTTATAAATCAATTAGCACCAGCTTGTGTTTGTTTAAAGTCTGCTGACCACTCCAGTAATGTATTAATGCTATTCCTAAGATTTTAATGCAGCAACATTTTCGTTATCAGCGTTTAACCAAAGCATGTAGAAAATTAAAAAATCAAAATAAAAGTGCTTCTAGTGAATGTTTGCACATTATTGATTTTTGAGTAATAATGACTTCTGTAATAATAGATTTTTTTCTACAAAAAGCTTAAAAACTGAATAACTATCTAACATGCACATGTCCTTGTAGGCGTGTGATTAAAAGGAGTCGCTGAATTGGAAGGACTGATTCTAGACCCAAATTCTCCTATAAGAAACACATATATGACCTAATTGACTCCTTTTAATCAAACGCCTACAAGGACGTTAAACGGTATCTGAATTGAGCTGTAATTTACTTCTTTATTTGCTGAACCTGCAAATAATTGATATTAACCTTAATACCATCGTGCAAATATATGAAGCAATAAAAAGCTTTACTTATTAAGTTGATATCTTGGGTGATAAGAGCAAAGGTAACTAAAGGTAAATATTTGTGTGCATGTTAATTAATGCATTCCTATATGTTCCTATATATATATATGAATGATTATTCAGATTGTATAAAAGTTGATGATATAATGGCCAGTCCTTTTCCAATCCAGTTGACTTTCAACACCTACTTGTAGAGACAATGAACACTTACTTGATGTGAGTTTAACTCTTAAGAGTAGTTTTAAAAAATGTCCTTATAAAGTTTAAAACAATTTCATGATACATTTTTTCGCGTTTTTTTTTTCAACGATACATAGGAAATATTTATTTTGAAGTGGCAGTGTCATCAAGTCAAGTAGATTATTCTTATCTACCAGACTTTGACATGAATTGTTTAATATGACTCCATTTGTTCCATACTGTTTTAATTTCCTGACGGAAATTAAAGAAGATATGTTGGTAAGAGCTAAACAAACTAATCTTTAAGTACGAACTTCCTTAATGTACATGTAGGTGTGAGATAGTAAGTATGGTGAATCATTTTTTTTACATATGTATAAAAACTAAACATACTGTTAGAGGAGACTTGCTTTTTGATAGGATATGGTGCCTGTTGGCTTATGTGTGTAACAAGAATTTCAAATATTCTCTAGATAAAAAGTTAATCGGATGATCGCACACCTGGTCAACATTGAGGTTTTGTCAGATCCCTGTCCTAACTCCCACACAACCACTCTCGGATAAATTTCAATATGCAAAAATACCGAAAAAGAAATAAAACTGACATAGTGGCTCAAAAATATTGTAGGACGCTAAATTAAGTACTCTGCACATAACATCCTGTGAAATCTGGTGACACTTTTTGAAACTGCTCTTGTCCAAGAAACAAGCCACGCAATTAGCAATTCTTTGTACACCAAGGATCTGTTTGCAAAGACTTGGGTTCCTTCCGTATTTCCTTATCTATCTCTCCATTCGCTCACTCCTGTGAGATAGTGCTTGGAAAGAAGCCAAATGCAAAAATCAGCCTGCTACATGTGTATCCAATTCTCATATTACTCTTAGCCCGTAATTGCGCAATATATACAAATAAAACGGCTTTTTTAATTTAATGATCTCAAGCTGATTATAAAAAAATGATACAAAAATCAATAATCAATAATGTGCAAACATTCACTAGATGTACTTATTCGGTACTTCCGTCAGGACTACAGTATTACTGCGCTTGAAAAAAAAATCAGAGGCGGTTAAAGGAATTAACTTGAAATAAACCATATTACGGATAAATAGTTGGAGAACATTTCCTTGTTAAGATTTTAACCTTAGCTGAAGAATAGTTTTGTTTCGATACAATAAAATTCACTGAAGTGTGATTTAGTATTAACTTAATATATCATATTATTTTATACAAACATATGGTGTAAAATAATTGAAAACTGTAAATAAGGAAAGCTGTAGAGTTCCACTGTGTTGTGCATAAAAGTATTTAATAATAATAAGACAGCGAAAGAATATGCATTGAGATTTAAAACTTCATAGAATCCAATTAGAAGTAGCTAGATATAACGAAGTACGTGATTGGTGAATATCATTACTTTTATTAAAAAAGTGAATTATGCATATCAAAATTAATCAAATTTAAAATTAATTTTAGAGGAAATAAAATCACCATTAACTTTACCTGAGACAATGGACATTACTGATAAAATAAACGTTAACTTATCAGATATATGGTATAACCATAAACTTGCTCACGGTTTTACTCATCAACGCTTTGCTCGCCATAGTGGCCAATATTGCGTTCCAATGATTATAGACTGGCGTTGATAAGTTTTAAAATATTATAGGAAATAAAAAAATTTACACGATGTATCTAATATTGAAATCATCAATAAACATGCCATGTTTAATGAAAGAACAAGTCTCTTTATGGGTTTATAATATGCTATTATATACCTAAATTAAGTAATCGATTTCTTTAAACCTACACAAGAAATCTGTTATGCTATTAAGATGAGCGATTGTGCGACTGGGCATTCTGAAAACATTCATGTTGTCAGAATCAATGACCAGACAGACACCTATTAATTTGCATCCCTACGTTTATTAAATACGATAGCATCCCGGATAAAAGAAATAAAACATACCGTTGTAGCACCTAAGATTGAATAAAAGCACCGAAAATCGTATGTGGAAACTTCTGCCGGCGTCATTTGCGAATACGGTTCTTGAAGAAGACTTCTGAGTAGTCGAGCTTTCTGCAAGTCTGGCATTGCAGTTGCGTGTTCGTTATGAGTGTTATTGTTTACAATGCTTCGTGTATTGAAAGTTCTGTATAAACGTGATATAACACGTCGCGACACAAGTACTCTCCGGTGATACGTTTTGTTTGCTGTAACGCACAAAGACGATGATTGCCATCAAGAACTACAAATGTGCATAAAGACACACCTTTTTTCATTAAAAAATTCCTTGTCTCTTCAAATGCAAGCCCAATTATCGGTGTCGCATTGAAGAGCAAATCAACAGTTTTAATCATATTTTGGCAAAATTTGTCAACAGTTTCTATATTCACATCACGGACTCAATAATGATTGTCTCCCTCCGGTTCGACAATATTTTCACATTAATACGGTACTCGCCAAAAAAAGAACATCTTTTATGCTACGATTCACTTCATTTTCTGCCTCCGTCAAAAGGTGTTCTTTTATGTTTTCTGTCACTTTAACATTAGAATGTTTGCAACTGTTTCTTTTTCTGCTGCACCCACCAGATTGAAGCGAACTGAGTTTTTTCTGACTGGATAACATTATAATTTATATGTTTGACCTAAGGCATATCAGGGTTACCGATTCTCAACTTAGGGAAAATTCAGCATTTACCACGTAATGTACTGCGAAGTAAACGGCCTACATGTAACACTTGTAAAACGATATAGACAATTCTAGCTTTTGTTAACAATACATGACGTAACTTGCAAGTTCATAAAATAACGAAAACATGATTAATGAAATGCTCTTGAAGATACCGAGAAAAAGACAAACTAACACAGGAAAACAAATAAATAAAGCAAGGCTGAACATTAATGTGAAAATGAAAGACAATTTTATTACAAAAATAATTTTATTTTTTTAAGCTAAAATATTAATCAAAAGCTTCACCTGGTATTTCCACAACTGAATGTTTGTCTTAACACAATATTTAATATAACGCAGCCAACAGTTAATTTGAATTGGTTGTTATTATCATTATGTGATGATTTTTTTAGGTTTAATTTCATGCCCTGCCTCCTAAGACAGTCCTATGAAAAAACGGTGATTTCCAGCACGGACGGTTATAATAGCCTGTATCAAATCACAGAGCAATAAAACAAACAGTTTATCTCTCTTAACGTCTCAGTAGAAGATGGATACTGGAGTCTGGCTGTAGTTAATTACAGAATAAAAGCTGAAATTTGAAACACATGTCAATTTATCTAGGAATAAATTAAATTTGTTCAAAAGGGGGATATTGCTTCATTTAAAAAAAAAGTAAGAGAAAGTTGACATCCGTTAAATCCTTTCAAAACACCATACGCTTTGAACAAAATGGAAAAGCTATGGCATGTTGACATAAGTGCCGATAAAATAGTACTATAAACCATTATTTGGTGTGACAGTACCCACTTAATAAGTAATATCTAACAAAATCCCAAACGATGATGGATGCGTGGGGAATTATTTATTCAATATAAATACATTATATATTAACTCCCTGTTGGTTTTTTTTAAATAACCATTCCATATTTATCAGTTTTTAAAATGAAATAAATTAGATGAAAATAACATAACAATTTAAGCTACTAATATTTTTGCTTAAAATGATTTCTTTAGAATTGGAGAGAAGAAAATATACAGTGTAATTCCAGCCTTCTATTCACCATAAAAAATGCAAGATAAATGTGCTGTCCTTTGCAGGACTCAATCCATGCAATTGTAGTAATTGGAACTGTGGTTTACCATAAAAGAAAACAGCGCAGCGACTTTTGAATTTGATGCATGAAATATGAAGATAGTATCTCTTCTGTGACTACCAGGGTAAAAATATATCAATAAAAGTATGAAAAGTTTTGACTTCTGATGCATGTTCTTTTCACAGTAACAACTTAAATGTCTATAAACATTTTCCTTTTTATGCACCTTTAAATGATCTGTGTTAGTAACTATAAATTAGCATATGCTATACAGAGGTGAACTAAACAAAAAAAATAGCGTCAGTGTCAGTGTCAGAATCACTGATATTACTATCAGCTTTCCATTCTCAAAATTCTTGAAAGCAGCAGCTTTCCTTTGGTTCTTGAAACGTTAAATCTATATCAGTTGCAAGAAGTAGCGAGTATTAATTTGCTCTATCTAGTCGTTCTGTAAAAGCAATTGCACAAATCAATTCACAATGACGCATACTTTCAACATGCAGAGCAAATGACCTATTGTTATTTTCACCTCTTTTCATGAAATCGTAATAGTCTGGCCTGATTCTTAGAAATCTGTATTGGAATTATTGATAAGCAATCTTGTTCTGCTGAGGTGCGACTCTGAAAAAAAAATGCAAATGAATGCAAGTTGAAAACCTACAGTTAGACACTTGATGTATTTTGTCGCGATGTCAATGCGTTCTACTGACAGCAGCTTTTTTCAATTCTAAAAATTTGTCCCCTCTCGAATATCTGAAAATTTGAAGTAGGCCAGCATCTTTATATGCACTGATAAGAATTGTAATTTTTGATTTTCTCAGATACAAGACAGAAAATTCTGCAAGAAATTGATGTTACTTCTGTCTTTTTTCCTGGTTTGAATAAATTTGCTCGAATTTTGTTGACAGATACAAATGATATTTTCATACTGCTTTTTCGACCTTCAAGATCTGTCTTGATGAGAATATCATCTAAATCCTCTTGCAGCTTTGATATATCATCATCTCTACCAGTCACTGATGGAGGAAGTCTAATTATCATTTAAGGTGGCCCATGTGGCTCAAAACCAAGTGTGTATGAAATTGTTCATTTCATTTTCTTCTTGTAGAGCTTCATATATCTGTTATCAGTATTTTTTTCACGTTCAGTCATTAATGAATCTAATACTGAATTTTGCACTGAACTTGATTCATTTTTAAAGACGCCTCTAACTGCAGATATATCTTTAATATCTAAATCTGCAGTGTTATTCAAATAATCCGTATCAAATCTTCCATGTGCATTTTGAGCAATCGCAATGCACAAATTTTGCAATATTAATGTTTTCCTCCAGACATTTTGAATTTGTTTCAGTATAAACATTGACGGCTGCAGGGTAGCGACATGATGAAACACAAAAAACACAATTCTTGAGGACTGTTCAGTTTCTGGAATGTTTTTTTTCCCCAAACAAATCATCTTCTAAGATTCAAGGTATATGCAAATATCTTGCTTTCAGTTTTAATCCATCCCTGTCTTCTCCAGCTGATTGTCTATCAGTTCTAGTTTAAGCCTTCGGTTTTGATATGTTCTTAATCTCTTCGGTAAAATTCTTCAGTTTCGATAAATCTTGAAGGTTGTTTAATTTTTTCTCAAGCAGGTCTTTATAAGTATATTCACAATATCGATTGAATTTGACGTCATGAAGTAATGTTCAAACATATATTTTTTTCCATTTCTTTTCATAAATTGCGAATAAAGATACAATATTGCTTTCATATAGTGAAATGTCCTAAAGATCTTCATCCAAAACAAAGATTTCTATAATACTAGGTTCAATAAATGTGTCATATAAAACCTTAATACTTAGATATATTGCCTTCTTGTTGATAACTATGCTCTGTAGTATTTTCTGGCAATCTGAATAAGTCATTATTATGGAAGAATATATATCGGAGCAGGCATTGGACACAAATAACTTCCTGCACATTTATGGTTTTTTATTTCGCCCTTTAGCTTCTTTGTGAAATTGAAATATTTTACAGGTGTGTTGGTTGGCTTTTGGGTTGTTTTTTTTTTTCAAAAAAAAAATAAAAAATAAAACAAAATAAAATAAAATAAATTACTGGTTAAAACATATTGTCCATTATTCTCAAGAACATGAAGTTCAGAAAGGGGTTGAAAACAAACACCATAAAATCTTTTATTATAGGGGCTGAAAACAAACACTATAAAATATCCTGAAAGTACTTCTTTAATTCAGTTATGATAAAAATCCAAACAAAATAAAATAATAAAACCTCAAAAACACTTTGAAATCCTAAATCTATGCAAATAAAAAAGCTTCATTTTAAATTTAATGATCTCAAGCTGTTTGTAACAAAATAATACAACCAAATTATTTATTACAGAAGTCATTATTACTCAAAAATCAATAATGTGCAAACATTCAATAGATCTACTTATATTTTTATTTTCTACATGATTTGGTTAAACGCTGATAATGAAACTGTCGCCGCAATAAAATCTTAGGAATAACATTAATAAATTGCTGGAGTGGTCAGCAGACTATAAAGAAACACAAGCTGGTGCTTATTGATTTATAACTGTTAGGGGCAATTATCACTGATGCGCTTACTGATAAGACTCGGCTCAAATTGAGTCGATTTTCTCCGTTTTTTCGTAGGACTAAAGAGTGCATTTACGTGTCGACTTCATGTTTGCCCCTTTTTATTATTCGGTGCTGTCGTTTCAGGGATATTAACAAGTTGAATAGTTTATCAATTATAGCTTTTAAGCATTCATGTATTTTTATGCTGAAGAAACATCTTTGATTTGAGTTTTACTTCTAAGCTGGTTAGATCTTTCGAAATCACAGGACATATTGAAGTTTTTTGGTTTGTTAGATTAAAACCCAAAGCACAAACAATGACGACAGCAAAACATCTTTTGCGGATATTGTAACATTTAATTTAAAATTCAATTTCGTTTATTAATCTTGCTTCCAATTTATTTCATGATATAATATTAAATGTTTTAAAACATGTCGTGAATTAATAAAACATAATGTCCAGTATATAGTATATAACAGTGTTATACATTTAAAGTTAACAAAACGATTGGTCAATTATAATTTGATAGTTATATTGCATTTATAGTTGATGTTATTATCGGCGACGGCCATTGAAAAACAATTTTAAACGTCATGCTGATGTTTTATTTCTTGGTGCTATTTCAAAGAGTATTTTTATTTTCACTTTAAGAACAGAAGTGCCTTGATAACTTGATAAACAAGAAAATAACTACAGAAAAAAAGTTAAATCTGTAAGTGAGTGTTAAGACATTTTACAAAAATAATAACCTCTCCTTAGAATTTATTTGTGTCGCTATGGCCTGAGCAATGGTCCAAGATAGTACACTGACACTTGCAATAAAACCCCCGTTACATCTGTAAGTCAGCTGGAGATGCCCATGGCATGTGTCCATTAGTCAGAATAATGTTTAATCAACACCAGATTATGCTATCCTATAACGTTTGCCCAATCAGCAAATGTTTCATCTATTTGAGATGGTTCACTGCTTTTCAATAATAAAAACGGACGAATAAACACCTTTTAAGTGTTATAACCGAATTTCGCGGTTAAAATTGCAAGATCTCTACTATGTGTGTTCAAACTAAGATGTTAAGTATATAGTTTTGAAATTTGATTATTACACAAAACAATGATGGAAAAATCTTCCAAAAGGGAAGTCAGTTATAACTCTACGTAAAATTTGTACTCTTTAATTCAAATTTTCGGACACTTGTTCTTCATCAAGAAAACTACAGATTTTGTTATAGCTAAGTTACATCCATGTCAATATATTTCATGTTGTTTTATGTGTCTCGGGGCGACGTCTCGTCATTCCTTCTAGATGTGACGTCGTTTCCCGAAAATAAAACAATACTTTTATATCATTTAGAAAAAAGATCTCAACAACAATAATAGATTTCTGCACCTACACAATGTTAACATATGCAATAGCACTTAAACTGAAAAAAAGAGATGTTGCAACAGGTTCTAGACTGGGCAAAGACTTTGCTTGTAGTTACATGAGGATATGGGATGCAACGGTGTGCGTTTAATTAGCATCATCATGCCATGTGTTGATTGTGCTTCATCACATATATTTCTTTTTAAACCATATAATAAATATTAAGAAACACATTACAACTTTTATTATTATTCAGAATTTTATTGTAATTAACTTGAACATTGCTCAACCTAAGAAGACATGTTTGTACTAAAATAAACAATATCTTTGATTTTCCACTATGATAAAACAACCTTAACCATTATTTCCCTCTAATCCATTAGTAATAAATTAGCCTCAAGCGATCTGTTAATCAGCACCTTTATGACCCTTCAATTAGCCACAGGTCAATATCCAGGATGTTATCTACAATGTGTAGGGCATCCTAGAAAACCTCGACTGGACCCCTGGACTGGACTCATGGACTGGACCCGTGCACTGGACTCATAGACTCCTCAAAAGTCCTTTCTGAGGTCATGATTGATCGAAAGATGTGTGTCTGTGTGTCCTAGAATAACATTTCACCTGTTCAAAGAATAAGCTCAAGCTGTGCCATCATATTGTACTCAATTGAGTTATTGCTGTAGGATCTGGGAGAACTAATTTGATTTCTTTAAATTTATCTATGCAGTTCAAGATTGAGAACAAAAGTGTGGATTAAAAATGTTTTCATTTTACTGCCAAAGAAGTGACAATTTCAAACAATGTCAATCAAAAGAAGCAAGTTGTCATGATTTAATTTATTTTCATGTTTCTACATAGTTTTGTTATTAAATGGAAGACATTTTAAAGGACAAAGTGAAATGAAAAGTAAATACTGTTTTATAATTTTAAATATGAATTTAAAAAGGAATAAAAAAATAAAAAACAACAGTTGTGACTGATATGCCAGATTGTACTGGTTACTGTCTTGTATTCAAATTTACAAAAACGACAATAATGACATTATTGGCTTAAATATATTTTTTTAATAAACACCTCATATATGCTTTTATAAAAAGAGTGTCTCATCTCTGTAGATTCCATATTTGTATAAATTTTTTATAAACGATGTCAAACGTCCAATATCTTGTAGTATAAAACTGACTTTAAATATAGACACGAGAACATGTACATCTGTTCACAATTTTTTCTCTAAAAACACTACTTTGGCCCACACAAATTTAAACTGAATGTTGCATACTGAAAAGATTTTGTAGTTCATGTTATGTTTAGTAATTAGTAAGTTATTTTAAAGTGTTTAATTGGTATCATTATGCCTATATATCATAAGTACACAAACAATAATACAACAGTTCAGAATGACCACATTCGCTTCATAAGCCTGTTTTGAAAATTTTCTTTCCACTTTATGTAACAAATATCAAGATTTCAAAATTAAAGCTCCAAAGGCACAGAGAATACAGCTGCTTCATTACTTGAAGTTGTAATGGTGATTAAGTTACCTAATCACTTTCAGCAAAATCACCTATTATCTGGCTGTTAAACCATTGTTGTCCATTGTTTTGTTATTTTATATAGCTTAGGTCATGTCCTGAAAATCAAAGCACTATTTTAAGTCTGAATGGGCTCTGTGGAAGATTTTCTGAAATTTGCTCCAAAATGAGTGATAGAATTTGTCAAATAGTTCATTGATTGTGTTATGCAAGCAGTTTAATTTAAAGTCTAAAAATAAGTATAGCAAACATTTCATGTGCTAAGTGAATAATTATTGAAGATAATATTATTTAAGATTTTAAAAAATCAAAATAAGAGAATGCAGAATTCTTAATTCTAAATTAATTATACCTAATAAGAAGAGCTTTCTCATAAATTGTATCTCACATTCCTCTCAGGACAGAAGAAATAATTAACACTTTTTTCCAGTTGTAATAGGTTTTGAATACTAACTGTTGTTGACACAATGACAAGGTTATCTGTGGTGACTGTTGAAATACTAGTATATGAATCCTGCATACGTCCACACAACTTAAAACGATAACGATACACTATTTATTTTGAAATTAGTACATTAATTGTTTTACTCTGAAAAGAGCATTCTGTTACTAACTGTTGCAACAATCATAAAGATTCCGTAGTAGTAGTAGTATAACTCTTGAGGACAAGTTGTATATTAAACACTGCATTATCATTGGTAACTTCAAACTAAATACACTAAATACAATCTGTAATAAAAGGTTAAAATGTGTCATTAACTCTAAGCAGTGCACATGTTTTCAAAGTAATCATAGATAATAAAAATGCTCATTAGTTTAAATAACATTTATTGCACTATAAGTTAGTGGTGTTTTCATAATATGTAAACTATTAGTTGAAATGAACCAATATTTCAATTAAAAAGTTAAATTTGTCCATTGTTCATTGTCGCAAAAAGCAATATTCCAGAGTCAAAGATTGTCTATCACACTGTATTTAAAAAACAGAATAGAAAAATGATAAATAAAAATATATTTAACTCATAAAATTGTTCATTTCATAATCCAATACACCCATGCAAATATCTACCACTATATGTTACTAGTCCCAAAACCAAAGTGAGAAAAAACGGAAAGTGGGAAAGTACTTGGACGTTTTATGGCCTCAGTGCTGTAAATCTGACACTCAAAACAGTATTGACAAGAAAGAATTTCAGGATAATCCATGAACTTAAGAACCTCAGGTACACAACATGGCATGCCGAACATAAAAGAGTTCAAAGACTCCCTGATATGACTCTTCAGTCTCAGGTCTATTTGCAGTGCTTAATTACAACTGTGGCAGAATTATTTGAAGTTTACAACACCTAATATGATTATTTGGATAGTTATACCTGCTATGTAATTATATCATAAATTACCACTGAGTGTGGGCTGGGTTTAAATGCCAAGTCAGTTATACAATTACTGCACAGCTCTTCAGGGCTACTAGATATCACTTATTTTTTGTCAATAGACTTGGTAATTACATCATCTAACTTTCGGTTTGCTTGCATTATATTTTGGAAAAAGGAAAAGTCTTTACCTGAAATGAATTTTGATTTAAAGTAATAACACTACCTATCAACAAAAGTAAAATATTATTGCCGGTTGTTACATTTTTCACATCAATGTATACAAAAGTTGCTAGAAAGAATATTTGCAATTTATTTTCATTTATAGTTTTGCTTTGTTCGTGGATGTCAACAGTTATAGAAACACTTACTTGTTTCTGTAACCTGTCTACCAATGACCATTGTTTGGATTTAGTCGTCGATGGTAAATGCATATATTTTTATAACAACACCTGATAAATTTAGTGCTGAGTCCTCCTCCACAATTTTTACAGTTTTTCAGTATTGTAAAGATTTTGACGACCACAATTCTGAGTACATTTTGGTCTATCTATCAAACTTATATTTTAAATTTACCATTAATGTTGTTGTCTGTGTCACATATTCATAACTGATCGTGTGACATGTGACCATTCATTTCATTTCCAAAGCAATTTAAGACCGACTGATCTTAACATACATGCATTTTGATAATTTAATCCTTGTGTATTTCAAGCAAATTTTGCCATCCACGAAAAAAACAAACATGCAGATAGGATGTTAATAATGTTTTTTATGCATTCTATTTTCTTATTTGGTTTATTTTTCTGACGATTATGTCCATAATAATTATTAACTTTGATGAGAATAATGGCTGTTTAAAACAGTTGAATAAAGTTGAAACTACATATTTCGAAATTTTTTACCCTTAGTATTGAAAAGTCTTTTATTTTTGCTCTTTTTATTTCACTTTGTTTGCAAAAATGTATTCAATATAAACCTATACATTTGACCATGTGTGAAGAAACATGTAAAAAAGTTCAATTTACCACAAAGTTTCAAAAGTCACTTAATCTTTTTCTGCAGTAAAATGTAAACATGTTAACTATAATCAACATTTTGATCTGTTCTCAAACCTGAAATACAAAGCTCCGAAATAAAAGGATGATTTCAAAGAAATCGGAGTTCAAATGGTATAAACAGAATCTCATAGACCCTGCAACAATTAGTCCCTTGAGTACAATAAGAAGGCACGTAATTTCTATAAACAGGTGATAGGTTATTGTAGGACACCCTGCTAATAAAGAATCATGACCTAGAAAGCACCTTTTGGGTCCACGGGCCCAGTCCAAGAGTCCAGTCCAGGGGTCCAGTCCAGGTTTTGTAGGATGCCCAATGTGTAGGGGGTGGGGAAAGATGTTTAACCTTGAGCTCTGCTGCTAGTCATTGTCTGGAGAAGGGTTGCAGTGTTCATTGTAATAATCAAAGTGACACCAGAGAAAAAAATGGTGCACTTGTTTGAGTAAAAGTAGTCTTGTAAGTTGTTGTTAAATAACTATCAGTTTATACTCAACGACAGTCCCTTTCCTTTTATACACTTTTCTTCTAGTAAGACTGATAACCACAAAACCTAGACACAGTAAGCACCAACAAGCAAATATTCAATTAAAAATAAAATAATATAAACCAATATTTTATGATTGCGTGTGTTTTTATCATGGAGACAACATTCATCATGGAGACAACATTTATTCCACATATACCTGCCAGATGCGAGCATTTGAGAAAGCATAATATAACACGAAATATATCGAAACCGAAAATTTGTTTGACAAATACTTGTGCATCTAAACATACAGCTATAATCATGTATAATGCATGAAGTCGATTTAAAATAAAAATTGACATAATTATGTATGGCATGTGGTTCAAACAAGGCGAATTCTTACAATAAACCTCCGTGCATCCGATCACAGTTTAATTGTTTAAATCCAGGTTCTGACTAAAATTTAAAACCCTATGTTTGTTGTTGTTGTTTCCATGACAGCAAAGGCAATCATTTGAAAAGAAGATAGATAAATCAGCAAAACAGACGTTCGTACTAGTGATTATACTTTGGTTTGCACTGCACAAAACACGGTTTTCATTAAATGTAGATAGGCCGTTTTTCGTATGTCAGAAACGTTTATCGCATATCGTGCAACGTTTATCGTGCATCATGTGTCGTCCGTCTATCGTGTGTCATGTGTTTGTCTATCGTGTGTCGTCTGTCTATCGTGTGTCGTGCGTCCGTCTATCGTGTGTCGTCGGTCCGTCTATCGTGTATCGTGCGTTCGTTTATCGTCTATCGTGCGTTTCGTTTGTAACCTTAAACGTTCACAGTACCTACAGCACTAAGACTTCCAATGTATGTTTTAGTAAACTGAATGTACATGTACTTGTCATGTGAATCATTCTTACGTTTCAAATAATCCTGTTTTCCATTACATTCAAATTTATTTAAAAATAAAATGAGGTTAACCTGTGGACACATGCATGTAAATACGCCAATCCGTGCTTCTTTGCCTCAATTGAAAAAAAATGTTGAAACATGATCAGAACTTTTCTATTTCTGACATTTTACGCCAGTACATTTAATGTGATCATATCAAGAGGTAATACACATCGATAAATCATGAACTAAGTGTTGTACTTAAGGTAGAAATGCAACTTATATATGTTTTTAAGTGTGAATAAAAGGAAACGATCTTTTTTGTATTTTGTGTTTTTGACATTGACAACGTGCATTTGAATAGTTTACCGGTCACTAATGATGACATTATGTTACACACTTTTTGGAGTCTCCTTACAACCAGTAAGCGATTTACGCGGGCCTCAAAATCACTTGCATACCTAGCCGAAGAAACCAAGCATTGTATATTTAATTTATAATTTTGTAATCTTTATTCATTGATTTGGAAACGAAAAATTGCGACTTGCTGGCGTTACCGGTCAGAACCAAGAATGCACAGCGCGAGCATTATCATTTATCTATGTGTATATTCCCCTAATTTGTATTCATATTTTGGAGCTTTAGAACGAATTCAACGGATAGAGTCCATAAAACTGAGAATAAAGATTTTCAGCTACTAAAAACTCAAAACTAGTTATTAACATCTAAGTAGAATACGACACAATCTCGTGTTTTATGCGTACAAAAGATATTTTAAAGAAACAACCCAGGTACTAGTATGTTTTATTTTGTGTTAATAAAACGCATGCAATAAAATTCTTTTTTCATTAAAGCTTGAAGGTAGGTCATCCGTTTGGACATATATGAGTTAAACAGATAAAATTTGCTTGCATTTCAATGATTGTTTGGTTTTGATTCCTTTTTGATGTCAAGACCCTTTTCGATTTCACCTTTTAAAGGCTTCAATCCAAAAGAAATAATATGTGAAAACAAAACGAATGTTTGAAACGGTTTCTCGTTGCAACGTCATCGTCTAAAATTAAACGAACATTGTACTGATACGTCAACAGAGATCTTCAGCCAGGGTACTACATAGTTGAACTGTTCTCAGAATGACAAATGCCTACTGTATTTAAATCTAGCCACACACTAAAAGATTTTCAGGCAACAGAAGCTTCTTCTTAAATTTCAGTTACAAAGATTACTTATAAAAGTTTCCCCTATCATTTTAACATTATCTAAATTAAGTATCTTACCCGGTACAAACAAAATCTTGCTCAAATATATGAAGTAAGCCCAATATCGTATTATTATTGACATGTAACTGAAAAGTATTTTTATATGTAAAACCTCGGGTATGGGTTGATAAACAGTATTTATTAAACCAAGCCTGTTGTGTACGTCTTTCAGTAATGTAATAATGGTTTCAATCACATACAGATTGTACACGTTGTTTCTGCTGTATTTACGTGCAGTCACAGCTTGCCATTCAATAATCTTCTCCGAGATAGTTTATGATCCATAAATAATATCTTTTAAAACCAAATGAAAACAGGCCTGAATAAACGTACAATTGATTGTTCAAATGCATAGATAATATTTATATTAATCTAAATTAATTATGTAGGGCGTCCGAGTATCAAGCCATTGAAGGTACCGCTACCAAAACCGCAAATAGATCAGCGACAGATATGCTACCACAATGTACAAAACATAAAAATGAAGAGGTAAACTTGTATTGTCGAGCACATGAGATATTTGGCTGTTGTATATGTATGATGCTGTCACATTCTCACTGTGAGAAAGACTATATTCCAGAAGTTTCTGAAAATTATGTAAAACACGTCGAATTTTTGAATCTTCAAAAAACTTTAGATGACTTGAATGGACAATGTGCAGCGCAAGTAATAAGGATAGAAGCAGACATGTTTGGTGTTACTGAAACTTGTTCAAAACTTGAATCTTCTGTGAAAGAAAGAAAGAACAAAATTTTAGCTAGTCTTGATCAGTCTGAAAAGGAGCTGGAAGGGTCAATTGCAGACTACAGGAAGAAGAATATGGAAATATTACACTCATTAAAGAATAATTACGAAAAGATTTCGAAAGAGGTTACCGAGACAAAATCAACAATAGTGTCACTGATGAGTGAAAAGAAGTACAATGCCCTATTCCTTGAAGTAAAGGAAGGAACTGCAAAAATTCTTAGAAGCCAATCAAAGATGTACGAAATAGCCACATTTCATAGCATTCCTCAGTGCATGTTTCGACAAAACGACGAATTTCTTACAAAAGAAAATCTGTTTGGTTCGCTTGAAATCAAAGAAACCGAATTAGGACCTTGTAATTCACCTGAGCTTGTAAATAGAGATGCTGTTAGCCGGATTAACATCAAGTCTGAAAATGACAGAAAGGTGTGTTATGCTACAGGTCTTGCTTTCCTGTCGACTGATCAACTTGCTGTAGCAGATAAAGCAAACAAAAGTGTGAAAATTATTGATGTCACCAATGACAAAATTATTTCTGATATCGGGTTATCCTCAAGTCCACGTGATATAACCGTCATACCGCCGAATCAGCTTGCGGTCACACTGAGAGATGAGAAGAAGATTCAGTTGTTGTCAACAGCATCTGGGCTTGAAAAATCCGGAGAAATAAAATCAGGAAAATATTGCCGGGGTATAAAATACGACAATAATATGTTATACGTAACATATGACAATTTGACTGCACTATATAATGTGCGGATCCTAGACATGCAAGGCCAAATATTGAAGAGAGTTTTTGATCCTGGTTTCTTACTGCAACCGAAATGTTTAGGTTTGAGCCCAAGTCACAAGCATATATACGTTACCGACTACGGGAACAGAACATTGTATCGCATTTCAGACAAAGATACAGTGGAGTCACTTGAAACAAAAGGAATATTTATGGGACTAGATATAAACAACAGTGGAACCGTGTATGCAACATACGAAAATGCTGTTGTTCAGTGTACAGATGATTTATCCAAATGTAGTGTAGTTCTGGACGCACGTGATGGTATTGCGTGTCCAATAGCTCTTGCAATAGCCAAGACAACCAACATGCTGTATGTGAGTTGTGGAAATGGGGAAGCAGTTACAAGTAATTATTTGCACGCTTTCAAAATACGTTAGACTTTGTATTCACCTGTCAATCTATTTTCGAACAGAAGCGTGGCAAAATGGTGTTCCTGGTTTACATTGTGATACTGTAGTCACCTAAGTTAACAATAGAAATATTTTACATTTTCGATCCTTTAGATATGTCATGTAATCATTTTTAACAGAGATATTGTCTTCAATTTCTAACGGAAACTTCCGGTTTCAGTTATGGACAGCATTATGAAAAGGAACCTCAATCTAACGCATGCATGCTGCTATGACCTTTATGATGATTGCATTCTAGTTTAAGAAATATCTTTTGAAATTTGTAAAGATTATGCAGTAACACTCCAGTAAACTCAAAAGAATCAAACCATAGATATAGTGTGGTATTCTTTTAAAGAATATCTGAGTGATCTCAGAGGCTCCCAAAATTTTAAAAAGTCGATTTTTTTTCAATTCCAAAAAATGGCCTGTGTGCCTTTCTGGCAATAAGTACTTGTAAAAGAGTAACCTAAATAGCAACCACTGACCACGAATTCCTTTAGATCTAAGACAGGGAAAGGGCATGGGTACTAAAACTTGTACTTTTCTTTAATTTAATTTTTGCGTAGAAAAATAATCGATTCTCCAACAAAAACTGTCAAAGCAAATGATAGAAGTACATTTTACTCTTTTTACATGCTGATGCTGATTTATTTATCATTATAATGTAAACAAAAAATATATTTTATATCTTATTTTTTTTTTTTTTTTTTCCTTGAAATTACATTTCTTTCCAGATTCTCTCTGTAAGAAAACCCTTTTCAAAACTGATTTGTTTCACTTTAAAATTTATTGTTTTCTTTAACCACTTTTACCATTTTATAAGTGATATTACTTTTAAAATAACCGGCTGAATAGTAACCTTAAAATTTATTCACATGGGACAACGGATTATTTAGACACGGAAATTTAAAGAATTTATTGCATGTTACAAGATGTTATAATCATTTCATTATTGTTAATTACTTCATTTTTATTTACATTTTAGCCCCACACTGCAAAATAGATATGTTTCTTTGCAACACAACACAGGAAAAGGTTTTAAGCTAAACATATACCATTCATTTGTCAATCCTATGTTTAGGCGCACTTTTCGGCCATGCACTTTTGTCTATATTTCCTGTGTTCGTCTATCATGCATGAATGTTTGTCCCTTTTTGTAGGGAGAACAGGCAAAATTAGATCAGATCATGTTTTCTAAAAAAGGGTTACCTAATTGTCTCAGAGTAAAGACTTCAGAGAAAATATAAGAGTGAGAGAGTAATAAAACTAATAAAACTATCATATATGTCATGGCTCTTGTAGAAGCTGAGGCGAATGAGCGGGTAAATAAAATAAACAGGAAATTCAGTGAATTAATCAAGATAGATGGAAATAAAATGATGTATATTTGAAGCAATGTGTAATAGTGAAAGGTTTAAAAGAATAAGCAGCTGTTTGATCATGTGTTGTTTCTAGCGTTCATTTTTCTAAGATGTGTTATATACGAATATTCATTGAAAAATCATACCTTTAGTCATGCGCTTTGTGTAACCTGACTTTTGTTTTTATTTTGTAGTATTATGATCTGCAAGCGTTTCCTTTGATACTTCGCTTGCTTAGTAATGAATTAATAGTAGCAGTATAAACGATGTCCTTTGATTAAGTATGTCTGTGAATTAAAAGACAATGATATAAACATCCAATAAAGGCAGTTTTTAAATTTAATGTACCGAGGTGTTGTATGTCTTATATTTATAGTTTTTTGTCTGTTTTGTTTGATTGTTTATTCCATTTTTAGCTCACCTGAGCACAACGTGCTCATGGTGAGTTTTTGTGATCCCCTTGCGTCCGGCGTCCGTCGTCGTGCGTCGTCTTGCGTCGTCCGTCAACAATTCCTTAAAACGACATCTCCTCTGAATTCACTGACTGCACATTAACCAAACTTCACAGGAATTATCTTTGGGTGGTTTCCTTTTAAAGTTGTTCAAATGGTCCAGGTTTGTTGCATAAGTAGGTCACGGGGCCAAAAAAAAAGATGTTTCAAAAATGCAAATTAAAAAAATCTTCTTGTCAGAAAGTACTTTGAAATTTGGTCAAAATCGGCCCCGCACCGGGGGGTCATAGGTTTTCCTTATATGTATAAAGTAAAAACTTAAAAAATCTTCTCCTCTGAAGTTACAAAGGCTAGAGCTCAGATATTTAGCATGAAACATTGTCGAGAGTGTGTTTATAAGCTATAAGCTTCCTACACAATCGAACTAACATAAATTTGGTATAAACTAAATATTGTCTAGTGGACCTCTATCAAAGTTGTTCAAATTATGCCTCTACTGTCAAAATTGGCACCGCCCGGGGGGCGGGGGGGTCATAGTTTCCCTTATATGTATAAAGTAAAAACATAAAAAATATTCTTCTCTGAAATGACAAAGGCTAGAACTTAGATATTTGCCATGAAACACTTTGTAGTGGATTTCTACTAAGTTTGTTCAAATTAAAGTCCTGGGATTAAAATTGGCCTTGCCCCGGCGGTCATAGATTTTCCTTCTTCTTTGAAACTGCAAAGGCTAGAGCTTAGATATTTGACATGAAACATTGTGTAGTGGGCCTCTACAAGGATTGTTCAAATTATAGCCCTAGGATCAAAACTGGTCCCGCCCATGGGGTCATGGGTTTCCTTTATATTCATATAGTAAAATCTTTAAAAAGTCTTGTGCTTTAAGACTGCAAAGGCTGGAGCTTTGATATTTCACATGAAACATTGTGTAGAGGACACCTACAATTATTGTTCAAATTATAGCCAAGGGTTGAAAATGGCCATAGGTGGGGGTGGGGTCATAGTTTTTCTTATATACATATAGTAAAAACATTAAAAAAAATCTTCTCTAAAACTACAAAGGCTAGAGCTTAGATATTTGGCATTGTCTAGTGAACCCCTACCAGGTTTGTTCAAATTGTATCCCTGGGGTAAAAATTTTGCTTGCCCAGGGATCATACATTTTCATTTTATATAAATAACAAAAACTTATAAGAAAATTATCTTCTGAAGCTTCTAAGGCTAGAGCGTAGATATTTTGCATGAAACATTGTGGTCCTCTACAAAGATTGTTAAAATTATAGCCCTAGGGTCAAAATTGGCCCTGCCCTTGGGGTCATGGGTTTTCTTTATATACATATAAAAAAGTGATCGAGAAAGCTAGAGCTTAGACATTTGACAGGAAACATTGTGTTGTGGGTTTATATCAATATTTTTTAGATTAAAGCCTTGGGAACAAAAATTGCCCTGCCCCAGGGTACTCAGTGACCCTTTTTTATTATTTGGTATACAGTTATGAAATTTGGACCATGTGCACAGTTTCAGATGTAGAATTGAACTTTGATATGAGCTGGCCTAGATTTTGACCTAGCGACCCACTTTCTTGTTTTTTGATTTACAGCCATGAAATTTGGACTATTTGCACCGTATCAGTTGTAGAACTGAACTTTAATCTGAGATTATCTAAATTTTGACCTAGTTACCAACTGTTTTGTTGTTTGACATACAGCTATGATATTTGGACCATTTGCACAGTTACAGATGTAGATATGAACTTTGATATTAGCTGGCCTAGATTTTGACGTAGTGACCTACTTTCTTGTTTTTTGGTGTACAGCTATTAAAATTTGAACCATTTGCACATTTTTTGATGATGAATTGATTAAAGCTTTGATTTTAGATGACCTTAATTTTGACCTAGTGACCACTTTTTTTGTAATTTGATATACAGCTATGAATTGTGGACAATTTATACTGTTTCAGGTGTAGATATGTGCTTTGATATGAGCTGGCCTAGGTTTTGACCTAGTGACCTACTTTCTTGTTTTTCTATTTACAGTTATGAAATTTGTACCATTTGCACAGTTTTAGATATAAAATTTTAATTTGATATCAGCTGACCTTGATTCTGACCTAGGGACCTACATTCTTGCTTTTTTACGCACAGCTATGACATTTGGACCATGTGCACAGTTTCAGGTGTCGAAATGAACTCTGATATAAGACGACATTAATTTTGACCTAGTTACCTTCTGTTTTTGTTGTTTTCTGTACCATGTTTATAGCAAAAATTTAAAAATATATTTTGCATGAAGTATGGCCTAGTGACCAACATTGTTCAAATTCTTTCTCCAGTTTCACACAAATAACAGCCTGGCCTCAGGTGAGCGCTTTGGGGCCAATGGCCCCTTTGTATAATACCGTATCGTAATTTCTCCTTTTTTACCAGCAAATGACCTTAAGTGTTTAGTGCTCTCAAAGTTTTGGTTGATTTTTTTATGAAGTCACTATATTTTCACTTTTCAATAATTTGAGACCTTTAAATGTACAAAGATTATTCGATTTTGTAATATTGTTTGCTGGATATTTAACGTTGATATGACTTTGCTCGATTGTGACATGAAAGGTAATCTATATGTACAGTCATAGTTGTATCGTCAGTAGAATGAATTCCAGTTATTGATATTTAAATACGCTTAGTTCTGAAGTCCGTTTGTTTATGGTGTATAATGGAGTAATTGTCTTAATATATATGATATCTACGTATAATCGATGTTAACAGATCAGTATATCATACATATTATATTTTGTGATCTATTTTTGTTAAGACGATGTAGCAAAGAAGATGCATATAATGATATTATTTGTCAGCAAGTGGGAATAACAAGAAAACTTTAAGTCGGCCACTTTGTGTTGACTGCTTGAAAAACTGAAGCCAGAACTAAACATTTAAACATCTTTTGAATTTATGCCAACAGACTAAATACTATATAATGTGTGTGAAACATAGCAACTTCCTTTTTTCGTTTTAAGAGAACTATTAATTTTATATGCATGTTTGTAATTTAAACTAGAGGACAAAATAGGCATATCGGGACAAGATAAACAACAGTCTGCCTGACCTTTTGAGATTTGCGTAAGTATTAAACAAATTTATTGTCTAAAATTTAAAACAGTTCAAGAAATTTTCAAGTGGAAATGTCTTTGTAATGATGTCGACATTCAGTTTTCAAAATTGAATTACTTCACAGTATGGTATGACATACTTTAGATTATATTTTGTTAGTGGTAAATATTAAATTGTGAACACACATCGGTCATGGAAGTTCCCGGAAAGAAACAAAATGTTTTGTGAACCCCGTCAAGGCAAAAATTCAGAATTATCGTGACGGGAATGTGTAAGGAATGTGAAGAGTGTACGTGTAACACCTCTTTTCATCACCACCTTAAAGTGGCACTTTGCAGGAAAAATGTGTAAGTCAGCACATGTGAATTGCCCACATACATGCAGAATTGGACAGAAGATATTGTAGAAAATTGCAAGACACATAACGAGTCATTAATATCTACTATTGTTCACACGAGACTGTTTGTTGTCGTGACTGTATGATTTTTTATCATTCAAACCATAAACTTGAATTCATTAAAGATCTTAGGCAAAGCATTCATTGAAGAGGTAAATTATAAAATTGTTGGAAACTTTTAAATTGAAAAAAATATTTAAAGACAGAAAGCAATGCAACGGTCAAAGAGAGAAATTGGACAACTTAATGAGAAAGCCCTTTGAGGCAATTGAACAATTTAGATCAGATATTGATAAGTTCATGGACAAATCAGAAGTGAAAAGGATAACAGCCGAAATCATTAAACGACACCAAATATTAAATCAAGACGTAGTGTCATTGATGGAAGAATTTCAAGAGAGAAAAAAAAGGAGCCGAACCTGCAGGACACATCCAAACCTGCGTCTTTCATTCACTCATACCGTTGGACAACATAATTATAGATAACATAGAAAAGATAATTGAAGCTGTAAAGCATGAAAATGTGATGGAAAAAATGAATTTGTTCGTTCTCAGAAGATCACGGAGATGCTGAAAGCTGAGCTTCCTTTTGGAAGACTTAAGACCAGTAAGTTAAACTTCTAAAACAACACAGACATCACGTTTATTAATGTCATTAGTACCGGGATGTATCATGAGCGCTTTTTTTTCTTTCTTTTTTTTCTTTCTTTTTTTCTCTCTAAGTAAAATGTTATAACTGTATCAGTATTATTTTTATACGTGTATGTTTATTTCAATATTATCAAAATTGTCATTAAGTAACTTTTCAGCTGAAAACAATCACCCTTGTTTTTTCAAAAAACAAAAAGATCGCTGTTGTAATGCAATCTATTTCAGTCTATTGCACTTATATAGCGTCGTAGTTGAAGAAATTACAATAACAAATGTATTCCATTACCGACCAACAAGTCGAAAGATACCGTTAACAATTACTTGTTTTGGTGAATGATCTTCTAAAAGCCTTTGAGTGTTTGGCTGACTGGCTATTGATCGCCTAATTATGTGTGTTTATCTTTTTGAAATTCAGTTGAATGTATATAGTGCGCGTAAATTAATCAGTACATGTTTTAGTCTCCAAGAAGGCTGTCTTTACAAATAACAGACATCAAAGGGTTGTTTTTGAAGAAAATTAGACCATTAAGAGGTGTACAGAATTTCATTTTACTGAACGAATTTATTCAAAATCCGAAATGGTAAACTTTGTAAGGTAAACAAGTGGTGGGTTTACAGTTTCTGATTGCAATTAAATGTATATAATATACACTTCATCGAGACCTCATGTATACTAGTATATGTAATGATTATTTTTTTTATCAAGTTATGCCCTTACAATACTATGTCGGATTACTTCCAGATAAAGATCACCATGTCAAAGTGTCCCAGTTTGTATAGAAAAGAAGTTCTAACTCTTACCAAGGTATATTTAACTTTTTTCCGCCTAATCTTTCTATACTTTCAAATTTCTATTTATAAAGCAGTGGTAGTTTAAATTTAACTGTCAAAGATGTAGCTTTCTTAAATGGAAGGGTATTGAAATTTATGGCTGCAAAACGTTACAAGTCCGTGTGAATGGTAAGCTTCGTTACTTCATATCCAGTTAAGTTTACTTTAACTTTAAAGAAATTACGGAATTATTTGCCGAGAAAAAAAAAAGATTTTCATTTAAGGAAAAATGTATTAGATTCAGAGTAAAGGACGTCTGTGGTTAATTTATCCTACAGTTTCAAAAATTGTACCGTACAAGTATCATACAATTCTTCCATTTGAGGCAGCTTTCATTGTGGGTGTCTGTGCTTGATGAATACGGAAAGACTTCGCGATAAGTAAAAACAAGGATGGAACTATTTAATTTACATACAAATTGATATCGAGATTTTGTTAGGTATTCCTAAATATTTCTCATACCATTTAAAATCATGATAATGTGCAGTCAGCTCACTATTCAAATGCAAAGAAGTATTGATATATTGTCGTTATATAGGACAGCCATTGTAGACAATAACTGATTTGACTGTTAAGCACGCACTAACATTCTTAAATATATTTATTTTGCAGAGTTGAAATCAAGCCTCTATGTTTAAGGAGCTCATGGTCAGCGAGGTCCTGATTAAGGTAAACTCTCAGTCTAAGCTTTTCATGAAAGTAAATGAAAGGGTCTTTATAACACGCAATAATTTTGAGCAGTTCTAAAGTGTATTGTCTGCTCCTTTGTTTTATTCACACCAAAGATTTTATCATAGGCGATATTAATTAGTTTAGAAGCATTGACAATGAAGAGATGGTAACAATTATACATTTTATCTTGTTTTATAAGGTATTCGTGAGAAGTTATGAATAAGAATGATCATATTCAAACTTGAAAGCTTCTGACTCTTCAGGATGGCGTTGGACAAGGAACTGCCATAAGTTTTTTTTTGGCTTGTTTTTTTTTCTCCAGGATGGGTAAATGTGAGATTGGATACAGGAAGAAGAAGTGTGTACAGAATGGACTGTAAAACTCTTTGATTTGATAATTATCTCGTGAGACCTTTTCATACTTACGACATGTGACACGATTTTTTTACCATGGTTGTGTTAGCAGTATTTTATTCTATGTTTAACTTGTACTTGAAGTTACTTTAATATGTACATTTGACTTCTTTATACTCTTTGTTGTTATGAAACTACTTCTCTCTGATAACTATGCTTTGAATCGCTTTGTGAAATTCATGTACAAGATCTAATAAATTTTACTTTAAAAGGTTTGTTCAAATTATGTCCCTTTGGTCAGTACTTACCCTGCACCAGGGGGTGCTACTTATGTAAAACACAAACTGTTTGAAAATCTTTTTGTAAGAAATACTTAGATATTCGGTATGTACCATTTTTAAGTGACAATTACAAATAAAGCTCAACTCACTTTCCTAGGTTTAAAATATGCCCCTCCCAGGGTGGGCGGAGATACTTAATTAAAATAGACATACTGAAAAAAATCCCTCAATAATTTTAAGGAATCTTCAGGAATACATATGTAACTTAGTCCTTGGACTTTATGTGACCTCTATTTTTATCTTGACATACTTACCTTACTTTTTGTTTTTGCAGCTACAGTACAAAAATTCGAAGTGTATTTATAATTTTACAGACAGATTTCAACATTTGCCTTAGTCATCATTGACACTGATGTAGCCGGGTACAGGTTTATATGTGATAAATCGATAAGGCACAACCGTGTGGCTTGGTAGCTCAGTTGGTAGAAAGTCTGCCATGTAAGTGGAAGGCCCTAGGCTCGAGTTCCTTGTCGAGCCACGATTTTTCACCACCTGTTACATTTAGCGCCCAACATATACCCTCTCCAAATTTAGAATTCGTCCCGAAATTTTAGAGTCACAGAGAATATTGTAAATACATTCTCGAGGTGCCGAAGCAGTAGCCAAATTACATTCCGTTAAACAACATAATTATAGATAACAAAGAAAAGATGATTGAAGCTGTAAAGCATGAAAATGTGATGGAAAAAATGACTTTGTTCGTTCTCAGAATATCACGGAGATGCTGAAATCAGAGATTCCTTTTGGAAGACTTAAGTTAAACTTTTAAAACAGCACGAACATCATGTTTATTAATGGCAACAGTGCTAGGATATATCATGAGCGTGGTTTTTAATTTCAATATTATTACTATATCGGTATCCTTTATATATATGTTTATTTCAATATTATTAAAATTGCCATTAATTGCCATTAAGTAACTTTTCAGTGGAAGACGATCAGCCTTATCGTTCCAAACTAAAAGAAAAAATAGCTGTTAAAATGCCAACTATTTTATCCAAACATACTACAATATTTTGTGTTCCCTTTACCGACCAACAAATCGAAAAATACCGTTAACAATTACTTGTTTGCAATGATCTTCATATATAACTTCATATTTTGGCTGACTGCCAATTTATCCTTCAATTATGTGTGTTTATCCTTTTTTAAAATTCAGTTGAATGTTTAAAGTGTGTGTAAATTAGTCACTAAAAGACTGTCTTATCAAATAACACACAATTAAGGATTATTTTTGTGAAAATTAAACCATTAAGAGGTGTACAGAATTTCATTTTACTGAACAAATTTATTCAAAATCCGAAATGGTAAACTTCGTTAGGTAAACAAATGGAGGTTTTACTATTTCTGATAGTAATTAAATATATATATTTATAATAAACATTATATTAAGACTTCAAGTATATATTTAATGATTGTGTTTTTATATCAAGTTATGCTTTTACAGTACTATGTCAGATTACTCTCAGATAATGATCAGCATGTCTATGTGACTCAATTATATAGACTAAATCTTCCAACCCTCCTCCAAGGCAAATTTAACTGTTTTCCGCCAAATCTTTCTATACTTTCAAATTTCTATTTTTTAAAAAGAGTGATAGTTTAAGTTTAAGTGTCAAGGATGTAGCTTGCTTATATGGAAGTGTAAGCCTTACTTCTTGATATTAAAAGGAGGCATCCCCACTTACAAAACTATAAATGGTAGATGGAGAATTTAGGCATAATGCCATGCATAAAAAAGCAAAGCAAGTGAACGTACTTAAATTTGTGGCTGAAAACCATACAAGTAAATGGTAAGTCTCTTTACTTCCTACACTGTTAAGTTTACTTTAACCTTAAAGAAATTACGGTATGATTTGCCGAAAAACAATAAACGAGTTTAAGGAAAATTATATAAGACTCACAGTAAAGGACGTCTACGGTTAATTTACGTTAACGTATTAAAAATCATACCGTACAATTGTCATACAATTCTTCCATTACAAGGCATCTTTCATTTTGGGTGTCTGTGTATGCTTAAAGTGACGAATACGGAAAGACTTCACGATAAGAAAAACTAAGAATTGAATGATTTAATTTACATACATTGGTTTTGTATGTAGGTATTCCTGAAACATCCGTTCACCATTTAATCATGATAATGTGCAGTCAGCTCACTATTCAAATGCAAAGATACATGAATATAGTGACGTAATCATTGGTTATATGTATAAAAAGGCTATTTTGACAGTAACAGATTTGACTGTTAAGTAGGCACTTTCAATCTTTAATGTATTTATTTGAAGCAGCTCGAGTTCAGAGAGGTACTGATAGGAAATATGAAACCGAGGTAAACTTTCAGCCTAAGACTTTCTTGAAAGTAAATGAAAAGATCTTTATAACATGCAACAATTTTGAGCAGTTTTAAAGCGTTTTGTCTGCTCTTCTGTTTAATTCACACCAAAGATTACATCACATGCGATATTTATCAGTTCAGTAGCATCAACAATGAAGAGATGGTAATACATATATACTATCTTGTTTTATAATGGGTATTCGTAATAAGTAGGAAGTTAGAATTAATATAAACGATCATGTACGAGCCTGAAAGCTTCTGACTTTTTCAAGATGACGGTGAATAAGGAACTGTGATAAGTGTTTGTTGTCCAGGCTAGGTAAATGTGAGATTGGATTCAAGGAGAAATAACTACAGAAAATGCTATAAAAGACTTTTACTGTAATAATCATCTAGCAACATCACTACATACTTACGTCAAGTGGCAAGATGATAATGTTTTACCATGGTTTTGTCAGCAGTATTTTCTTTATTTACTAAACTTTCATTTTCAGTATCTTTAACATGTACTGTTGTTGTCTTCGTACTATTGCTGTTATATGACTTCTACCTTTTGATGCCTTTGCTTCGAATCACTTCATGAAACTATGCTGTATGTCATGAACAAGTTGTAATAACATAAATTTCTGTCTTCAATCTTTTGTTTTACAACTTCATTACGAAATGTTGTACATTTCTATTGTAACAAGTATTTTTTTCTTTCTTTCAATCACCTGATCACATAGTGCTCACATCGCTCACATCGAGCTTTTGTGAATGCGTGATGTCGCGTGTGCATCCGTCAACAGTTGTTTTACTACTATGTCTGTAGTTACTATGGAAACTCAAAAACACTTAAAAGTTAATTTATTCTAAATTAACCACTCATAGACCTCTGACATTTGATATGAGACCAAACAACCACAAATATTGTTCAATATTCAATTTTTGTCTTTTAAGTCACCATCTGTACAGCCCAAGATCATTGTCTTGTACTCTAAACTTGTTGTGCTCCTAATCGCTTGGCACGTAGTCTGGATATTTAGTGCATAGCAGTGCCTAGAAGATCTTTACCAAAAATGTTTCAATTATGTCCCAGGGTGACTTTTTGTCAGGCGTCATTTCTTTTTACATAGACACAGAATAAAGACTTCGAAAATCTTCTCGAAATTGAATTGCCTTGTGTCTAGATATTTAGAAAATAGTATTGTAGACTTGGGTGTCTTTGGGGGGCGAACATAATAAACAAGGCGTCCGATCACTATGTGATTTTAATCTGATTTAATGCAGTTTCTGTTTTTAACATGCACCAAAATATACTGTAGTAATATACTGTAACACTGTCCATCAAGTACTTGTATAGGTCTACGTTGCCGCGAAGTCTGTCATACCCACTGTATATATAACATATAGAACTGTTATGGAAACCAACACTCTGTGATGCACTGTCACAAGCAGTGGACCAAACCGTGGGACAACGGCAACAACAAGAAACACACGGCACTGAAAGTGTAAACCATTACCAGCGTCAAGTAAAGAATACAGTCTAGACATCCGACATGACATATTCGACATGACATATTCGACATGACAGCTATAGCATGTTAATTAAACAAAGTATAAAATATGTACATTAATTGAGATATACAGATCATTATAAAAATACAAATTACTTTAGCTTCAGTATAGTGGTCCTGGCCTTACAACAGAACTCCAAATAAATGTAATTACAATGACTATGTCCGTTAGTTTATCAAGATATTTAACAAACAAATATAGAAAATGACAGAATAAAAAAAACGACGAACAAACATGACAACTGACTTACAGATCTTTGGGATCTTCAGCCCTACATGTACATGTACATCAACTGGTAACAACAAGGAACCTAGCTGCACGCTGTCACCACACCTGGACTTGTGAATGCTGTGAAACAATCAATTAGATGTTAAACAATCATGCAGAGATAGTAAACATGTTAACAAGAGAAAAACAGACTGAGATTATGAATAAGGTCGCCATCTTGGATTTTACTTTCGCGAATAATAAAATAAATAAATAAACAACAGAATTTCAGCCATTGCAATGAGACATATTAAACTAAAACACCAAATGTCCAAACAAAGAATGAAGACCAAAGTCAAGCAGCCCTCTGGCGCGAAACAACTAAAAACCATGAGGAACAAAAATGACCTGCTCCAATCAAAGTAAACTTATATACTGACCAGGAGCACACTATTTTTCCCGCCAAATCAAGGGAAGTAACTCTTTTTATAAAAGAACAGATAATCATAAAAATACAGCGAGGGAACATCTCAAACAAATAATTACTAAAATAACACCTGGCTACAGTATTGTTCATTAGATCTCGACCATAATATTTTATGTGGTTACCTTAGGGGCAAGACTTGCTCTGCGCTAGGGTGTCACTAATTTTTACATAGCCTTCCATAAGAAAGTTTCAAAAATCTTTTAATCAGAAAACAAAAAAACTAAACGTTTAGACATATAGTGTTTCAAATTGTATTGTAGACCACAACAAAATGTTGAAATCATTGACCTGGGATGAAAAGTGACCCGCCCTGGGGATCAATAATTTCTAGTATATAGTATTGTTTGTTGTCATCCCGAAATTAATATGTCCAAGAGTCTATATTTACGGATTAAACCGTAAAACCTAGACCTTTGATCATTGAAATGTAACGTTGAAAGGTAGTTATGTAACAATCTTATAAGTTCATGGATACTTAACCAACATCCAACACTCAACAACCAAACAGCAGGTTCTAGGAAAAAACTGGTACAACAAATCAATACCCTTGTACCATGTACAACTTTTTTTAACACTAACTGTGCTACATACACAGGTCGAATACAGATGACAAAGACAGACTGTCACAGAAGGGAAATGATGTATGATATGAAAAATGAAATGAAATGTTAGCTCACCAACCACCTGTCTGTTAAATGTTAAAGCTGAAAGCGACCATACTGTTAGTCTGTGAAGTGAAGTGAGCTGCTGTACACCAGATCTCAAGATACATGTAAAACATCTTGACCTGTCAAAAACAAAAATGTAAACAGATGACAACTGTCAAAAACAACCAAATCATTAAACTATAAAATATCAAGTTCTAAATCTAATTCAAATTCACTGAAAATAAATTAAATTATTGTCACTTAAGTTACAATAAAGTTGTCAATTAGCAAAAGAAATTCAACCATTTTTTTTTATTCCAATATATGCAGTCTATTGTTTATTAACACAATTCCAACACACGATGAGTAAGTAAACAAAGTTGTAATGTCCGGTTCACGAATCCAACGGCGAAATCCACATTGACAGGTGTTGGCATGCCATTTAATCAATAGACAAACTTACTTAATAACTGTTAAAGGCCTTTGAAGTTCAGAAAGCTTTCATATTACACAAGAGAAGAAAGTTTAAAAACACATGTGTTTACGAAATTCCATGTTTTCCCGACCAGTGACGTCATATGAAGGGTTTTCCAATTTGCATTGGTTGGTTTGAATGAAATGGGAGGTAAATCCCGAAACGGCTTCCAAGGTCACGCTCTGCAAAAAGCCCAAAATGCCACACTGGCCACCAATGTTACATATGCATATGGGTCTCTATCATTCCGGGCGAGGGAGACAATGGGGCCGGAGCTGTAAATATAACAAAGCGCAGCTCAAAATAAGAGAACGGCAAAGTACGTCTGTCTTCTACGAAATGTAATAAGTGAGTGCGCAGTGGTATGAAAAAGCGAGAATATCGTGCCAAATGAAATGAGAGCGAATTGTGAATAAAATCCGTCACCTTAGTGAATACGGATGTAATGAAAATGAATACATGAGAGGGGGGTTGATGGAAAGACCCAAACGTACAGAACAAACAAACAGAGAAAACAAAGAACACTTAATAGGATACAGACACAGGCATATTGTCCCTGTGACACTTGGTTAAAACTGTTCCGCCCTAGTGAGCAACAATTTACCTTATATAGGAATTTTAGTTGTCCATCAAACCGATCGTCCTAAGCTTACAAATTGGGGATAAGCACTATATAGTGGCTCTGTACCAAAGTTGTCCAAAGCATAGGCACAATGTGTAAAATGACCCTAACCAAGTTGTCAGTTATTTAACTTAAATTGGAAACAGTATGGCCTAGAGCTTAGATATGCATAGAACATTAACTGGTGGTTCTTTTACCATAATTGTTCAAAGTCACGCGGTCACATAAATAGGAATGTTTAAATCCTTTCGAAGAGCTTAAGAACAAGAACCTTAGTATTCAGGTGTGAAGTATTGGCTATTAGCTCTCTTAATATTTAATTCAAGACCTAGGGGGTCACTAGATTATTGTTACTGATATGGAAGTACAAAATATCTTTCACGCAATTTCGGGATGAAACTTTATGTTCACATTATAAGCTTTGTCCATTACCTTTATCTTGTGACCTTTGCCTTTACATATTTTCATTTTGTACTTTCTTTCTTGTTGAAGTAACTACAGTATCGAATTTTAATGCCAGTTCATTTGCACTAAACTCTACATCTGTCGTAGTTAATGTTGTTAACATTGTCATTGCTCTCTAATCGTTTATATATTTCTGTGAAAGATTAGATAGGGCCTTGATATGACTTTATAAAAAGGACACAAAATGCATTTCATCATCCATTTGTTTCCATTAACTTAATGAAATGTAGAGGGCGCCCATGCTTTTGCATTTATGAATGAAAACGTTTGCGATTAAGAATTAAGAAAAACTTTTCTTTTTCATGCTCCTCTTTTATTTCTCATGTCGGTCGGTCCATAGACAAAAAAGGGTTTCCGACGACCTGGTTGATAGGTATTTTGGGCATGTTAAGTAGGAAATCTCTCTTATATTTAGATTCGCTATGTCTAAGGTTAAGCCTAAAGGGTATGCACTTCGAAAACGGTTTTACGTTCGACAACCCTTAAGAACATAACTCAAGACTCTGTAATTGACATGATATGGATACAAACTTTTCCATTCTTGGCTAACTGGAATAAATACCACCAACCTTGCGAAGGGCTTGCGCCTTGAATCCTTTATAATTATTAAAAGTAGATAGAAAGCATAAGCCTAGATACTTTAAACTTGATGGGTAGCCTAGATGTTTTGAGTAGAAAGTTCTTTGAAATAACTGGGTTAAAGGTCAAACCAAAAGAAGCCTGGAAGCGACTTCTAATCAATTTCACAGCAAATACAATATACAAATTAACTCAAAACCCCGAAACTTTCATGATAGTTGGACATAATGAGTAAATATCAGTGATTATATTGGGTTCTTTGGGTCAAAGTTCAAGCTTAAAAGAATATGAATACGGTTCAGATCAATAATTCGGTTAACTGGACATGACGAATATATCAATTTTATTTATTTCGGCAGATCAGTGGCCACATACTGTGAAAACAATTTAAGACTAGTTATTAAAGAACATCTAAACCTAAGATTTTTTTTACTTCCTCTGGTGGTTGGACATGATGAGTAGATGTACCTTTTGAATTTGAACTTACCTGGATCAAAGGTCAAGCTCACAGTGTAATGTACTTTGAAAACGGGTTAGATATTATTTCCTGAAAAAAAAAACAAAGAATGAGGCCAGGAAATGTTAAGGTTTGGTCAGGCATGAAAAGAAAATGATTTTTCTTACGTATGACTTAGTTTTTCAAAATTAAAGTCTTGTACTTCAAAGTGAGTTTCCGATCAAGCAGGATGGTTTTAGTTGACAAATAGGTGAACGCTTTTTTTATTTTTGGCTCTAGTGGTAAGCGGTCAAGCTCACAGGAACATTTTACATGATGGTTGGTAATGATGACTACAAACGTAAAAAATGCTTATTAATCAATAAGTGAAATACTGCTTTACTCAGAAACTTCATATACAAAACAATTATGCAGGGTAAGTAATTGAAAGACTTTAACCCACTTGGTTAAAACTCGCAGGGGTCATGTTAACGTCAGGTAGGTGTTGAAATTTCAAGGGTCTCATAACTGCAGTTTTGTAATCTATTTTAAATTTATTCGGTCCGATTGCTATTTGGAAATATATAAAACTTTTGGATAAGATAATTTTTGAATGACGTGTTGTTTATTTGACCACAGTTTCACATATAAATTAAACATGTAAGTGAACTCAGACACTTGAGTGCACGACCACGGTGCAATTCATACCCTATGACATTTTACTGAGCCACAAGAAGTAAATGGAATAATGTTGTTGTTTTTGTTGTGTTTTTTTTGTGTGTGTTCTTTTTTTTTATATTTTTTTATTAATATATGTATTTTGTTTATTTCAAAATTGTTTAGCAGTAATAGTATGTTTCTTGCATTTTCGGTATTTTGAATAAATAGAAAAGAACAGTAAAACCATTAGTAAATAAATAAATAACACTGAAGTCGTTACTAATTTAAAATGACTTGCGGAAAATATAGTAAAATAGAGTGCGCGGAAATACTAAGTAAACGTAGTTCTTAAACAAAAGGCGAAACAGAATGGGACAAGAAAATATACAACTAGAAAGCGAAACCTTTTTTACGACGTCAAAACAGCGCTAGGTGGTTTAAAAAATATGGCATAATTTTCAGTAAATGGGACCATAGGTTACATACCAACCCTGTTGGTTTACTTTCATTATGTGCTGCAAGATGAATTTTCTCTGACACAAATTATGATCTTGAAGTTTATTTCGCTTTCTGCATTTTGAAGCATTTTATATTTGTATATTTATCGTTTGGAGTGTAAATTACCAGGAAATTCCCCCACAGTTACCTAGGTAACAAACGACCTTGCTGATATCTGAAACTCAAACGAGATGGTTTACTGC
This sequence comes from Cyclina sinensis, assembly GCA_012932295.1. Taxonomy (NCBI): domain Eukaryota; kingdom Metazoa; phylum Mollusca; class Bivalvia; order Venerida; family Veneridae; genus Cyclina; species Cyclina sinensis. The sequence continues at coordinate 1,117,521 of JAAONU010000022.1, forward strand.
TTGATGATGATGTGTGTGTGTTTTGTTTTATCCTGATAAAACATCTGGCAAAACAAGTGCCAATTTAATCTAACAAAATTTACACGACGCAAAATGAAGCACGGGTACTTTGTTTCAAATAATATCGAATATAGTGTATTGAAAAAGTTAGGAAACATTTTTATCTTTTAGTCTCTTAGTAGTTAGAAGTGTTACATATTGTCTATAATTTTTCAGCCGGCACCTTTCTTCAAAAAACAGATCAAATAATCAAAGCTCTGTTTGAACAACAACAACAAAAACAAAAATCTGACTACTTTAAAGTATTATTGTATATAAAACCATTTGCAATTTGAAAATTTACTTTTGAAATTGTACTTTTAGTCATTCACCATTTGTTACTCCAACTGATGAAATTAACTTCAATACTTGTCAATATGCTCCTACGCCCCGATATTTCTGTATAGGCTTTCATTTGTCCAGTTGATTAGTATACAGAGATGTTAACTGTTACTTGTTAAATATTTAAATGGGACTTTTCCATCATTCCTTTCGGACAGATCCATTGTTTATGGGGTTTTTGTTGAAAATTTACTGACTAAATGGCGAATAGTGCAGACCATGATCAGTCTGCAAGGATGTCGCTTAGACAGAACTGGGTGAGGGTTAAAGCGACTGACTCACAGAATTTAGCTGATTTTGTTTTCTTTAAAATTTAAGAGAAGTTAATTTAGGCATGTTCTTCACAATTACAGATAGATTTTTGTTTTCGTCATTGGCCCTTCTGTGTGTCAGTCGCTTTAAAGAAACACGAATCTTGTCACTGTCTCTAAACATAAGATAGTCCTCCCGAGCGTGATTATCCCTGTTATTTGGCATGTGCTATTTTCTTATTTCCTTAAGACAGCAAAATACTTGAAGAACACCTCGAAAAGCATTGAAGACCTTATATAACAAGAAACGTACTATCAGAATGCATTAAAAGTGTTTGAACTGTTTATTAAAAATTAAGTCATTTTAGAAAAAGAAAATACTGTAAATCGCCACGACTGACCTTTTAAATAATCAATTAACCGTTAGTACAACAGTAATACTAATGGCGTCAGAAAAATCTGAAATAGTGCACTTTTTCGTTATTGTTGTTGACCACAAAACACATAATAAAAACATCTGAAATGCGCACATCAGAAATGATTAAAAGTAGCCAACCAGTACTGACCACATTGGGCGATTCTGTTCATTTAAAATCATGGCTGACCTCAGATATGCTTTAAATTACAACACAAACCCAGTCAGGGGCAAGCCGTTGTTTCCTTGAGCAAGAAACTTTACACTCATTGCTTAGTTATGGTTGGTTCCAGGAACGGATTCGAGAGTATGTCTATAAGCTATAAGCTTCCTACACAATCGAACTAAAAGAAATTTGGTATATTAAACTAAATTACAACAGACGTGCTGCCATACTTACTCTGATCAGTATACATACCTGACTCTCAAACTAAATATATATTTGCCCAATGAAGTGTCTACTTCATTAAGAAAACGTAGATATATCTCTTGAAAAATAGTATTCACTAAAATCCGAATCTACATCAAGACATGGAACTTTTACGTATTATTGTGGTCGTTCTTGGAATTTTTATTTTATGTGACATGTTACCTGTCGCACCTCTTGATAATGTCAAGAATACAACGGAAGTTACGTTGAATGGTAACTATTTGCTGGATTTGGGTAAAACAATGAATAAACCGATATTCGAGCTTTTTGGTAGATCTCTTCTTCAGATGGAAGATAACATGAAACTTTTCGTTGATAATAAAACTTCAACTATGTTGACTGAAGAACAGATAGAGAATGAACTAGACAGTAAAATTATGGAGGCAATCACTGACTCCTTCGATGATCTGTGTAAACAAAACTTCTGTGGAGATTGGAGTGAATGGTCTGGATGTTCGGGGAATGTTACCGTACCTTTTGGTGTGAAATCTCGTTCTCGGACGTGTGGAAATAACAGATTCAAACTATGTAAAGCTGAACAGAATGAAACAGCAGAGAAGGACATGGAATTATGTAAAGGTATGACAAATCTATCATGTAATAAACTGCTCAATTGTATTCGTCTGAGTTTCTGCTTTTTTCTTTAATTGAAAGCTGTTTCAATATAGGAAATGAATCAAATAGATTTGACAAATTACATTTACTATTAGTACTGAAATTAGACCGTAGTGTTTGCAGATTTGTTTAGTCTTTAAAAAATTCATTAACATTAACATTAACATTAATTGATTTATTCATAAAAGAAATATTGGGGAAAATCATTAACTGTTTTTGTACTAAATATCTGACAACCGTTTTGAGCTTTTTATTCTAAATTCATGTTGTGGTAATATTTTGTGTATGCACTACTTCTGGTTTGCTTCTTGTCAAAAGTAGTAAGTTTGAATAACACGAATACTTCAAGTAATACTGAGCAAACAAATATTTTTTAGTTTGTCGCCTACCTTTGATAGAAAACGGGCACCTTGAACTAAAAGGCCTGGACACTGCTCTTGTAAAGTGCGACCCTGGATATAAAGCAACCAAAGAAAATACAGTTTGCAAAAATGGCAAATGGGAGGATGTAATTTGTAGAGGTTAGTGAACACCTATGTTACCTAACAATATATTCCAGAGAACAACTTTAATATTATATACATTACACCGAGGTTAAAATTTCAGTTAACATCTTTTAAACAATGTATTTAAAATATAACATTTCAAAATTATTTCTGGCCTAACAAAATTGTAAACGAACTGTTGGTTTTAGCTCGTTTGCACGTCATCTAGATTTTGTAGTTGATGAAAGGATAAATTTCAAATTCATGTATAAATATTTACGAATCTAGCGACTTTTATTAATTCAAAAAATAGTGATCAGGCACAGTTTGACAGAGAAGAAACTACAGATTTGTTATGAAGTGTCAGTGACACATATGGTGTATACCTAATATGGAAACGTAAACATATGAAATAAGCAAAAACATTTAAGGCAGAACACTTTTAAAGTCATAATTGGGTTAAAATGGCCATATTGGTCCTCACGCTGCCAGTGTTAACATATATGAACATTATTTGTAAAACCTAAAATATTAACTCTTACATAAACACCACAGGTAGTTGTAAAATGAAATTTAATCATATTGTTTGACGATTTTGTGGCTTTGTATTAACCAGTAACCATCTCATATAGTCATCAATGTACTGAGCATATAAGGTTAACTTTCAGAGGTGTTTAAATCCAAGCAATCGATGATTCCTCTGATTTTGTTTTTGTAACAATTTCATGGAAGTTTCTTGTAATTATATACATAGGAATTTCGAATTTAGTAGGAGCCATTACGATTACCATAAACAATTTTTATCTTTCCTTTCAGAGCTCACCTCAAGCGACTTTCTCGTAGAAGTACGTGTACAGCGAGGGCCTGATTGGACGTGGGGTGATCAGGTAAACTGTCAGTTAAGATTTCCTCAGAATTATGAAAACTTCACGAAGAACTTGCACCAATACTGTTAAACGTTTAGCTAGAACATTGCAGAACAAACATAAATATAGTGAACAATAAATTTTCATTTCTATAAAAGTATATGATATTTCAAATAATGCTTCAAACGATATTTTACTTGAAGCTATGCTATTCTGTACTATAAATTTCATTGTAATTTATTTAGTACAAATGTATCTGCAAATGCAACTGAGAACGAGTAGCTTTGATTCTCGTAAACTCTCTGATTTTAAGGACGGTGGGGGACCTGGAACTGTGATTGGCTTTTATAGTAACGGTTGGGCGAACGTAAGATGGGATGCAGGGCATAAATATGCCTACAGAATACGTCAGGAAGACGCCATGGATCTGGTAATAATAGAATGATACTTCCACACTACAGAACAGTGCACAGAGTTTGCAACATTAAAAAAGAAGTGCAGAAACAGTCATTTAAAAATAAAAACGTTTACTATTATTATGCCCGTGATTTTGTTATTCAGCGCTATGCCAATGCAGTATTTGGACCAAAATGACGTATTTTGAACCAGTACTACGTTTACATCTTCTGAATATCTGATTTTAAAAATGCATCGTAGTGTATGAATTTTGAAAACGTACGATTGAAAGCAGACGACAAAAATGTTAAGTAGAACATTTCAATTGATTGTTGTTGTTTGTGTGTACATATAAACTTTCAAGAAGAAATTAGATTTTAATGCTGTATATATGAGCACAAGTTGTACAATAATAGCTAATTGACGAGCAAAGAAAATTTACTTGTAGCTATTAGTAGCCAACTACTAGAAGCGAGTTTCTTGTCCAAAGAAAAGTAATGTTTCAGCAAACTACTAAAAGCTGGTTTCTAGTGCTAGGATAACTGTAACAGTTTGCTACATAACTCAGAATCTAAAAAGTAGCAAGTAATTACTTATTACTTACCATTCAAGACCAAACTATACACTTCATACCTCCCGATGCTGAACGAGGTGCTCTACGCCTAGAGTGATAGGCTTAACTACGTGTACTTTTCGATTTACAGCTCAAAATCCGTCATAGTATAAGTCTTAAAACAAGTATATGGCCAGTTACCTTTTCCTAATACAATTAGATATTGGCGATGTCAAAATGTCAGAACATAATGGGCCTACCCGTATACAATCACTGAGCGTAATAGTTACTCTTACCTTTTGGTTTGCTCAGCTCAAAGTTCGTAATACTATCAGCCTGAAATAGATTCTACAAAAAAGCCTGTCTTCTCTGATTGCATATAGGCACGGTGACAAAGGTGTCTCAGACAGGGATATAATAGACCTGCTTAGATATATTCATAGAACTCAAACATAGTTTTGTGATAAGTTGGCTCATATTTGGTCATGTTAAGGAACTTTGAATGTTGTGTCCCAGCAAAATCTTAAAATTAGAATCTGGCTGTGATCACAAACGGAAATAAGAAATAACCTTGTCAGAAAACAGAGTATATATTTTAAGTTGTTGTTAACATTTTCTTTGCATTCTTGACAATATTTAATCCTAAAAAGTCTTTTTTTATTTAGAAACAGCCCATCTTAATCAATGTAATGATCGGGACTTCGAGTCAATTTTTTCGCAGACAAATTTCTGTTTTGCCAAAAAAAAAACCAAACAGAATAAATGTATTACAGTGCGACGTATATTTGCCACTGGTCCCAGTAAATATGAGTTATATTTTGTCAAAATAGAACTGACATAAATAAATATATATGTATCTAATATATTTATTTAAAATTAAACCTAGCGCATTGTTCCTATCACATGTAATGTCAGTTTTAACGAATAATAAAACACTCATATTTATTTGAAATTTTGAACCTAGTGCATTTTTCCTATCACAGAAGATATCATTTATACAAACTTTTCATGTGTTACCAGATTCAAACTGAGTACCTTATTTTCTCTCAGCAGTCCTAACTGCGAGTGATTTCATGAGGTAACAAGGTTGCTACTTCTGACACAGCCTCGTGAAGTAAAGAATTGCCTTTACTTCGCTTGGTTTCCATTTTTCACGCACTTCCGCTTTTTGGTCACATGGCTTCCCAAGTATGACCGGTAGTTGATATGTGCATGTATTATAACTATTGTCATCTATAAATTGAAAAAGTGAGCAGTCAATTCAGCTGGGAAATGAAAATAATCGTGCTCTGGTACTCAAATTTCCAATCGCAATCAATTATATAGCTTTGACCGTACTTGCTTATTGATACAATAATTGGAAAAAATACAAACATGAATATTTAAAATAGCAGAATAAAAAAAACTCGAATGAGATACAAATCACATATTCAATTCTACATCAATAGTTACTGGGAAATGAACAAGACTTTGCGATGTTTGGAACAAATTTCTTGTTATTTTTTGGATTTATGGAGGTGTGTTTTGTTGCTTTTGGAATTTGTGAACTATTCAAAGTTAAGAATGAACATTTCAATAAGCGGTTAATTGGTCATGATTTTTTTGAAAAAAAGATTCATCTTCACGAGTGTGTGAGATATTGTATGTATCTGTCCATCTGTAAGTCCATAGATTATAGTGTGACGTTACAGACTTGTAAAATGAATGATATAGACAGCCTATCTGTTCTTGGGTCAGAATTCGAGACACAGTCGGGAGCAGTTTTCACCGACATCACGGAATGGCCAGGCGTGCGTATTATCTTTTTTCTTTCTCATATAAAATGTATTTATGATTGTTCGAGAATATGTAATTTATAGAGTCCAACGATGGCCGAATGTGCTGTAAAGTGAACTGTATGTTTTCTTGTTCAGCGACATGTTTTACTTCAGTGATATTGTGCAGGTATAACTTGCCATGGCAACAGTGCAATATTCTTTATTAAGTACGGCGTGTATTAGTAACTCCACTATGGTTTAAAATATTTATAGTATTTTGTGTATATGACATTTTGTAGCCAAACATTCCGTATATTTTTGAAATAAAAACCTTTAACTATAGCATGACAAAATAACTGTAAAGTGCAAACGTGTTCCTTTCGGCGTGTCGTAGGGGCTGAATGCATGCTACGTATTCTAAACTCTGCGATTATAGTTCGGCTATATTACCCCATGTAATTATGGTTCAGTACGTATAAATAAATGCTGATCAAATAAAAGCCTCGATTATTATTAATAATAACAATAATAATTTCGGGTCTTTTTCTTATTCGAAAGACTAAGATTGATTACATCTGCAATATCTTTGGCTTATCATGGTTTGAAATCTTTACATTCACTTAATCTGAATTAATTACAAATAATTTCAATTGCAAATAATTTCAATAAGTATCAAGAAAAATACGAGGAAACATACAAGTATAATACCTTCAACCGTAATCCACTTTCACGTTTTAAATTCTGTTTACTGTAAAGCTTTGGGCCACAAGTTTTTCAAACGTTAAAATTTGCCCGTAGAAAATAAAATACAATAAAAATATGAACAAATTCTGTAATCTTGTCAGGACACAAAAAATATGATAAAATCTAACGATGGTTACCGTAATTCTTGCCAGTTTGACTGTGATGTTGTCAGAAATACCTCAGCTGTAATAGTAGTTGATAACTATTAAAAAAAGAGAAGAAAATGAAAAAAAAAATAAATAAAAAAGGATAAAGACATAATTGTAAGAAGAATAGATTTATTAAGTTTTTATAAGTGATCGGTGATGTATTTTATCCCTATTCTTTCCATTTATAACGTTTGTAATTTCTATTTGTTGCTTGACGTATTGATCTAGTACCGAACAGAAACAACAAAAAAGAAAATATTTCATGTTTTGGATAATAAATATTTGTTATTATTAGTTATTCAGTTGTACTGCTCTGCATAGCAAGTCCTCCACGAATCTATCTATTTTTTGTATTTATTTAAAAGCAGCTCGTTCACAGTTGAACGGAAGATTTTTTTTAAGTAAAAAAAGTTGTTTCTACTTCTTACTCTTGGTGAAGTTTATTTTCTGACAAAAAAACCTTGACGTAGGTCACATTGCCCGGGAAAACGCATTTTTTCATTAAAGGCCGGGGTACAACTATAAAAGGGGATCAGGTAGAGAAATGGCTACTCTGTTTTTGTACACTGAGCAAGCAACATCATAGGTTTAAATAAAGATTTAATGGCTGTTAAACATCACACTTGTTTGAAATTTAGCACAAATGTTCTTTAGCATCATTGTCACAAGTTCTGAAGAAATTAAGTTCACTAGTTCTCTGGAAGTGTGACTTCCAGGAAAAAAATGTATGCTGTCTGCTACAGAATTTGAATTTACCTCTCAAATGATTGGCAGTTTCTCCATTGGATGAGAACTAATTATATTGCAGCTGTTGTAGTGAGTCACACACACTCTGTATCACTTGACATAAGGCGGGAAAATTCCACGTGTTTTATCATGTTTTATCTACAGATGGTAAATACTGAATTGCTAAGGTCATTATTCCCTGTGTTTTGTAAAAGAAAAGGACTGCCAGCAGAAACTGAATAAAGACTGAATTTAATCATTGAAAGAACTATTTACTCTTGACTGCATTATTTTAGCAATGTTAGTAAAACACTAATCATCAGTTGGTAGCTAATTTGCTTCTTCTAATTCCTAAATATAAAAGCTTGCTTGAAAGTGGTAACTGTTATTACTCCCACAAATGACCCAAGTAAGGTATTCCAGGAAAATTTGGAAGCCATTGACGAACAATATTCAAAACACATTTAGACATAATGTCTCTTCTGTGCCAAACACATTTTTTCATCCTAGGGTCACTTTTCAAAGCCATTATTTTTTTCTCTCTGTACCTTGGGTCATTCCAAACATTTTTATGGAACATCATTTCCAGAAACGCTTGTATTTCTCTTTTCTTAAGCCATGATTTCCATCACTAGGTTCATAATTTTCAGTTTCCCACCATAACTGGCGGTTCTTTTCGCTTACTATACATGGTCTACAATAACAATATACACATTCCTCCTCATCTTCATTTTGCTGAATATGAAACCTATTTACTTCCGGCACTCCAATGACCAACTCTTCTCCATCTGCAGATGTCTGAGTACAAGAATTTGTCACAGTTGAAGTTTCCAAGTTTTCTGTTGAAATTATTTGTCTTCTACTTTCAATGTATTCCCAGTCATAATGCAAAAATAAACTTTCAATAGTTTCTAACTGTTCCTGTGATACATCTATTGTTATTCTTATTTTATCAGCCATTTTCTATCATCACTTGCTCAGCATACTCTGTTTTCCTTGCAATTATCAGAACTAATGGTATTTATCAAAATTCTGTGACATTCTTTGCTGGTGTGTATCCAGTATAATTTATGTCTTTTAGATAGGAGGTTCTGTATACTGAAATAATTACCTAGTCATTGTCTCAGTTTCAAAGCTAAGTTCAAAGAATTAACACATTTAAAAATGGATAGACAACCAAGGATAGATCTCCAAGCTTTAAAATTGAATTAACTGGTGATGAAAGCATGCATTTATGGCAAAAATGCAACATGTACGGAATACTTAAGGACATGATGAACAGGCCAGTTACAAATGAAAAACAGTATTTTCATTCACTCTGAAACTTACTTAGCAGACGAATTTTCTGTGTTTACATTATCAGATTACACAGCGTCTGCTCTCTCTCTACAGGTAGTATTTTTATACTAAGCTCCTCCTTATAAACCTTATATGCTTAATTGGCTGCCGGCCGGTAATTCACTGAAATGAGCCCCGGCCTTTAACGTCCAGTCACTGGAGACTCTCAACCCTGGTGGGATTCGAACCAGCAATCTCCGGATCGACTTCTTCTCCTTCTACTGTGAATATGTTAAACATTGATTTTATATCTCTAACTAGCCTCTTCATGTTTCATCGACCCCCAAAAAACAAGCAACGGGTTAATATGTTTATTATTTGATGTCATCTTCAATTATACTAATAATTCATATCATATTACCTTAAACATGCATACAGAAATATTTCCGCTGGAAATTAAAAGATTGTAAAGTCGTCGCAACTATCGGAACGTAAGATTTTAACGGAGACAAGGACAAATTCTAATTGTCAAAAATATCGTCCCTTTAAAAATAAATATAAAAATAAATAAAAACAACTACTAAGTTACTTGTAGCATAGATCCCTAAAAAATAAATAGGTGATCCAATTCGACATTTCCTAGCCGATACTGAACTTTCCACAGAGAGATATTAATTTGTAAAGAATGTCTTTGGCTATTTTAGGAAATGGCAGGCACATGTAGCACGAAACCATGTTCCCATCAGCAAGTGTGTGTTCCAACACAACCTTATAGTTGCTTCACTATCGGTAAGGAAAGATTCATCCAACCCTGGCTTCGAAACATTTTCAAAAATGAGCTGTTTTTTCAATCATTTCAGGACCATAGTTTTTTTTATTATTTTTTTTTTCTCCTAACAGTAAAAATAGGAAATCATGATTAGAATGCCGTGGTAATAGCTAAATTGTATTGTTTTGGTGATTATAGTAACTATATAGTCGTCTAAGTGGTTAAAAGTTTAAATCATGTTCTTTTTTCATAACATTCTTTCTGGACTTCTGAATCCATCTAAAAAGAATTAATTTTGGCCTGAGACCAAAACTTCGGTTTGATCATGCGAATATAGACTTAGCTGTTTAGCTCTGTTTAGTCTGCGATTCTATACTATAATACATGTATGTTTTCAAAATGTTATTTGCCTCATAAAAGCGTTCCTAAAATGAGTGTACAGTGATTTAAATCTCCATTTTATTTATTCAGACTGCGGCAGTCCTCCGTCGATTACAGATGGATCAGTCATACTTAGCGGAACCTTTCATCTTGACAAAGCGTCGGTGATTTGTAATGAAGGCTATGAATCAGACCAAAGTCATATAGTGTGCAAAGCTCCTGAAAGGCTGGACAAACCAACGTGCGTTCCAAATGGTATACTTCTACTTAAACCATTCATGTGAAGTTTGTCATACATTGTTATAACGTTTACTTGACGCATACATATTTAACTTATAAGCCTTGTCTCAACCGAAAACCTCTAGTAAAATCATTAGGCATTTTTACATATCGTTTAACAAGCATAGTGTGCTTATTTTTGTCTTAAGCTTCAGTGTTGGATACTTAGTCAAACATTGCAAATTAAAAAAAAATATCTATTTGAACTGATGTGTACAGTCTAACAAAGAAAACGCTACGAAATTTGCAAGCGGATTCCTATAATAAATAATCGGCTTTAACCGTTGTTCTTATACATTCTTGTTGACCTCATGGTAACCTTTTAGTCTGAAGTTTACCCTCATTTTTTCCCTGTCGTATTTATGCAGATTCAACTTTATTTCCTTGTTGTTTTATAACTAGGCCCAACGAAAATAATTATACAATATTCATCTTAATTCAAAAAAGAAAAAAATAACTTTTCCACAATTAACATCTTAATGGGAATGACTGGGAATGTCTGTTTTTTTCTGAATGTACACAATGCAAATTGTCGTCTTTTACATTTTCAAGGTCTTTTGACTACAACTATTTGCATTCACTTTTTATACATACAATGTCGAAGTATTTACACTGTAGTTTTTGGGCGGTTATAACATTGTTACCTTGATACCTTGTTTGATTTTTCAGTATATTTCTTACCAAATATTGTTTCCCAACAGGTGATGCAGGCACAATGTGTACAATTAGCGGCGAATGGGAGAATGCGACGTGTTCACTAGGTATTTTTATTCATGATACTTATTTGACCTCCATTGCGGTACAAGTCATTCAAGCTCGGTAGCACCGCTTTCGAGAAACTCGTGATGATGAAGACACTTGTGATATAGGACAGTAACTTTAATCACTAGTACCTTTTACGGCAGGCAGCACTGCGACACGTGTTGATTTTGTGTCTAAGCAATGTCACGCCTCTTGCACATGCTAAAATTCGAACCAAGGACCTTTCGAGCCAAGACCTGACGAACTAAATACTGAGCCTTCGAGGCAAACTTGGTAACCCAGTCATAGCCTGAAGTTCAGCTATTTCAATGCTTTGTTTATCAAACGTAAAACAAGTATCAAAATTTAGTCCATTCTTTCACAATACACCCCTTACGTTCTGAATTTAACGTCAGGTTTCTCGACAGTCACTTAAAAAGTACTATAATTGAGAAACTCCCTTAACTTTGCTCAAAATGATGTAGATTTTTACTTGTACTAATTAAAAAAGTCAAATTGAAATATTTGACATAAAATCGGCAATGATGTTTTTCATTAAGGACGTAAACACTGATGATTGTATATTATGAATTCATAAAATACGCGAAAAACTGATTTTCTAAACAGCAAGTCACTTAATGCAATTGAAATCAATAAGCTACGATCACCATTCCTGCCAACTATGACGAAATTCATCTACTGGATATTAATGGGTGTCATAATCTAATTAAAATAGTATTTGTTAAATTTGTGCGCGATTCCCAGATCGTTCCCACATTAACAAAGTTTGTGAAAATGTGTCCAAATTCTAGGTACAACAACAGAAATGAATGTAGTGATAATAGTCGTAATACAGAGAGCTGTTTTTATACAATTTTTAGGTGAATGTGTATTTTCTTAGTGTCTACACGCTTTAAGGAAATAGTTATCATTTATCAGTGAGAAGGTGTCAATGTTCTTGGTACAAAAGCAAAACCTGAATGCATTGATAATAGTCTTGATATACAGAGCTGTTTTTATACAATGTAACAGGTGGTGAAAAATCGTGGATCGACCGGGACTCGAACCCAGGGCCTCCGCTTACAGGGCGGACACTCTACCAACTTAGCTACCAAGCCACACGCTTCTGCCTTATCGATTTGTCCCCTATAAACCTGTACCAGGCTCCAAATTTAGAATTCGTCCCAAATTCTTAGTCACAGAAAATATTGTGAAACATTCTCGAGGTGCAGAAGCAGTAGCCAAATTGTAACGTAGGTTATTTACGTTGGGCGCCAGATGTAACAGGTAGTGAAAATCGTGGCTCGACCGGGACTCGAACCCAGGACCTTCCATTTACAGGGCGGACACTCAACCAACTAAGCTACCAAGCCACACGGTTCTGCCTTATCGATATATCACCTATAAACCTGTACCCGGCTACAACAATTTTCAGGTGAATAGTGATTCTTTGCGAATGTGCATTTACTAAGCGTCTTACACGCCATTAGGAAACACTTTCTCATTTTTCTTTACTTATGTTTTTTTTCGTTTTATAGTAAATAAGCAATATATCATTGGTACATTTTAGGGGATATCCGTTTATTTGACAGTTATAATATTATACAATAGTTTTCTAGACAACCCAGGAAGGGGATTTTCGTTGCAATTGTTTGTGTGCTCGTTTTTCAAGCATTTGAAAAGTCTAATGATATTAAAATGATAAGTTCTGTTTTTACATTTTACTTCATTTTCCTTATGTTTTTCAGTAAGAATAAACTAAACATTAATGAACAATTGCTTACCCCAGAAATTACTTTAGAAAAGAATGTTCTTGAACACGCAATACGTGCACTGTAAGCAATTTACTTATTTGTACACTGTCTAAAATTAACGGGATTATTCAGGTATTTTAATAGCTTCTCTTTACATTTCTCCCTGATTTCCTAATTAAATTTGCTGTTTCATTTACCTTAAATTATTTCAGATTTTCACCGGGTAAATGTTATTAAATATATTCTGCAGATTTCCGCGTAATGTTTTCTTTATATTGATGGATGATAAAACATGCTGAGGAGTAGCAGCAGAAGCAAAAGATCTCAACTAGTCCAGTTTACATTTTACTTAATTGTTCTGTTGTTGGTATAACATACCTGTAAGATGTAAAATGGATAATTTTCTGTTTAAGCAGCTAATGTGTCTTTGATTAGCTTTTGTTTTAAGCGTACTTTTTTAACTTTTATTTAAATAGGTCAGATGCATAAAAAATTGGCGACTAGTTGTAAGCATCGTTTACTTCTCAAATAGGTCAGATGCATAAAACATTAGCGACTAGTTGTAAGCATCGTTTACATCTCAAATAGGTCAGATGCATAAAACATTAGCGACTAGTTGTAAGCATCGTTTACATCTCAAATAGGTCAGATGCATAAAACATTTGCGACTAGTTGTAAGCATCGTTTGCAACTCAAATAGGTCAGATGCATAAAACATTAGCGACTAGTTGTAAGCATCGTTTACATCTCTATAAAAGGAAATAATGTGACATAGACTTGAGGATACAAATCAAACAGCGTTTTCTAAATGATATTTCTAAATTACATAGCATATTTTATAAAAAGATAAAAGAAAACTAAAAGAAAAATAAAAATAACGGATGCGTATTGGTGTTTATTTTGCTAACTTTATTTTCACGTAATGATTAGTAAGTTAGCGTTTTTGTAAAACTGTCTTACCACCTGTAATAAGATTACCGGAACAATCTGTAAAACAGACGTAAAGTGTTTGGCATAGAAACTGGACCATTGAGATCGAATAGTCGTCGATTTTATACGAGTATGGGAATAGTATCCGAATAGTCTATACGGATATCCGGATACCGATTTAGGTATTCGTTGACATTCCTAAAAATATTTGAGCGTTAACTCTCTACATATTCTGACGGATTGCTTATATGTACCAGAAATATAAAAAAAAATGATGCTTAAAATGTATACATCTTAATACATTAAAAAATGCTCGATCCCTATCATTTTCAGTCCCACCAAGACCGATCTTTTTATTATATTTTGATTATCAAAGTTATGAGAGAAAGAGGGATAAATAAATGGTCATATATTTCTGTTTTTCTTTTGCTGCGTTTTTTTCTGTCATTTTATTTACGGTCCTTTCTGTAAAATACCTATATGCTCCTGTCATCTTATAGCCAAAAGTATACTGTCAACATTTTAGAAACTTACCACCTTAATTTATTTATATGTTTTACAAGTAGTAACGTAGTCTTAATATATAGTTCATAAATTTCATATTTTATACAAATTGCAGATCAAATATTTGATTTTTAATAACTACTTGGGTTTAATTCATGTTGCTAAATGACGTTAAAGAAAGGTGAAATTTTGTCAAATAGAAACAAAATCAGAGTTGAATTTGAAGTATCTATTAAAAAGAACACACTGCGATTATCTCAATTCTTTATAACAATTTCTAGTATCATAATTAAAAATATATAATTGGTATAAAGTTGAAAAGTTAAACAATATTTTATAAAAAGGTAGAATAAAAATATGATAAATAGGTACAAAGGAACACAAAGGCTGTTGGAAATAATGTACATTGTATATATAATGCGTATAAATATACTTCAGTCAGTGGTAACTTATATTAATAACTGGTCACAAATTTAGCAAATATTAATGATATCACTTTTATTCTAAAATGTTATATATATCCACACAGTAATCATTTGTGAAAACAGTTGACATTTCTTTGAAAAAAAAGTGCATGTACTTTGCGCTGTAGGTATACACAAAAATCAGCTAAACATTCTCTTCGGCGCCGCCATACTTGAGGTCGGTCGTTCCTATCAATGCATAACCGTCACCATGGTTTTCCGGTATACAGAACATATTAAGGAATAGGAACTCGGCGGTCTCAGAATAATAATGAACTTTACTACGCCCTCTCAGCAGCTATGTGAATACACTACCGTTACTTCACACCGCTGCTTTAATAAAAGTTGTTTTATGATATTGACCTATACAATGAACTTCTAAAAAACTAATGAAAGCGCACCAATGGGAACCATTTTTCATTGCTTGAAACGATCATGTGACTGCAAAATTTATAAATAGACAAGTGTTTTCTGGCAATTTTGTAAACACATTTCAACTTCGCGTTTACGGTAACATCTTTATACAGCAATTAAACATCTTAAAACAACAATACCATCATGATTCGTTCCTTTTTGATATTGTTACTGGTTTATCTACACATACATATTAGAAAACACCTTGAAAAGTAAAAAACGAAGTAACATGCAGACATGCATTGTTTGTTTACATTTTTGGTTGCCAAATGGGTGAGCAGATTATAATTTACACTTTAACCATGCATTTTATTGGTAATAACTTAGAAAATTTCGCTTACACTAATAATTGACTAAATACTTAAGCTTAGAAGGAAAGGAGAAAGGCCTTTAGCTCACCTGAACATTTACTCAGGGTGAGCTTTTGTTATTACGTTGAGACTGTCATGCGCTGTT
Source organism: Cyclina sinensis (assembly GCA_012932295.1). Lineage (NCBI taxonomy): Eukaryota > Metazoa > Mollusca > Bivalvia > Venerida > Veneridae > Cyclina > Cyclina sinensis. The sequence goes on from JAAONU010000022.1 coordinate 1,133,259, forward strand.
AACCTTTAGCTCTAAACAACAACCCTTCTTAACCACTAGGAAGTGTAAACATTTTTGTGAATCATTGTCTGTTCGATCTCTATAAAGTGATTTTCGAATAAAGGGGTCAATGTTTTACATAGAAATATAGAGGAAATGTTTTAAAATATCCTTTGCTGCAACCACAACTTCTAAAATTTAGACAATTCGACATTATTACAGGTTAGTGCATACCTGCCCATAAATGTATAAATACAACCTCTGAAAGCTCCGTCAGGAAATCGATTCTCAGTGGTTAGAGTGTTGGCCTTCGATGCGCTAAGATCGGAGTTAAAATCCCGCTCTGGGTTGTCTATTTTAGGATGCATTGCATCTTTCTGTTACGGTCTTTCTTATTCGCAAGAACATACAAACAGACAGACATACCAAACAGCTTCTTGTCATACTAATTCCAAGGAGGAGAACGCATGGATAGATCAAATTTTAAGGGGAAAAATATTGTGGTAAGAAATTCGCCTTGCATTTCTTTGATAATGCATGTATGATAATGCTTTTTTAATTGGTGAAGTGAATTAACAAGAAAGTTCCAATTTACTTACTTTGAGCATCCACATTGAAAATGTTTAATGACATGTCGTCTTTAAATCAGTAACATGATTTAACAGCTGACGATCATTCATTTGTCTCATGAACTTTGCTTTTGCATGTACATGGTACATAAGATCTCAGTCTTCGACTGATTCCTAGATTAAAGGACTGACCTTTGACAGCGGTCAAAGGTTATTTTCCATTAAATTCTACTTACCAAAATTCACATTATGTCACTTTAGAAGTTCTCGACAGGTGCTCTTCTAACAAAAGCGGCAATTACGACGGCAGTGATAAAACTTGGTTTTGCTGAAAGTCGGATTTTTGCATGAATATCGATTGAACATTTACGAGTATTTTGATTTATCATCGCCGAATTTTTGAACGAGCGGTATTTTGACAACGTAGTTGATTACTGTCTTTTAAAATTGTCGTTGTTATGGACACTTTGTTTACAAAAATCCTTCAAATGTAACCAATCAGACTTCGAAAATCCGAGTCGTTTGAGCCGGCATTACCTGTCCGTCCAAGATAGCTGAGATCGTACGAAAAATATTGGATTGTTAATGCTTTGGATTATCGGCCGTTTCTTACAACTAACCTCTTTCTTACGAATGAATTTGGTTTTAAGCAATTTAACATACGAACTGACTTGTTCAAGTAACGGATAAAATTACAATTTTTTTCGTCCAAATCGGAGAATTTTATCATTTTTACTATTTTGTTGCCTTTTCAGCACAAAGCGGTGCAACTCATGTCTTTGAAAAGTTTTTTGCCACTCAGTTAAATCTGTAGGATTGCAATTACACAAATACCTACTTTTCAAAGCAGAGCGTAATTGATTACACCTTTAAATACACATTCCTTTCAATGTAACCTTCGTTGACCAGTCTTTTTAAAAATATACAATGTATATATATCTTTTTCTTCTCTATTATTTTTAAGACGTGGCTTAAGTGATTCATAGTTCTGTTTTGTCCCTGACTTCTTTACTCATTTGGATTTTTGTTTACCGTAGACAGCGCTTATACTGTTTTCTCCCTTCATAAGGACGATTGCCGCATAAATGCAGTTTAATTGACGGTGGTGGATTTTAAGTCATAAATATGTTGTTATCAGATTACACATTTGAACAACTGATACGAGCGATATGTAGAGCTATTTTATACATGAGAGTGGTAATCTCCCGAGTATAAAATACGAAAGGATGCACACTGGATGTAACAATATTTAGTGATAGTAAATTAAATCTCTTAATAATAAAATAAGTTGTTAGTAAATATTTTATTAACATTTTGCTTTACTACTTGTTGTCGAGCATCAAGGAGCAGATAAAGTGTTTTTCAAGATGGCTGCTCATGGTAGAGCATCTGGTGAATTGCCATGTTGCATGAAGCATCACGGTGAATATATGACATTTTATTGCCGAGCACATGGAACTTTAGGCTGCAATGTATGTATGATGTTGTTACATACACACTGTGAGAAAGACTATATCCCAGAAGTATCTGAAAGCTATTTGAAACATTTAGAATACTTGAATTTTGAAAAGTCGTTAGAAGACTTGGAAGAAAACTGTGCGGCACAAATAAGAGCAACAGAAGCAGATATTGTTCACGTCAACGAGACATGTGAAGGAATCATTTCGTCTGTGAAAGAAAGAAAAAAAGAATTAATATCTAGTCTTGATAAGTTCGAAAAAGAATTTGAGGATTCGTTAGCAGAGTACAAAAAGGAGAATATTGACAAACTTGAAACGTTGAAGCAGGATTACAAAAAGGTAGAAACAGAAATCATCCAGACCAAATCAACTCTTAGTTTATTGAAGAAGGATAAGAACTACAATTCCTTGTATTATGAGGTAAAGAAAGAGACAGGAAGAATGACTGAGCATAGAAAAAATACATACGCACTCGCCACAAGATACCGCACCCCACTGATGCTGTTTAATCTGAACAAAAGGTTTGCTCATTTTTTTACGAAAGAAAAGCTGTTCGGATCACTTGAAGTCAAGAAATCCAAATTAGGATCTTGCAATGCACCTGAAATGGTAAATAAAAATGATGTCTGTCAAATAAACATCAAGTTTAAAAATGACAGAAAGGTATGCTATGCCACTGGACTTGCTTTCCTGTCGACTGATCAGCTTGCTGTAGCTGACAAGGCAAACAAAAATGTGAAGATCGTTGATGTCACCTACGACAAAATTATTTCCGAAATAGGGTTGTCCTCAAGTCCGCGTGATATAACATCCATACCACCCAGTCAGCTAGCGGTTACATTGAGAGATGAGTATAAGATACAGTTGTTGTCAACAGCATCAGGGCTTGGAAAATCTGGAGAAATAAATACAGATGAAAAATGTCGGGGAATAACTTATAACGAAAACATGCTATACGTAACGTTCGACAATTCTTTCGCCAAGCGTCAGGTGCAAATTCTTAATTTACAAGGAGAAGTGCTGAAAAGAATGTTTCAACCTGGTTTCCTATCAGGACCGAAGTGCATCGGTCTCAGCCCAAGTGGTAAGAATGTATATGTTACAGACTACGTTAATAGACAGCTGTATTGCACTGACGAAACAAATGAAGTTGAGACACTTGCATGTAACAAAAAGTTAATGGGAATGGCTGTTAGCAACAGTGGGACTGTTTATACGTCTGCAGTTGACGAAAATGCTGTTTTTAAATGTTCTGACGATATATCACAAATTGAAGAAGTTCTGAGCGAACGTGATGGTATTACAGGTCCAATAGCTCTTGCGATATCTAAAACAACTAGCTTGTTGTACGTGAGCTGTGGAGGAGGTGATGCAGAAAAATGCAATGCTTTGCAAGTTTTCAAAGTAATTTAGCTATACTAAACGGTACTGATTTTGGAAAACAGACTTATGATCATTCACGTATGACCAATGTTGTTCCTCAGTGACGAATAACTACATGATATCTTAGCTTAGTTTTTTTTCAATTCTATAAAGAACAGTAACAATATATCGAGATTATATATACTTTATATGTGTCATTTTCACTTCATAAGCGTAAAATGTATTACTTGTATATATTCATCGAATAACCTTAAGCCCGTGTCTTGAAAATTTGAGAAACTCTGAAAAAGAGGTGTTATTTTTTCTTATTTGAATTATGTAAATATATTTCTCAAATCTATCTACTGTTTTGTTCTTCTGTCTTCTAAATTAGTGTCCCTTTTCCTTCAAATCTTAAATTTAATCATTATGATAAACATTTTTTCTTCTGACGTTCACTCCACTCTCAAGTGTCGGTATAAAGATCAGTATTTATATAAGTGATGAAAGAGTCTTTCAATTTTGACTGTTTGCAGAATAAGTTGAAACAGGACATTTTAAAGTCATTTTAATGTGCACGTTCTGTAAATGTACTAATCAGTTGACCTAAATATTTAGCTTTTATCAGCTATAGACTGTATTTAAAATATAATCAAAACCTTATCTCTATGTCACAGGAAATGTGGCAAGTACTAGATAAAGAAACTTTTCTGTGACAATAAAGTCAACAGAGGACTGCTGGTTCAACATTTACACCATAAAATCCCAGATAATAGTATTTAGTAGCAACCGATTAAATTGTATGGTATGTTCACCTACCGTCCACAAAAGACCTTTAATTTAAAATGGAAACTGACATTATGGACTGCAGTTTTAAACTGAAGACAAAAACTACATTATTCTTTTTTTTAATTAAAATGAATCTTTTTAATCAAAACATTGTTTCATACTTATAACCCATTGTAAAATTCCGGTGGATACATCTATAAAAGTGGCATTGACCACCAGCCAGGCTACATAAAATGAATAGAATAAGCCACCATGTATGACTTATCAAAACTGTTATAAGCTTCTGCCATGGCTACATTTAAACATCGGTACAGACCGCCGTACAGACTACATTTAAACAGAGGTACAAGCCACCAGCCAGGCTGCATTGAATCTTTGGAAAAAACATCATACAGACTACATTCAAACAGTGATACAAGTGGTGATCCAGGCTACATTTAGAGAGCGGTTACAGTCCCCATTCTGACTACATAAAAAGATTGCTGTAAACCATCACCCATACTGCATTTAAACAGTGGTATAATCACTCACCTAGGCTGCATTTAAACAGTGGTATAAACTATCACTATGAGTACACTGAAACAGCGGTATAAGCCCCCACCAAGGTTACAAAGTAGTATAAGCCACCGTCGAACCTACATAAACACATTGGTTTTAGCCATTATTTAGTTCTCAAAAAACATTGGTATAAGCCTTCATTTTGGCTACATATAAGTAATGGTATAAGCCTTCATTCTGGCTACATAAAAGTAATAGTACAAACCACCATCCAGGTAAATTAATAATATTTGTATTTCCTCCTCCCAGGCTGCATTGAAATATTGATATAATAATTCCTCTCCCAGGCTGCACTGAATCACCGGTATAAGCCCCCACTCAGGTTGCATTTAATCAGCGGTATAAGCCCACACTTTGGGCGCCACTGTGAAAGTTTTGATGTTTTGCAATTTATCCTGTGCTCGACTGAACTCAGCTTTGAAGGTTTAACAGAATATTCATAATGCGTAAACAAAATGTGGAGTCGAAAATGCGCCATAACTTTGATAAAAATCAGAGGAGTCTTGTTCAATTTTAAAGGAACCTGAACTTAAATAAGGAACAAAAACATGCAAAAATTAATATAAACAGAAACTGTGCACGGAAACGTAATTTGGACGGACGGACTCATAGACACATCGAATCACGAACGCACGGACAGTTGCAGCACTAAATGACCCGTTGTCTTTCTACGAGTGGCGGAGCATATGAAATCCAAAGTGACATCGGTAATCTCATTTGATAAGGTTTACTTGAAAAGTTGAATGGCCATGCTACGAAGAAAATCTGAATGAAATTGTTTGTTTATAATTTTTTTCAGAAACTGGCAAAGATGATATATTTTAAAGCTAAAAATGAATTTGGGACTTAATGCTTGAGATAAATTAATGCCATAGGATTTTATTCAGTTATGTTTATTTTATTGCATTTCAGCTGCGTTTCACGTAATGTAATTTAATATATTCTCTCTACTTTGCAAAGGAGAAGTAATCCCTTCCGACTTCACTTTCGACTAAAACGTTATCTCCCTTTACATTTTACAACTGACACTGCAAACACGTTAATTTACTTCCTGAATGCATTGCTGAAATATATACTGTGAATATTTTTTTATCTGCCTTTAGTTCTACTTTAGTAATTCTATGTACCACCGTTTTCGACGCAACTCTCTACGCAAATATATCATTACAAGGGTCTGATTCATTAAATACTTTAAACAGTGCATTATTGTATGTGATCAAATTAGTACTCACTGAAGTAACTACTATTTCATCTCCATTTTAATTCGTGCGACAACATTAAATGACCCTTTTACGTAATAACCTTTATTTTAGTACAACTCCGTAATTGAACGTGTCAGCTTTCCTTTAATACTTATGTTCTAAGTTGTAAATGGTATCGTTGTTCTTAAGTTACAAAACGTTAGATTTTTATTTTTACATTTCAAGATTCGAAGTTCCCCACGGCTTTTATTCACATTTGTACTGCACATATAAGTTCTAAAAATTACTCAGACGGGCGTATGTATATTCTTTATAATAAGAAAATTTATATAATTTTGATTCTAAGAGCAAACCCTGGTTTCCAGACCATTAATTTCCTTCAAAATTAAATAAACATGAATGTAACCGAAAGAATCAGTATTCAGTGACAAGTTTTCTCTCAAAATATTATCAAGTATAACAGAAAAAAGCAACGAGGAACAGATGCAATATACGCCCGTCAGCCTAGTCTGCGATCTGATGATGTCAGACATTTCACATAGCTCTGCACAAATATTTAAAAATGGTCAAACTCGCAAAATATTTTAGCAACTCTTTATTAAAACGACACTAAAATATCTATATTCCAAAAATGGTTTAAGAGGGAGATAATTAAAAAATGAGACCTTACAGAAATATATTTCTTGCACGCGCACTTAACGTCAGTCGCTGTCATAATGATGAAGTTATACACTGGACAAAAATCACCATAAAACTAAAGAAACGTAGATAACTACTGGATAAAGTAGAGTAATGCTTCTAAGTGAATTCACGTCTCCTGGTCATCAGCTATTTATATTTTAAGTTTCACATCAAGTTAGTTCATAGTTTGAAAATTATGCTCCAGTCAAAAAAATTATTAAGAAGGGAAATAATTACAAAAGGGGAAGGTATAGTTATAGCTCTTATGCACTGCATTTTTACATTTTATCTTTAACCAAGGTATCGTAATAATCCTTTTCATTATGTTTAAGTTATGCTCCGGACAAAAATTCATTCTAACAATTAAAAAAGTAAGATTACCAAAAGACTGGATAAGGTAGAGTTATGACTTTTGTACACTACACCGTTTCTTCTTAATATCTATCTATATTTTAAGTTTCACGAAAATCCCTTTCATGGTCTTCAAGTTATGTTCCAGACAAAAATTCATTTTAAAAACCTAAAAAAAGAAATATTACTCAAAACTGGATAAAGAAGAGTTATGCTTATTGTGCACTGCACTCAACTTTCTTGAATTTAAGTTCACATTAATTAACTGCGCATGAATAGAATTATGATCCGGTCAAAACATATTAAAAGTGAGATACTCAAAATTTTGACCAGTCACAGTTATGGTTCTCATGCACAGCGCTTCTACTTTCTATCATCTATCCTTATTTTAAGATTCAGGTCAATCCCTTTCAAATTCTTCATGTCATGATCCAGATAAAAGTCATTATAAAATTGAAAAAGGGAATATTACCCAAAAACAATAAACCGGTATATTTAAAAGAACCGTTAGACAATCATTCTTGAAAGCACGTGTCTTGTCCTATATTAAACTTTGTGGTTTTGTACGCAAGAGTTGAAAGCCGTCATATGACATTTTCTAATCTCAAATTATGTTCACACTGAAGTTTTAATTCTGGACGAGTCAATTTCTATCCAGGACAGGGACGCTAATTTGGATAGGACAAATTTCAGTTAAGCTACAAAAACATTTCTTGTTTTGCTGCACATTTTAATAAATGAAATAACTTTACGAAATAGTTCAAAATTAGCAGGAACATTTTAATCAAGGCATATATCGCATGTATACATGTATTATGTAAATAGATTAGTACATTGTACCCCTTTTTAAGTAAGGTTAACGAGGGTACCGTTGAGTGTCACATAGTAAAAAAATCCTCACATGTGTCTTCAGCTCTTATCACCTGATATGAAGATTAAACCTATGTCATGCGATCCAAAGATTTGCCTTTGACGCTTGACCCGAAGATACATACTACGTGTAAGACCACGTAATTTTGAACGCGCTTCAAATTCGAGAAAGTCTGCATGAGTGTCAGAGACAGTGACGAGCCGTTGCAATCGACACGGGAGGGTCCCTAGACATCAAAATAACATATTCAGACGCAAAAAAAGTAAAGGAGGAGACATGAGGAGTAAAAGAAAAGGCACGGGGAGTAAAGAAGAGGTATGAGGCTTAACATAATGAAAGTTGGGTAAGGGAATGTGTTACGATCATGTATGTACAAAAAAGTGACAAACTGGGGATATAGAGTAGATTCAACCAAAAATTAGTTTCATTGTTTTATTGATATCATACTTTTACGTCCAATACTGTATTTTTTCACATTTAAATGGCCAAGCTTAAAAGCTCCTAAAGTTTCATCAATTTAAAGTGTTTTTATGTAATTATGGGAAATCCAATTATCCGGCAGTTGGACAGACAGATAGACGGAGGGCAAAAATCGCTACATAACTCTTTCACAACGTTGTTCTGCTTCGTTGCTATCCTGCTGGTGTTGTTCTGATATTCTGTTAATGTGCTGGAGTTGTTGTGCTAGTTTGCCATTCTTCTATTCTGCTAACTTCACTCATAAAACACGCTCGAAATCAATACGTTATGCTTTAAATTCAAAGTATTAGCAATTTATATAGAGTAAGAGAGAAAATTTTTAATAAAGTAGTTACAAAAGAATTATTTTGTCTTTATTGAAAAGACAAAGATTAATAAAAGAAAAATAACCACTATTTATATAAATAAATTGCAGAGATTTAGGAAATGCATAATTGATAATACGAAATGAATTAGACAGATCGTCGATGGTCTGGGAATATCTGCTATTGCCAACTTCATTTATCCGTGAGTTCAATCGTTAGGAGCGGAAGACTAGGGACCTTTACTTTCCCCGGAATGTGAGGTGAGAAATACCGCTTTATGTTGTAACAATGCATGGTTTCTTATTTATTATACATGTATATAACTTTAGATCGTTCACATTGACATCTCATGTTTTCAAAGATGGCGTCCGACTGTCTCAAGATAATGTTAAAAAAACGAACGATGAACCCCTGCAATCGTTTTTCTTATTGCATTGAAAGGTTTCCCGGTCGTCCTACAGCAAACGTAACTATCTGTTTCAGGATTTATACTATCATTCCGAGTCATTTTCTTCTTCCATAGCATCCTCTCTTTCCAGCTCTTGAATTTGTTAAGTATCTATGACCTTTTCAAAGAGAAACTTCCGCTAGTGTTAACCGTATTTCAAAGCTTCGTCTTTGTCGTACCCATCTGTATCAATCAGCTGATTGACTGTCTTCTTTATAGATTTATAGATAGGATCTTTTTTCATCGCATCAAACCACACCAATTTACTGCCAAAACTGTTCATCAATGCTTTCCTGTATCTGCTTTTCATATTCCTGAAAACCTTTTTCTTTGGCTTCAAGTTCACTGATGTCAGTATCTTCCTCCATAAGCTCATTTACCTTGGTGTCATACTGCGACTGACACTTTTGAAACGATTCATCTACTATGTAGCTCCAAGGATCGATCTCCATAGACTTCTCTGAAGTGACAGATGTATTGTCGTCGTCGTCACTGTGACTAGATTCATTGTCATCTATGGGCCCAAAAATATCCTATTTCACTGATACGTCTGTTATTGCGTCTCCATCTGAGTCTATAGCTGTATGCGCCGATTTTTTATGTCATAACGTATTATTCTACTCCCAAAAGTTTTTAAACAAATATCGCACTGAAACATCCTCTTTACAATATGATGTTCGTCTGAGTGAAGTTAGCAGAATAGCAGAATGGCAAACTAGCACAACAACTCCAGCAAATTATCAGAATATCAGAACAACTCCAGCAGGATAGCAAAGAAGCAGAACAACGTTCAGAAAGAGTTATGTAGCAATTTTTGCCCTCCGTCTATTTGTCCGCCCAACTGCCAGGAAAATCGGATTTCACAAAATTACATAAAAACATTTTAAATTGATGAAACTTAATGACTTGTATGAATTCACGGCAATATTGAGATTATGAAATTCATATTGTTTTAATCCTCAGATTAAAATAAAACATGGATCTTTTTATCTCTTAAAACGTATACGAGCTAGGTTAAAAAAATCGCATATTAACAAATGCCAATGTTGATATAATGAATTTTACTTTTCTTCTCCTTTGATCAAAAGTCTGGTTTGTGAATTAGTCTAAAATAAACTTAACAAATAAACTTAAACATATTTTTCAAAGGAAATAAACTGCAGTAAAGCAACAGAATATTAAAACAAGTCTAGCACAATAGCAGAATCATTTTTATCTGTTGAATGAAAAACTTCAGCAGGACAGCAGAATAGCAGTACAATTCCAAAAGAATGGCAGAATAGCAGAACAACTTCCGAAAGGACAAAAAATCTTTTTGAGTTTTTGAGTCCTTTAACAAAGTTTACCCTCCTTTGTCTCTCCGTCTGTCCATCAGGAAATAATGATCCTGCAATAACATAAAAGCCGTATAAGTTAAGATGGTGATATAGGAATACTTGATATATGAATACTCAATATATGAATACACTGAAGTATGGTAATTATTTAAGTTACTTTATCTTTTATCTTTGGATCTAAATTAGGGTTACTGCCATAACAGAAATAGTAAAACATGACTTTAACTGATGGATTTTTTTATCTGACGTTAATGAAAATTAGTTTGTAAGTAGATGGCAATATGGAGATAATGCATTTAACTTTTTTCCCCTTCTGATCAAAATTCTGATTCACGAAATTAGTCTATTGGCCGACATTGGAACAAAAAAGACAACAAATATTGTAGGACAGTAACTTCAACAGAACAGCAGAAATGTCAAACAACTCCAGCACGATAGCAGAATCATTTCTATCTGTTGAATAAACACTTACGCAGAACAGCAGAATAACAGTACAAATAAAAAACAGCAGAATAGAGAACAACTCCAACAGAATAGCAGAATAGCAAAACAACTCCAGCAGAATAGTAGAATGACAAAATAGTAATGCAAGTATCAAAAACTCTAATTGAGTTTCATAGATATTTACCAAAGTTTGCCTTCCGTCTGTCCGTCCGTCTTTCCAACTGTCCGTCCGATTGTCTGGAAATCTAAATCCAGTTATTTTGCCATTTTCCGGTGATTAGTTTAAGCCCATTTATTTTACATATACGGGGAAGTTCTTGTAATTATAATAATCCTGCTTGACGAAGAAAGCTTTCAGAACTTAAATGATTGCTTGTGCCGGTAGTGTGGCATGCTGAAAATAATTGGAGACTCATCAACCTGTTGGGATCTATCTACAAACCTACTTAACATTAGTTCAGATTAGCTGCAAGCATTTTATTGACCGTCAACCTCAACACTACATTGTATTTGTAATTGAAACGACGCGTTTTGTTGTGAACGCACATCAATAACGGTAAATAACGCTGTCAGTATAAAAGAAATGCGATGATTTTGTACTGTATTTACTCAATCGATTTTGCCAGTTATACTTCTAACGGTGGGATCCTCTTTATTTAGAATATAAAAAGATCCACTTGATTCTTCGGTAGACACTATATACGATGCACAATACGACCGTATTAATAACACATTTTCGTTATTTTAATCGCCATAACGCCGTTTTATTTTCTTTTTAAAAATGATATTTTTTTTTATTGAATATATTTTTCTTTGCCTGTTGTATTTACTAACGTATGCAGAGCCTCTTTGAATCAGGATTTTATTAGGACGATGAGATATTTATATGCAAAAAAGTCATAAAATTTTTATTTTGATAGATTTAATTTCAAACTTATTTATTTTAAATCGATTAGGAGGCAAGTTCTTGAATATTATATATGTATTATTCCATCTAAACGACTGTTTCTTGGGTTCAAAACAGTATTAAGACGATTGTTTGTTTATTTGTTGTAACAGTTGTAGTTGTTGTTGTTGTTCTGAAATAAGTACACGCACATTTACTTTACAGGATGAAATATTTCAAGTGTTCATGCGGTTTGATTGCCACAACTGTAATTTTCCTAGTTATGTGTGAAATACAACTGCAAAAGACCACATCGACCTCCACAAATGAAATGTGTGTAAACGACTACTTGCTTGTTCTATTTTTAGCCTCATGTAACGACTGAGATCTGCTTGAATCGGCTCCTTATTCAAACTGCATGTTGTAAACCAGAAATGTACTAAAACAGGGATCTCCTTCTGGTTAATTATTAGCATCGTGAAAGTATCATTAAGTCAAAAAATACAAAGAATAGTTATTTGTTTTGGTGAAACATCATCTTTAAATGATTATTTTAAACAAATGATGGAGCTAAAAAAAATCTTTTTGTTCGCGACGCCACGAGTGAAACTAGCTTGACTGTCATGAATGCAATATACCATTCACCAAACATATTTGGTGACTGTTTCTTGGAGTTTACAATCGGTTAAAACTATGCCGATAGTTACTAGAAACTCAGATGAGATTGATTGAACGGTGCCCTAAGAGAACGGTGAACAGGATCGCTGTTTAAACATTGTAGATTATCTTCTACTAACTAAAAGCTAGAACTGTAAGTATTTGAGACCATGTTAAGGCCTCTGCATTCAGGTCTGAACCAGTTGAATTTATATCCGGGTGTCAATGAAAGTTATTTATTCTCTGTTTTGACGCTGAAAATTTCTCAAAAAAAAAGAACTTTTAAAAATTTTATTCAAATATTAGGTTCTGTTTCTATATCTACCGATGATATCTCTTTTTAGCCTACTCAAAAGTTGGATGTTGGTTGGGAAGCAGACTCAAACTGATTTTTTTATGTTTGTTTTTCCTTTTCGCCAACCTTTCAGATATTAACATAATATAACTAAAAAGTATCGTCTTGATAAATCATTCGTTCTATTTTAAAATTGCAGATTGGTTAAAGTTCAGTGGTGTTAAAAAGCCGGACCAGTTTGAGAAAATTTGGCATCAAGCTGATATACATATGCCAGCGCACAGTTCTCTTTTCCGGCATCTGTTAACAGATACCTTAATTACATTTGCACCTCAGTCATACAAATGATGAGAAGATTTGTGACCGGGGAGTAAACTGCTGAACCCCTGATCTGGCGGTCACAGGCTCAAATTCCAACAGGAGTCAGGAGCTCTACTGATATTCCGCTTGCTAAAACTTTGCCTGGTTTGAATCCATAAAGTAGCCTAAAAGTTTCAAGAACTTTTTTCCAATCGATGTAAGATATAGATATTTAAGCTGTTTGAAAACTTATTTATTAAAATTTGGAAAATGTAATCTTAACTGAAATTCAAAGTTTTGACAGCCGGGAGCAAAATTGGCAAGCAAGCAAGACAGAGGATTCCTCAAGGATGTCTGATCTACAAATGCTTGGTGATCTTGTACAACGGAGGCTTTTTTACCTACAAGTAATACTTGTGCTACTCTTATGACATGTTTTATTTATTAAGCGTTTTCTAAAACATCCGTAATTTATTTGCATTCAAAAGAATCATCGTAAAGATATAAGACTGGTCGATTAAATGAATGCGTCATTTACTATTCACTTTATATTACTATTCAGTTTATGATAATAATTATAAGTGGACTTCTTTGACCTAACATATTTCCATTCAGTAACAACACTTTGGCGACTAATACTTAAATGCTAATCTAACAGGCATGCGCACAGAAAACAAAAATATTCTTACCAACTATTTGCATTAGCTCGCAGAAATGTTTAAATTCTACATCATGTATTTTCAGAACCCAAAGAACTGTGAAAGTAAAAAGAAAGCCGTTTGTACCTTTACACAACTAGCAGGTGGGTTTGTAAAACATCAGTTTTTGGCGTAAATTTCTAACCTCATTTTTGACCTATTTACGGAAGATGACATAAGACCATGTCGAGTGAATATTTGCACGCAGGAATTCTGTTGGTTGATATTTCTTTACTAAGTCAAAATAGTTTTGAAACATTCTTTATTGTGATTTCAAACAGCAGATTATGAAATAAATGCTTCATATCAACGAAATTTAGATAAGGTATCCTGACTGAATAACAGTTTTCTTCGATAACTGCTTGTTGATGTATCCAAACACCTGTCGTATATGTAAGATAAAACCTGTTTCGGATCGAACGTGTATTAATATCTGAACAATACAATAAAAAAATTCTCCGTTAATTTAATCGTCATCAACGCCCAAAATCTTATTGTGCCCTAGTTAGGGAGGCACTTTGATCTTATCCGTCCGTCTATCCAAAAGTGTCGTGCGCTTAGCCAACACTTTTACACTTATGGACATAAAACTTCACAGGGATATAGGCCAGCGAGTGAAGTTGCACACTTGAGGGCTTTTTGTCTCCTTCTATACAGGGAAAGCAGAGCTGTGGTTATAAATTGAGTCACAATAGCTTCCAAAAAGTTTGTAATGCGCTTAGCCAACACTGTTGCAGCCTGGATCATGAAACTGCACTGGGACATAATTTAGCAAGTGAAGATGAGAACCTGGGGTCTTTCAATTCCATCCTTTCAGTGGGGCAGAGTTATGGCCCATGATTTAGTAAAAATTGCTACCAAAACGTTGTGTCACACACTCTTTAAACACTTGCACCTAGGGTCAAAAAACTTTAAAGGAATATATACCAGCAAGTAAGGGTGTGCACCTAGAATTTTTAATGTATTATCTTACATGTTTATGTGGATTCTTTATGGTAATAGTCTCCGTCCGTCCTTCTGTCACAGGGATTTAGTTGATATTTTGCACAATGATAGAGAATTTTGAGCGAATATGCATTTTTTTTATAAATTAACTTTGTTGTAACATAATTTTTTGTCCGAAAGATAACTAGAAAACCATGTAAGGGATTACATTCATGTTTCTCACACTGATAAATAACACTAAAAGGTAAGTGCAGTATGAAAGAGCCATATATTTGTCTTGCTTCTGGTTTTAATGATCTTTCTTTATTATTTTCTATAATGCTTGTAGAGCAAAGCTCTAAAACTTTCAAGTGGTTCAGGAAATAGTTCACACAATGATGGATGGTATTCAGTAGAAGTGCATTATGTTAGAAATATATCCTATTTCCTTTCTAGAATTGTGTTCAGTCTTTTAACAATACTTTGGTCCAGAGCTTAGCTCCATAACTGTTGACGGGATTACGGGGGTAGCCATGTCTAATATGGCTTTAGTTCAATTAATTACAGCCGACGCCCCACCCCTTGCCTTTTGAACTGAACCTTTTCCCCCATCTCCGCCTGTGGATACACGTGTCCTTTGGACACATTGCTAGTGTTAATATATTTCTTGTAACCAACATAATCCATTATAAAGGAATCTATTGGTAAGAGTTCTTGAAAGCTCCCCTTTTAATATGTTTAAAGCTGTCGACCGCCAGATGCCGATGTTACTTTAATCCGTTATTGGTACATTTAACTACGATGAATGGAGAGTAACGTAATTGGTCGGACTTTGGTATCCAACAATGAAGGCTGCCCTGCAAACGTAATGAATACAGCATCTTTCTTTTTTGGCAATTTTAAAGTCTCTTATACTTGACTCAATTGTCTCTATTCACGAATTATGTTTGTAACATAATGTTTGCTTACATTGTGCTTTTAATGCCTCCACATGTGGACAGGACAGTTAAATTTAAAATTGCCGTGCGTCGAGTGATGTTTTGGAACGTTTTATTTCTTTTTCTTCAAATAGGGTATGGAAGTCAGACTACTGACTGGATTTTTTGTCTGATTGTTGCATACGCAATGCAGCGGACGCTGATAATTGAGTCACGTGGTTGGCCGTACGCTGAACGAGGCAGAGAAACTATATTTCTACCCCTCAGTACAAACTGCACGTCAAGAAAGAATCAAACAGCGGTCCTAATGAGAGGTACAGTCGACTCCGCTTATAACGAACTCAATGGGACATTCAAATATCGTTCGTTATATCCGAATTTCGCTAAAAGCCAAGTAGCAACAACTTTCGCGGACTTGTTTAGGTGGACAATTTTGCCGTGAAAAAGCATACTTGTCACCGGTCACTTGTGCAATCGGTATTTTACGGCAGCGGTAATTTTATGCGGGGCAATTTATTGTACACTATATTATGCACATGCATTTGATTTATTGTAAACATAAGTTTCACAGTTTATATGCATAATTTATACATGTATTTAATTCAAACAAAATGTTGAACTACTTGAGCATTCGTTTAGGCATTGTCTATAAACGTTACATGCGAAAGAAATCAGTTACGTACATTTTTATAAAGAGCTAAAAGTCGTGCCTGAATATAATGATCTGTATGCAATAAATAATAACTATTTGCTACAAATTGTTGGCTTTTAACATGACCGCATATGGGTTCCTATCACCTATGCTCAAAGCCAAAGTTTAAACAAAATACCTTAATGAGTTCAGGTTTAACAAAGAATAATACACTTGCAGTTGAAAGGGAACATTGGTATTTTTTTTATCTTGTTTGGTTATAAAAACTAAATAAAATAGATAAAGTTAAATAAAAATAAAGTTGTTTTATCTAACAATAGTTTTGTATATAGCGTTCGTACTATTTACATTATTCTACATTTACAGATCTTAGCCACGTGGAAAACATTTCTGTCCTGCATTTACCACGAGTTTTTCAGATACCCAAAGTTCCAAACTATTTTCCATTATCTATACCGGATGACATCGCTGATGAGTTAATACGTTTGCATAAAAATCTTTCTGGATGGTGGATTGGCCAGTTTTTAGTTTACCTCACCAGACCAAATCAGCAGTTTAAATCATTTCTAGATGAGAGTATTAAAGCATGTGGATTTGAGCATCCAATCGTTGGGTAAATATAGTAACACATGGGTCAAGATAGTCTAATACCCGTCATCTTAAAAAATGATAAAATAAATTATGAAATGCCTTATGAGTTCTCAAAACGAGTAGTCATAAGAATGAAAGTTCGGGGCAATTCGATGTTTTTTCTTTGTTGTGGTTGTTTTTTATTGTTGTTTTTTTGTTGTTGTTTTTTTCCCGAATCTGTACAGTATATAGTTGTTAAACAGTACATGAATATAGTTATGTTTGTTGACCTATTACCAAGAGTAACAAGAAATGACAAAACGTTAAACATCCCTAAATACATGCACTTTTTGTTACCTTGATTTTAATATGTAACTCTACCATACTGAAAGACTATGATAAGCCATCTATTTTACTGGTGACGCTTATTTTATTCTAAAGGGATAACTTGATCAGTAATCACAGGAGTCAACCAGAAACTGTTTTATACAGAAAACTGTATATTCTCTGCTATGAAAATCAGAGAAGAGTGCAACTGAAACACGTGGATACATTAATTTTGAACAACCTGAGTAGGGTGCAACTAGATATGTCATGTCTCCTACCTATGTGTCTTTAATCTTGTTTTTTTTTCTTTTAAATATGACTAATTACCAACTGAAAAATCTTTGAGGAATGAATAGATCAATAAGTTTGTGCTACTTTTGACTCAATAGGTTTATTGTGTAAGCGGCCTAAATACTGGGCTCTTAGTAATTGTTATACAAGACGTTTTTGGCGGGGGTGAGGGAGGGTGGGGGGCTAGGAAGGTAATTTGTCAAGTTTTTGAAAATATGCCGTATAAACGCTTGCCGTGTAAGTTTAGGGTCATTAATCTAGTAGCGTGTGTTAATGTATAGAGTCATTTCTAAAGCAAAAGCTTTGTGGTTTTTGTTTTTGTTTTTGTTTGTTTATGTATTTTTTTTTTGTTTTTTTTTTTCTTATGTTTGTTTTTCTTTGTTTATATCATGGTAACACACTCTTCACCTAGAGCAGGAAGAGTAAAGTCTCACGGGGAAAACATTTAAATACAAAGAAACGAATTCCAACATTATAATAGGATTTTTTAGCTCGTCAATTTTCGAAGAAATACTCGAGCAATTGTGGTCACTGAGTCGTCGTCGTTGTCTTGCAGAAACTTTAATGTAGCTGATTATTCATAAACCATAAGACCTAGAGTTTTGATATTTGCTGTGTAACATTGTCTAATAGACCTCTACCATGTTGGTCCAAATCATGAATCACGGGTCAATATCAACCCCGCCCTGGAGCTTGTATACACGTATAGAGTAATATAGAAATGTTTTTGAAAATCTTCTCTAAAACCGCTGGACACAGGGCTTTTTTAATTTAATGTCAGACATCAGGTAGTAGACCTCTACAAAGATTGACCATAATATGTTCATGGGATGAAGATTAGCCCCACCCCAGGGCTCACTTGGATTTGCATAGACAAGATTATAACAAAAAACTTCTAATGGAGTACACAGCTTAGAACTTAACTATTTACTTATTCGTAGGTACTTAACCCCCCCCCCACACACACACACACTCACACACTCAACCAGGCTCCCCCTCTCGCTGTTTTAGCCCCCCCCCACACACACACACACAAACAGAGAGACAACACCACCACCATTTTTTTTTCTATTTTCGTTTTGTTTCTATTTATCTTTCCTGGGATGAGTAGATACCTGCAAATTGTCTTTTTCTTTTTTTACTTTTGCAAGGGTATGTACTTGCGAGCTAATTTTCGATAAATAAAACAGACGAGCATTGGTGCCGCTCTGTGGTCTTCAACTTCTCCCACAATGATATACTGAATAGATTGTTTAACGAAATTCTAGACTGAAATGCTTCTTAACCTACACCGTTCATTTGTATTTTTTGTAACAATTAGACATTAAAAATGACACTTCTCGCCTCTGTTCTTCATATGCTGAAATGTTAAAAAAAAAAAATAAATAAAGGTTTTGCTAGTAGAAATTGGTAATACTGAAACAGAAATTTTGTTGATCAGAAAGTAGTTTTTTTATCCTCAACAGAAATGTTGTTGATCGGAAAGTAAGTTTATCCTCATGTAATACTTACAGAATTCACGTTCGAAGAAAAGACAAAGATACAGTGGCAAGATATCAGAGCCTTGAAGACTACATGAACCATGTGGAGACCTGGTTTGATAACTATGATAAAAGACACCATATTATTACACGCAGAGTCTATCTTGCTTCTGATGATAAGAACGTTCTTATAGATGCTAGGAAAAGGTAATTATAAGATAGTTGTATTGTCGTTTGTATTAATTTTATTGTGAAAATAATTCAATGAGTACTTTTAGCCACGTAAGCATCTCTGAAGCATAGCTTACATAACATAATTACATAGACTCTGTTTTGTTTGTGTTTTTTGTTGTTGTTTTTTTAAGAGAAGATATATAATGATGTAAGTTAACGACTGTAACATTAACCTTTCGAAAAAAAGCATTCTACATAATTATATCTCGATAGAATGAGCAACATGTGTTAGCAATTTGTTTTGACATATTCTTAAGTGTTATTCTGTACAACAGCGTTACTATCAAAAATTATACTTCATAAACCAGTGATAGCTTACATATGCTTTGGCTTTGCATCTCCAGTTCTGCACCATCGTGTTTCTCTAACATATCTACACTGCAAAAAAGATGACAGATAGGCACCATAGGTTGATTGACTTTTTAAGAGTTTCTTTTGCTTTTGAATATGATTATGTTGTAACTACACTTAGAAACACATGCCACTCAGATAAACACGTCTATCGATCGATCGATCCATTCATCGCTCGCTCGCTCACTCTCTCTTTCTCTCTCTTCCTTTCTTTCTTTCTTTCTTTCTTTCTTTTCTTCTATATAAAAGTGACAATAGGATGTATGAAACAAACTAAAATTACGCCTTGCTTTATTGAAAAAAAAATATCAACACGACAGATCTGAGTAAGTTCTGCCGTGTACTAGTATTTAATCTTCTAGCCATAAGCTAATTTTACATTTTTCTTATTTTTCAAGGTTTCCTAAATATACATTTCTGAGTGCTGTAAACGTGACCGCGAAGCGGTATACAGAAGATTCTCTGCGTGGGATAGTCCTTGACATTCAGATGTTGTCCATGTGCGATTTTGTCGTGTGCACTTTATCTTCAAATGTAAGTAAGTTTTCTTAACTGAGCAGAACGTGCTTTCGTTGTCCGTCCTGCATCGTCCGACATCATTTGCCTCAAATGATATGTTCACATACACCAGTTGCAATGCTTCGGCAGAAATTCGATCCAAGGCCATTACGACAGTAGGCTACGTCCTAACATCGGAGCTATCGAGCTTCAGTACAAATTAGTAACTTGTATATGCTTTGACCTTAATGTGAGACTTTTATACTGCTATTTTGTACTCTACATGTGAATGATACATGGCGGTCTTGTTCTCGCTATAAATGACTTTTTTCTGAAGATATTTATAACGGAAGCAGTCCTTACATCAGATAACTTATAAATATTATTTCACTTAAGAAACAACCGGAAATGAATTGATATGTCAATATTTATGGATATTTTTATTTTATTTATTTATATGATCAGTATTTTGTGTCATCCATAGGTAGGAAAAATGGTCTACATGTTGATGCACGTGCGATACTGGAACGCACCCGATCGTATCTATTCGCTTGATATAGACTTTGCATTTGACCGTGTGTATGTTTCAAACAAGACTTTCGAAACGAAATGGAATAGGACAGCGCGAAAGGGATATTCTTTATTGAAAGATAAAAGCAAAAACCCCGTAATGAGATGGTATGCACGTGATAATAGGATACAACGCGTAAAAATGCCGACGTATCCCGAAGTTATAAAACAGGATTGAAAGCAGAAAATGCTTAGTACATATTCGTTTCTCAGAGTGAATGCACTGTGGAAAATACTGACATATTCAGAAAAACCAAAACGGTTGAGCTTGAACACATAACAGAATTTTGTAACTGGCGAATTTGTTGGAGAGTTCATGACAAAATATAGAGCAAATTGAACAGTGCAGCTGTAGTTTTGTTTTATACGAAAAAAGTCAAACTGCACATAAAACAGTGTTGCGACAATTCAAATGTGCTTAAAACTAATGAAACACAAAGAGCAATAACAGAAACAGAAGAAAATTTTACATTAAGTTGACACATGCATTCAAATGTATATTTTCAGGTAGTGACTGTTTAGAAAATTTAATTTTTCTTTAAAAACATAGTCACATGATAATACAATTTCTTTAAATCCTACAAATGAAAATATATGCTAACTACATCTCTTCTCTATCATACATTATCATATTTTCCTTTCAAACTTTTATCAAGTATGACTGATTTAAAATATCACGATAAAGAAACATGACAAACATCATCTTCTTCTGTACATATCGAATTAAATGCATTCAGTCATGCCTAAAACCTTACTGCAACAAATATAAACCACAAAGATTTACATTGGGATCTCTTCTTCTCTTCTTTCAATGTTTGAACATGATTTGTACATAACAAAGTTGACCAGTTTTGGAAATTTTACGACTTTCTCTGCTGTGCCTTAGGCTCCGATTTCTACCTTAGGACCTATGAACAATCGTTGAAAGTTTTGTATTAGCAAATGATCATATGTCGTTCAGATTTTCTGATTATATTATAAATATTCATTCTTATAAACAACAGATTTTTTTCTAAAAAGAGTAAGAACAACAGCTCCGTTCGAATGAACGCCATTGCCCTCGAAGGCCTTTTTTTATACCGTGACCTCTAAGTAGATCTGGCGGGTAGAGCATATGAAGGTGCATGCACCTGTAAAGTTTGGAGGCTGTAGGTGAAAGAACTACCGTCTTTGGTCAAGGTTAAAGATTTATGACAAAAAGACGAACAGTCAGACAGACCATAAACAATAAGCTTCCTCCGGGGGGCATAAAATACGCCTTCTCAAAGTGATTCTAAATGTTACAATTTATAAACAGAATGAACTTTAGCTGATGATTATGTTACAATGAAAATAAACATCTAAATCAATTTTTGATTACACTAAAAAAAAGAACAGGTGCGTTTTGTTTCAGAGTTCACCAACTTTCTGCAATAAAACTAAAATATAATCCTAAGTTTAATCGCAGCAACTGGTAAAACTTTACAAAAATAGCAATAACAATGATGTGATCCCTAATGATGCCGCATCAGAACCCAAGGTCTTATCAAAGAACATGTAAGAGTCCTTGTTCTATATCTTTAATGTTGAGGTTAGGCAGCAGCCATTACAAGGAGAATTTAAAAGGATCATACCAATCTTCTAACTCCACTTAAACAGTACGTTTTTTCCCCGTGTAAATAATTATTAGTGATAAAATGAAACAAGAGGGCAAAAATTCCCCTAAATCGCTCACCCGAGTCTCATTGCTTAAGTTACAAGGATAGTTATTGGCTGTTATGAGCGTAAGTTGTTCGCAAGTCTGAATAAGTTTGCAATAAGTTTGAAACCTCTGGGTGTAATGGTACTCATTATTTAGCAGAAAAATGTTTACTCTACAGGTTCCTGTGATCTTGACCTTTGATTTACGGACACCAAAAACAATAGGGTTCTTCTCATAAAATTACCTTATGAAGTTTGAAGATTCTTAATGTAATGATACTCCAGTTACCAAGCAGAAATAATTAATTCTACAGGTCCCTGTGACCTTGACTTTTTGACTTACTGACCCCCAAAAGATATACTTCTTTTACTGAGTAAGAGCAATCATCCTATGAAGTCTGAAAACTCTGGTACTCCAGTTATTAAGCAGAAACAGTGTTCACTCTAGAGGTCCAATTGAACTTTACCTTTGACCTATAAACCCTAAAAATAACAGGGTCCTTCAAATACAATTACACTATAAAGTTTAACCGTTCTTGTTGTAATGATATAACGGTTACTCAGCAGAAATACTTTTCACTAGCAAGCATTCTATGAGGTTTGAAGGCTCTGAGTGAAATGGTACTCATTTTATTTAGGTGGTAACTGTTTTTATATTAGAGGTCCCTCTAACCTAGACTTTTGACCTCCTGACCCCCCAAAATATTTTTTTTGCTTGATAAAAAATAAAGTAGTTCGTGTTTCAATGAATGTTTATTGTATTGCTTTAGCTCAGAGAAGGAAAATTAACTCTGTCCGACTTGACTTTCAACTAAAATCTCGATGCAATGTTATCTCCCGTTTCTTTTTGCCCGTCGCTTATTCCTTGCTGACATTTTACCTCCTATTGTTTCATCAGTAATTAGATATACTAAATTAAAGCTGTTTTTGCCATATTACAGACAAAAATCTATGCAATTAAAATATAACAACGTTCGAAGATGCATACTAAATAAATTAATAATGTGTTTTATATGTTTTGGATCATTTGTTAAAAAAAAAAAATTAACATCCTCTTCCGTTTTAACTTAAACTATTTCATTTATGTCTTGTGACATACATTACTCCGTGCAAAAAACTCTTAATAACTTTTTGCCGTCTAATACAGTCTTAATTTCGCTAAAAGATAGTTTTCTAGTTCTTTCAAAATCATCGTTCAAAGTTTCAAATGATCTCGTTTTGATTAAGCTACACTATTTTGATAACTGATTTATAATTTTACATGTCAAAACTCTAACTCCGATGCGTTTTTTCATCACAAACGACATCCTCGTGACAACGATATATCAATTTTCTCCCGTTTAAATTCTTTGTATTTTTACCACTGACCAGCGACACCTCTCAACATCGAGTAACGACGAAACAATCTCTCTAAAACGAGACGTGCTGAACTTCTTTGAGCGACTTTTATTTCCAAAAAAAAAATAAATAGATATTTTCTGCGCATGTTTTGCGTGTAGAAAGTCTAAAACAAATGCCGCTTTGTACCATTAGACTTACGTGAATAATCCTAAAGCGTATAACACAGTTGGAACCAAATACATGAAACATTACTGAAGGCCAACTTTGTCAGTCTATTTTACGGTTCTGCAAGGTTGTTCGTTGATTTGCAGACTTTAGTGTTTGAAAGATTGTCTTACAGCTCATTAAAAATGTGAATACAACAATTTGAAGTTTCGAATTTCCCTGAAAGCTGAGTGAATTTTCATTCTCTATAAAAATTAGCAATAGAGAATGTGAAAGAAGTTGTGATTTATTTCGTTAAAACGGACGGGGATATCAGTGCAGATGAATGCTATGTTGTATTATGTATTCAATGCTCTGAATTTTCTAAATATTACAAAAAAGCAGTGTGGTTCTAATCATACCATTTAGTTGGATAGCATGATACAAGTATTTATTTATCGCTTCTATTGTTTTAAAATAGTATGTTCCCTCTACTGAGTTTAAGAGACCCTAAGTTTTAAAGCATTCCGTGCTCTTCGAAACAATATACATGTGAATGGCATTAAACGGATCATTACTCAGGGTCAGGGTTCTAGCTAGATAGATGCCAATTTCTTACAAATGAGTCTTTCTTAGTATCTATATGCTCTAAGGAAACATATATTTAACAGATGGTCTCACTTACATTATATATTTTATAGATAATGAGCCAATATGATATGTAAGCAGTAAATCAACGAGAAATGTTGGAATATGTCCTTTTAGTTAAACCACGACAATATCAAAATAGAAATGTGTGTGGACTGTGGATGAGTTATATCGTTGTTTGGATTAGTCAGATATTTAAGAAGAAAAACTACTTACTCACCTTTTTATTCTATGTAGGAAAACAAAGATGAAACAGTTGTTCGTAGACAAGCTGGGTTTATGAATAAGACCCGGCATAGTTGTCAAGTAAGCTAGCCTTGAAGCTTTATTCAGCAATATTGAATTTAATAATGTAACACACCCTTTGAAAGACGACTCAAAATTTGATAGGGATCACTTATAAGAATTTGTATATTTACTACACAAGGTTGAAAGGTTACATTTTTTGTTGTGATTCTGAAAATATGTTCATATGACAACAGTTTGGTACCAAAAAATGAGTAAGCCTGTAAACCGTGAAGCGTGACAGAGGCTGAGCCGTGGGAGGGGCACGAATTTGGGATAACACAGACAGGAGATGAGATGGATCTTTTTTGGAAAAATCAAGTCTATGGCCTGAATTTTGCTTTAATATTGCGTGTGGTGTCCGTTTGCTTGGATTACTACTCTGCACCGCCTTCTTATGCTGCTAATGAGTCTCCGGATGCTTTGTTGTGGGAGTCGAGCCCTCTCTATTGGACTGAGGTCTGAAGACCTTGCTGGCCAGTCCATTCTCTCTATGGCTGCTGCCTCCAGGTAATCGTCAGTGACGCTTGCCCTGTGAGGCAGGGCGTTGTCGTCCATTTAAATGAACTCAGGGCCTATAGTACCAGCGTACGGACGAACGTACACATCTAAGGTCTCATTGACGTATCGTACAGCCGTCAATGTGCCGTTTTGAACAATGTGCAGGTCCGTTCTTCCCTGCATGCTAATGCCCGCCCATACCATGACGAGCCCACGACATGACGGTCATGGGTAGCAACACATACGGGTGCCAAACACTCATTGGCGGATCTCCATACCCGCACTCGCCTATCAGTGAGTCAGTGCTGTTCACTGACGAGTCTAGATTTCGTCAGTGAACAGCACTGGGGTCCAGTCATGCAGCGTCCACCTGGCGTGATCGCGGACCCATTGAAGACGTGCCGTGATATGGTTTCCCGTCAATGGGATTCAGATTGCTGGTCTTCTTGCCCTCATGCCAGCTGTACGAAGACGGTTCCTGATGGTTTGAGTATAAAGTCTTACACCAGTGGCATTCTGGAAGTCATTTTGGAGAGCAGTAGCGGTAACAAAGCGCTGACGTCGCGCTTGAACGACAATAAAGCGGTCCTCACGCTGAGTAGTGGACCATTGACGCCCTCCGCCATGCCTATGCGGGACATGCCCGTAAGTTTGAAACCGTCGCCACATCCTGGCAACAGTGCTCTGGGACACCCCAAGGACAATTGTCACGTGCCGTTGGGAACACCCAGTCTCAAGCATCCCTATCCCCTATTCATCTCCTCATCGTCAATACGCCGTCTTTGCCGTAGATTTGCCAAGACCAGTGCTAGGTTTGATATAAACGTTACCATGCACAAGCGAAGTCTGAATAAAACGGATGTGTACATGAAGGTACATGCCTGCGGTGCACCACTTTTCCAGGGATATCGCTTTTCCCGTGCAACTCGAGCCATGTACAGATAAACAATCAAAATCTGCTAGACAGGTCGGCTTTGCCATATGAATAAACTACATGTATGAGAAAGAACAAGTTATCTTAAGGTTATCATTAAAAAGATATTTAAGAAATATAAAGTGATCCCTATCAAATTTTGAGTAGTATAGTTAACGGTCTTTAACGGGATTGCATAGCTTTACAAATCATTTTGCATTGTGTACATTGCAAATGCACGGCCTTGGTTAAATGTCAATACATATCCATATATATTACGGTGGCACAGAGGTGACATGCACAACTTTTTTTAAATTGCACTTCTTTAAGAAACGCATTTGGAGAAAAGAGTTGCGCAGTAAAAGAAAAAGAATCGTGTTGTAAAAAAAAGAACAAGAGTCAGCTATGTCGTAGGAACGAGAAAGCAATATATTGTGCTACACTTTTTTTCAAATCAATACATCTTTTTTTAATTGCACTTTTCTTTTTTTTTTATCTCGTACCCACGAAATACTTACTCGAGGGAACGACTTAGTATCTCGTGGGAACGAGATATTAAGTCGTTCCCACGACATAGCTATATCGTTCCCACGAGTTAGTAAGTCGTTCCATCGACATAGCTTACATTCGCTGTTCTTTTTAACAACACGATTCTTTTTTGTACTGCGCAACTCTTTTTTTCAAATGCGATTCTTTATTCAGATTTGCACTTCTTTTTTTTTATCTCGTTCCCACGACTTAGTAACTGGTGGGAATGAGATACTAATTCGTTCGAGATAAAAAAAGAAAAGTGCAATTTAAAAAAAAGTTGTGCATGTCACCTCTGTGCCACCGTAATATATTCATATATTCGTGGAATGTTAGAGCAGTAAGTTAACTTGACATTTCAAGTTCATTCTTTTAAAATACTTCGTGCTGGGTATTCAAAATGCTGTTGATGTAAAACACGTTTGTAATGGAGTTCCAGGCAAGAAAATAGACATTGTTGGGAGTGATGAGGTGAAGTCGTGTCATTCGTCGGCAAGTAAAAGGTAATAGAAATTATTGTGTAACTTCTGACATGGTTATATTGACAAAGGTTGACATGGAAGGAAAATTACTACTATATTTTTTTTTAGATTTTTATTCGACTTAGATTTAAAGATTACTTGGAAGGAAATCCAATTGCTATTTAAATATTTTAATAACACCGAAACAGAAATGTTAAGATTTGATTTTATTATTTTAATTAGTGTTTCTATATTTAAAGGCAAATGGTAACAAGTAAAGTACACCTATGTTTAGCGAGTTTCATGTTTTAATATAACGAAAATGATTAAGGTAAAAATTAATGATAACTTTAACTAACATATAATAGTTCTTTACAGTTATATTATTTATATGAGTGCTACGAAAATGATTGTCTAATAATCTTTATCTCACCATCACTGACTGTATTTGCAAAAAGTGCATTGTCAAAAATTGTGTTGCGACCTTTGTTGTTTACAGTTTACACTTTTGTAATATGGTAAAAACGAATTATTCGTTTCTAACAATAATATCTATGATAAAAACGAATTATTAGTTTCTAACAATAATATTTATGATAAAAACGAATTATTAGTTTCTAACAACAATATTTATGATAAAAACGAATTATTAGTTTCTAACAACAATATTTATGATAAAAACGAATTATTAGTTTCTAACAACAATATTTATGATAAAAACGAATTATTAGTTTCTAACAACAATATTTATGATGAAAACGAATTATTAGTTTCTAACAATAATATTTATGATAAAAACGAATTATTAGTTTCTAACAATAATATTTATGATAAAAACGAATTATGAGTTTCTAACAATAATATTTATTTTGTATGGAAAAAAAAAGATTTAAAGGAATAAATACTAAAAAAACTATTTAACGGAAAGGAAAACAATAAAAAGTGTCAAAAGAGGAAAACTAGTTCATAAACAATCTATACGTCTGGTCTTAAAGATAGGTGTTGAAGAGAGGCGTTGAAGATAGGCGTTGAAGATAAGCGTTGAAGATAGGTGTTGAAGATAGGCGTTGAAGATATGCGTTGAAGATAGGCGTTGAAGATATGCGTTGAAGATAGGCGTTGAAGATAGGTCTTAAAGATAGGTGTTGAAGATAGGTGTTGCAGATAAGTGTTGAAGATAGGCGTTGAAAATATGTGTTAAAGATATCGGTTGAAGATAGGCGTTGAAGAAAGGTCTTGAAGATAGCTCTTGAAGATAGGCGTTGAAGATAGGTCTTGAAGATAGGTCTTGAAGATAGGTGTTAAAGACTGGTGTTGAAGAAACTTTGGCTCAGTTAAAGGAAATGACAACTCCTTCTAACACCACAGAAATGAAATCAAGAAATCTATATTATTCTGTCACTATGCTGTATTAGTCTGGGTTTTTTAAGTCAAATTTAAGTTTTTTCGATATGATAAAACCAACGACCAACTCGATATTTAGAAAACTGCAAGACAATGTACTGATACGTCAACAGAGATCTTCAGCCAGCGTACTACATAGTTCAACACGTCCTTTTTTAGATTGACCCTGTTCATCTTTGCCCAATATTTATTGACTTTAGTACCATTTCAATCTTCTTTTGCACAATTTGTACTTGCGATGCGAAATTCAGGTTGTATGCAGTATCATGTACATTTTTAGTTTAAAGTTGTGGATGATATCAATTCAACTGTGAAATAATATATAAGCAGTCTACGTCTTTTGCAAAATTTAACCATCATAGCGATATATTTAGAAACCTGCAAAATGACTGAATTCAGTCAAAACTGTTGAGATTTTGCATTGTTCCAATTTAAAATTGTGATTAATGTGTTCATTTTATACAACAAACTGACAGAACATTAAATTAAATCGAATTTCATATCGTGACTGAATTCAGTCACTATCATGTTGCCTTCTTTAACAACTTCGCTCAACTGTTGTTCATTTTGTATCTGACCGAATTCAGTCAAGTGGTTGGGCATGTTTGTTCCGAAGTGAGACAAACGGAGAGAACTGTATTGCCCAAATTGACCGAATTCAGTCACAGCATAATGTTTTAGCTTATCTAAGTCATAAAGGCTTAAACCTTTATACTGCTTGCTTTGTCACAAGTATTTTTTGTAATGCATATTAATCTTGAATCATTATTTAACAACACCTACTGGATTAGTCTGGCGGCGACATCATCATATACGTTGCTAGTCTACAGAATTCAACACAAACTGGATTCAAGAACAATAATATTGAAGCTTCACTTATTTCAATGAAAGTAGTGTTCCTGTATACCAGACATATAATTACTGACTGAAGATAAACAAAAAATAAAAAAAAAAGGTAATATAATAAAAAAAGACTTAAAAGTAGTGTCTGTATATTTTATTATGGAACTATAAAATTCGACGTAATAAAAAATAATAAGTTGTACTTGTACATGTAAAAGTTCTTACAGTCGAATCCAAAAATGTTTCTGTCATAATAATTATAACTGTATTACTAATAAAATTATAGATATTGAAAGAAGTTTTGATTGTGCAAAAGGCTAATGCGCTCCACGAACATATAAACAGAAAACACAATATGATAAAAAATTGACATGGTAAGTCACATATGTAATATATAATATGTTACCCGCAAATTTTAATATGCGTGAGAGGCGGAGTTTATATGTTTTGAGTATGATGTGCAAGTTTTAATTTCAAGTGAACTGGTATCAATAAGCTTTCTAACTTTTAGTTATGGTAAAGGTAATGTAAGTCTTTATATTAAGTCTTTTAGTTATGGTAAAGGTAATGTAAGTCTTTAAATTAAGCATAGTATAATACTAGGAATGATCTGGTAATTCTCCTTATAAGACCATATATACGCCTTGAATATCTCAATTCTATATTAACCTCCGGGAAATGCTTTTTTTTTAAATTTGTAACACAAAATAACATTAATTAGGTAAGTCAAACATTTTCTAAAAAGACAAAACAATTAAAATACCAAACCAGATCAAAAGGAAAGGAAGTAAATAACATTTACCAATTAAAAAGCTTTTCAACCTTTCCACTTAGTCAAGTTGATTTTCATCAAATACTTGTTTGTATGATAGATTATTTGTGTATAACTTATATACTAATTTTAAATACAAATTGCAGACACTTATTCCTCTATTCATATTTATAAATACCAGTATATTTGCCAATCTGACGTTAACCACCATCATTGCCCGAATATATGTTACCCGCAAATTTTAATATACGTGAGAGGCGGAGTTTATATGTTTTGAGTATGATGTGCAAGTTTTAATGTCAAGTGAACAGGTATCAATAAGTTTTCTAACTTTTAGTTATGGTAAAGGTAATGTAAGTCTTTAAATTAAGCATAGTATAATATTAGGAATGATCTGGTACACATTCTCTTTATAAGATTAATTATACGCCTTGAATATCTAATTCTATATTAACCTCCGGGATTTTTTTTTAAATTAAAGTGAAACGAACATGAAGTCACACTCAGAAAACACAGCCTCCCCACACAGCCAAACAGCCTATCAGAGTGTTTGAGTGAATGTAAAGGGGTGTGAAAAAGATTGTGAAATGCCATCCCTAAGGGATGAAGGATGACAGTATTGATCGAAAGTACGTGAAGATGTTTCACTGCCGCCACACAGCACAGACAAAACTACTGTGATTATAAAAATGTGAAAAATGCATATCAGGGAAACACTCCAACAAGTAATAACTTAGATTAATGTGTTTATTTGGAGTGACGGAATTTCGAGCTGTGTTCAACATTTGCTAACCTTTTTCAATATCGAATTACAACATATAGGCTGTTGTGGATAAAACTATAAATCAAAATAATTATGTATATATGAACAAAATTGTCCTCATATTAAGTAAGTCATAACAAAAGCAAAACAACTTTTAGCTATTAAGTGGTTGAATCAACATAAAATTAAACATACAATTTCATTATGCATATAGGTTGAGCGTCGGATTCCAGATCAGGAGACTGCAGGTTCGAATCCCACCAGGATTGAGATTCTTCTGCAGTTTCCACAAGTCACACTCGGAGCGAGACTGGTTTCAACCCAGGAAGCAGTTATCGAGTGTGATTTATATAAGTTGGAGTAACTTTTGTTGGTTTCACAATCGATGTAAAAGAAATAAGTTTAAACTAAACTAACAATACCATGGCACAAACACTTCCTTCATAAACCCAGTCCCTTAACGCACACATTTTGTAACGCATTTGTAATCTTGTTAATATGATAATATGTACACTTGGATGAACAAGCCTGTAAAACGTCAATACATGACAAGATGAGTTAATTAACTTTCTACTCCATGGGATATGGCTGATATCTCCAGAGCGAACAGTATACATCCATATCAGTCGGCACAACCGTGCCGTATGATCAGGATCTACACCGTTCGTGTTATCAAATATTAGATTAAAATACTTTTTTTGTGATTTCAGCGGAATTGATGATTGTTATTGCTAAATTGTTATCTATAAATTCCGGGAAAGAGTTCAGATATTTCAAATGCATTAGGTCGTAGAAGATTGGCCGTTTATTTTGAAGTAATGATTTTTTATAATAATTATTTTGATTTTGATACAACGTTTCTCCATTAAACCGGAATATTCATCAGATGTCACAATTTATAAAACTTTTAAAGATGAATATCGTTTAAATGTCTATTAAAGAAAGCAGTAACTGTCTTGTCTATGTTTGCAGCTTATTTCATAATGGTATTCTGGATAACTTTGAAGACATTACACAAAATCATTTAGAAAATATTTAACTTAGTGTAACAGGTTCTCTTTCAGTTTGAAAAACTAAATAATAAGTAGAAAAAATGTAACTGCTTTTGAACTAAATTTACAAAGGTTGAGTGTATCTTTTCTGTTATTGGCTAAATCAAAAAAGCCAAAATGTTCACATTATCAACGCTTTGTTTTCGAAAATCTTCCTTTATTGACAATTCATCAAATTGTATTTGTTTGAAGACATAACATTTCACTATTTTTGCGAGCGAACACCTTATGAATTATCAGAATTATGCTTACATAATCCTAATCTTTATGACAACTATACAATAATGGTTTTGTCGGAGCCATCAACATCAATTTAAAATTATATGCCACAAAAATCCAATTCTTATCAGTTCTAGGAAAAACCTGGGGAAATCGGCTCAATCTGAGCCGAGTCTTATCAGTAGGCACATCAGTGAGAATTGCCCCTAACAGTTATAAATCAATTAGCACCAGCTTGTGTTTGTTTAAAGTCTGCTGACCACTCCAGTAATGTATTAATGCTATTCCTAAGATTTTAATGCAGCAACATTTTCGTTATCAGCGTTTAACCAAAGCATGTAGAAAATTAGAAAATCAAAATAAAAGTGCTTCTAGTGAATGTTTGCACATTATTGATTTTTGAGTAATTCTGACTTCTGTAATAATAGATTTTGTTTTCTACAAAAAGCTTAAAAACTGAATAACTATCTAACATGCACATGTCCTTGTAGGCGTGCGATTTAAAGGAGTCACTGTGTCTTGGAAAGACTGATTCTAGACCCAAATGCTCCTATAAGAAACACATATATGGCCTAATTGACTCCTTTTAATCAAACGCCTACAAGGACGTTAAACGGTATCTGAATTGAGCTGTAATTTACTTCTTTATTTGCTGAACCTGCAAATAATTGATATTAACCTTAATACCATCGTGCAAATATATGAAGTAATAAAAAGGTTTACATATTAAGTTGATATCTTGGGTGATAAGAGCAAAGGTAACAAATATATCTGTGCATGTTAAATAATGCATTCCTATATGTTCCTATATATATATATATATATATATATATATATATATATATATATATATATATATATATATATATATATATATATATATATATATGTGAATGATTATTCAGATTGTATAAAAGTTGATGATATAATGGCCAGTACTTTTCCAATCCAGTTGACTTTCAACACCTACTTGTAGAGACAATGAACACTTACTTGATGTGTGTTTAACTCTTAAGAGTAGTTTCAAAAAAATGTCCTTATAAAGTTTAAAACAATTTCATGATACATTTTTTCGCGTTTTGTTTTCAACGATAGATAGGAAATATTTATTTTGAAGTGGCAGTGTCATCAAGTCAAGTAGATCATTCTTATCTACCAGACTTTGACATGAATTGTTTAATATGACCCCATTTGTTCCATACTGTTTTAATTTCCTGACGGAAATTAAAGAAGATATGTTGGTAAGAGCTAAACAAACTAATCTTTAAGTACGAACTTCCTTAATGTACATGTACTTGTGAGATAGTAAGTATGGTGAATGATTTTTTTTACATATGTATAAAAACTAAACATACTGATAGAGGAGACTAGCTTTTTGATAGGATATGGTGCCTGTTGGCTTATGTATGTAACAAGAATTTCAAATATTCTCAAATAAAAAGTTAATCGAATGATCGCACACCTGGTCAACATTGAGGTTTTGTCAGATCCCTGTCCTAACTCCCACACAACCACTCTCGGATAAACTGCAATATGCAAAAAACACCGAAAAAGAAATAAAACTGGCATAGTGGCTCAAAAATATTGTAAAATTTTTAATATATTTTTTTTAAAATAACTCGTGGGAACGAGTTAGCTATGTCGTGGGAACGACTTACTAATTCGTGGGAACGTGTTAGCTATGTCGTGGGAACGAGATAGCAATATATTGTGCTACACTTTTTTTTCAAATCAATACATTGTTTTTAAATTGCACTTTTCTTTTTTTATCTCGTACCCACGAGATACTAACTCGAGGGAACGACTTAGTATCTCGTAGGAACGAGATATTAAGTCGTTCCCACGACATAGCTATATCGTTCCCACAAGTTAGTAAGTCATTCCCTCGACATAGCTTACATTCGCTGTTCTTTTTTTTTACAACACGATTCTTTTTTGTACTGCGCAACACTGTTTTTCAAATGCGATTCTTTATTCAGATTTGCACTTCTCTTTTTTTATCTCGTTCCCACGACTTAGTAACTGGTGGGAACGAGATACAAAGTCGTTCCCTCGAGTTAGTATCACGTGGGAACGAGATAAAAAAAAAGAGAAGTGCAATTTTAAAAAAGTTGTGCGTGTCACCTCTGTGCCACCGTGATATATCCATATATTCATGGAATGTTAGAACAGTAAGTTAACTTGACATTTCAAGTTCATTCTTTTAAAATACTTCGTGCTGGGACTATTCAAAATTGCTGTTGATGTAAAAGACGTTTGTAATGGAAGTTCCAGGCAAGAAAATAGACATTGTTGGGAGTGATGAGGTGAAGTCGTGTCATTCGTCGGAAAGTAAAAGGTAATAGAAATAATTGTGTAACTTCTGACATGGTTATATTGACAAATGTTGACATGGAAGGAAAATTACTGCTATGATATTTTTTTTAGATTTTTATTCGACTTAGATTGTAAGATTACTTGGAAGGAAATCCAATTGCTATTTAAATATTTTAATAATAACACCGAAACAGAAATGTTAAAATTTGATTTAATTATTTTAATAAGTGTTTCTATATTTAAAGGCAAATGGTTACAAGTAAAGTACACCTATGTTTAGCGAGTTTCATGTTTTAATATAACGAAAAAGATTAAGGTGAAAATTAATGATAACTTTAACTAACATACAATAGTTCTCTACAGTTATATTATTTATATGAGTAGAATAGGAGTACAACGAAAATGATTGTCTAATAATCTTTATCTCACCATTACTGACTATATTTGCAAAAAGTGCATTGTCAAAAATTGTGTTGCGACCTTTGTTGTTTACAGTTTACACGTTTGTAATATGGTAAAAACGAATTATTAGTTTCTAACAATAATATTTATGATAAAAACGAAATATTAGTTTCTAACAATAATATTTATGATAAAAACGAATTATTAGTTTCTAGCAATAATATTTATGATAAAAACGAATTATTAGTTTCTAACAATAATATTTATTTTGTGTCAAAAAAAAAGATTTAAAGGAATAAATACTAAAAAAAGTAGAAAAGAAAACAATAAAAAAGTGTCAAAAGAGGAAAACTAGTCACTAAACAATCTATACGTCTGGTCTTAAAGATAGGTGTTGAAAATAGGCGTTGAAGATAGGCGTGAAGATAAGCGTTGAAGATAGGTGTTGAAGATATACGTTGAAGATATGCGTTGAAGATAGGTCTTAAAGATAGGTGTTGAAGATAGGTGTTGCAGATAGGTGTTGAAGATAGGCGTTGAAGATATGTGTTAAAGATATCGGTTGAAGATGGGCGTTGAAGAAAGGTCTTGAAGATAGCTCTTGAAGATAGGCGTTGAAGATAGGTCTTGAAGATAGATGTTGAAGAAACTTTGGCTCAATTAAAGGAAATGACAACTCCTTCTAACACCACAGAAATGAAATCAAGAAATCTATATTATTCTGTCACTATGTTGTATTAGTCTGGTTTTTTTTAGTCAATTTTAAGTTCTTTCGACATGATAAAACCAACGACCAACTCGATATCTAGAAGACTGCAAGACAATGTATTGATACGTCAACGGAGATCTTCAGCCAGCGTACTACATAGTTCAACACGTTCGTTTTTAGATTGACCCAGTTCACCTTTCCCAATATTCATTGACTTTAGTACCATTTCAATCTTCTTTTGCACAATTTGTACTTGGATGCGAAATTTCAGGTTGCATGCAGTATCATGCACATTTTTAGTTTAGAGTTGTGGATGATATCAATTCAACTGTGGAATAATATATAAGCAGTCTACGTCTTTTGCAAAATTTAACCATCATAGCGACATATTTAGAAACCTGCAAAATGACTGAATTCAGTAAAAAATAGTTGAGATTTTGCATTGTTCCAATTTAAAATTGTGATTAATGTGTTCATTTTATACAACAAACTGACAGAACATTAAATCGATTTTCATATCGTGACTGAATTCAGTCACTATCATGTTGCCTTCTTTAACAACTTCGCTCAACTGTTGTTCATTTTGTATCTGACCGAATTCAGTGAGGTGGTTGGACATGCTTGTTCCGAGGGAGACAAACGGAGCCCAAATTGACCGAATTCAGTCACAGCTTAATGTTTTAGCTTATTTAAGTCATTAAGGCTTAAACTTTTATACTGCTTGCTTTGTCACAAGTATTTTTTGTAATGCATATTAATCTTGAATCATTATGTAACAACACCTACTGGATTAGTCTAGCGGCGACATCATCATATACGTTGCTAGTCTATAGAATTCAACACAAACTGGATTCAAGAACAACAATATTGAAGCTTCACTTATTTCAATGAAAGTAGTGTTTCTGTATACCAGACATATAATTACTGACTGAAGATAAACAAAAAATAAAAAAAAGGTAATAAAATAAAAAAGACTTAAAAAGTAGTGTCTGTATTTTATTATGGAACTAAAAAATTCGACGTAATCAAAAATAATAAGTTGTACTTGTACATGTAAAAGTTCTTAGAGTCGAATCCAAAAATGTTTCTGTCATAATAATAATAACTGTATTACTTATAAAATTATAGATATTGATAAGTTTTGATTGTGCAAAAGGCTAATGCGCTCCAGGAACATATAAACAGAAAACACAATATGATAAAAAATTGACATGGTAAGTCACATATGTAATATATAATATGTTACACGCAAATTTTAATATGCGTGAGAGGCGGAGTTTATATGTTTTGAGTATGATGTGCAAGTTTTAATTTCAAGTGAACTGGTATCAATAAGTTTTCTAACTTTTAGTTCTGGTAAAGGTAATGTAAGTCTGTAAATTAAGCATAGCATAATGCTAGGAATGATCTGGTAATTTTCTTTATAAGACCAATTATACGCCTTGAATATCTAAATTCTTTATTAACCTCCGGGAAATTCCGTTTTCTTAATTTGTAACACAAAATAACATTAATTAGGTAAGTCAAACATTTTCTAAATAGACACAAGTTTTAAAATACCAAACCAGACCAAAAAGAAAGGAAGTAAATAATATTTACTAATTAAAAAAGCCTTTCAACCTTTCCACATAGTCAAGTTGATTGTCTATCAAATACTTTTTGTATGATAGATTATTTGTGTATAACTTATATACTAATTTTAAATACAAATTGCAGACACTTATTCCTCTATTCATATTTATAAATACCAGTATATTTGCCAGTCTGACGTTAACCACCATCATTGCCCGAAAATCTGTTACCAGCAAATTTTAATATGCGTGAGAGGCGGAGTTTATATGTTTTGAGTATGATGTGCAGGTTTTAATTTCAAGTGAACAGGTATCAATAAGTTTTCTAACGTTTTGTTATGGTAAAGGTAATGTAAGTCTTTAAATTATGCATAATATAATGCTAGGAATGATCTGGTACACATTCTCTTTATAAGACCAATCATACGCCTTGAATATCTCAATTCTATATTACCCTACGGGAAATTCTTTTTTTTTAATTAAAGTGAAACGTACATATCAGGAAAAGTCACACTCAGAAAACACAGCCTCCCCACACAGCCAAAAAGCCTATCAGAGTGTTTGAGTGTGTGGAAAGGGGTGTAAAAAAGATTGTGAAATGTGATCCCTAAGTGATAAAAGGATGACAGTATGATCGAAAGTACGTGAAGATGTTTCACTGCCGCCACACAGCACAGACAAAACTACTGTGATTATAAAAATGTGAAACATGCATATCAGGGAAACACTCTAACAAGTAATAACTTAGATTAATTTGATTATTTGGGGTGACAGAATTTCGAACTTTGTTCAACATTTGCTAACCTTTTTTGATATCGAATTACAACATATAGGCTGTTGTGGATAAAACTATAAATCAAAATAATTATGTATATATGAACAAAATTGTCCTCATATTAAGTAAGTCATAACAAAAGCAAAACAACTTTTAGTTATTAAGTGGTTGAATCAACATAAAATTAAACATACAATTTCATTATGCATATAGGTAGAGCGTCGGATTCCAGATCAGGAGAATCCCACCATGGTTGAGATCTTTCTGCAGTTTCCACAAGTCACACTCGGAGCGAGGACTGGTTACAACCCAGGAAGCAGTTATCGGGTGTGATTTATATAAGTTGAAATAACTTCTTTCACAATCGATGTAAAAGAAATAAGTTTAAACTAAACTAACAATACCGTGGCACAAGCACTTCCTTCATTAACCCAGTCCCTTACAGCACACATTTTGTAACGCATATGTAATTTTGTTAATATGATAACACGTACACTTGGATGAATAAGCCTGTAAAAAGTCAATACATGACAAGATGAGTTAATTAACTTTCTACTCCATGGGATATGGCTGATATCTCGAGAGCGAACAGTATACATCCATATCAGTCGGCACAACCGTGCCGTATGATCAGGATCTACACCGTTCGCGTTATCAAACATTAGATTAAAATACTTATTTGTGATTTCGGCGAAATAGCTTAATTGATGATGGTTATTGCTAAATTGTTATCTATAAATTCCGGGAAAGAGTTCAGATATTTCAAATGCATTAGGTCGTAGAAGATTGGCCGTTTATTTTGAAGTAATGACTTTTTATTATTATTTTGATTTTGATGCAACGTTTCTCCATTAAACCAGAATATTCATCAGATGTCACAATTTATAAAACTTTTAAAGATGAATATCGCTTAAATGTCTATTAAAGAAAGCAGTAACTGTCTTGTCTAGGTTTGCGGCTTATTTCATAATGGTATTCTGGATAACTTTGAAGACCTTTCACAAAATCATTTAGAAAATATTTTACTTAGTGTAACAGGTTCTCTTTCAGTTTGAAAAAAAAAAGTAGAAAAAATGTAACTGCTTTTGAAATAAATTTACAAAAGTTGAGTGTACTTTTTTGTAATTGGCTAAATCCAAAAAGCCAAAATGTTCACATTATCAACGCTTTGTCTTCGAAAATCTTTGTTGACAATTCATCAAATTGTATTTGCTTGAAGACATAACATTTCACTATTTTAGCGAGCGAACACCTTATGAATTATCAGAATTATGCTTACATAATCCTAATCTTTATGACAACTATACAATATTGCCTTTGTCGGAGCCATCAACATCAATTTAAAATTATCGGCCACAGAAATCCAATTCTTATCAGTTCTAGGAAAAACCTGGGGAAATCGGCTCAATCTGAGCCGAGTCTTATCAGTAGGCACATCAGTGAGAATTGCCCCTAACAGTTATAAATCAATTAGCACAAGCTTGTGTTTGTTTAAAGTCTGCTGACCACTCCAGTAATGTATTAATGCTATTCCTAAGATTTTAATGCAGCAACATTTTCGTTATCAGCGTTTAACAAAATCATGTAGAAAATTAGAAAATCAAAATAAAAGTGCTTCTAGTGAATGTTTGCACATTATTGATTTTTGAGTAATACTGACTTCTGTTATAATTGATTTTTTTTCTACAAAAAGCTTAAAAACTGAATAACTATCTAACATGCACATGTCCTTGTAGGTGTGTGATTAAAAGGAGTCAATGTGTCTTGGAAGGCCTGATTCTAGACCAAATTCTCCTTTAAGAAACACATATATGACCTAATTGACTCCTTTTAATCAAACGCCTACAAGGACGTTAAACGGTATCTGAATTAAGCTGTAATTTATTTCTTTATATGCTGAACCTGCAAATAATTGATATTAACCTTAATACCATCGTGCAAATATATGAAGCAATAAAAGCTTTACATATTAAGTTGATATCTTGGGTGATAAGAGCAAAGGTAACAAATATATGTGTGCATGTTAGTTAATGTATTCCTGTATGTTCCTATATATATATATATATATATATATATATATATATATATATATATATATATATATATATATATATATATTAATACTATCACAGCCTTAGGGCGCTTCCCAATAGTTGCTTTTTATGCATTAGGGCGCATCGCGTATCTAAGTGCCCGGCGACCTAATACTTTTAATTAATTATCAAAGAGTGTGCTTCTCAAATCTAATTAAAACTACATCAGGGTATAGATGCTGTTCGTATCTGGTTAATAAAACAAACACTTTTTAAATAGGTCTATTTAATTTCAAGTTATTACCACACAAAAATAAAAGTGCATATATGGGGTTCAAAAATATCCTTTAGGGCGAAGTGTCACTTTTTTTAGATTTTGACATAGAAAACCTAAATATATCTTAAAATGACTTGATGTCAAGATAGAACATTGCCTTTTGCAGCCTCATGCAAAATTCTTTGCGTAACTTTCCTTTAACAAATGATATTTTAAACATATAAATTTCACATCTGCCCAAATCGTTCGAAATGCAAACTAAACCGGAAAGCAAATAACGCAGTGAATGACTGAAAATAACATTAGTCCAGCAGAAAATGTGTTAAAAATAACCACATAGAATGCTCATTGGCATGTTTTTGTCAAATCATACATCAGGAAATCGGCGGTCATTTTGAATTTAATAACAACTGAGAACGCTTTTGTTGTTGCTTTAGTAAACTGCTGGTCTTCTTTCGTTGTTTTTTTTTTTGGGTCTTTATAAGAAAATATTTTCGTAGAGAGAAATCGATGCAAGAACATGTTCACGAACCCATTTTGGGGAGACAATATTTCACACCACCCTCCAGCGATAATAACAAAACAGTTCTCATATATATTTCATTCCTATATTGGAAGTGACAAACTGATACTTTTGAATGACACTGTATCGAAGTCAAACCAAACGTGGTAAGCAGTTATTAAGTTTCTAAATTAGCTTGTATAACCGGCAGATATTATTCCTTATCTTTTATCCCCTACAAATAAATGTCATTCTTAGCTGCTGTCATTATTATGATAAGTTTTTAAAGATTATATTCCTGTTAAGGTGAAATTCGCCGAGAGAACATGTTCAGTCTCAAAACGCTTATTAAACGAAGTCATCCACTATGATAGGTTAGAAACATAGATTATTCCTATTATTAATATTCACAACGTTCCATCATGTTATATCAAGCGTTTTGTGTCTCTCGGAGAACACATTATATAGAGCAGTTGAAATCCACCCATACCATTTACAGTGATTTGTTTGAGATCTTAGTTGATAGAACTTGACCAGTTAAGAAGGAAAAACTCTTAGTGTGCACATTAAATTAGCAAGTAACAAACAGATGTCATTTATGGCTCTAACCTCAACTTCACGCTGTTGGGGTGACATTCTAAATAGAAAACAATAATATTTTACTGCTTGTGTTATAACATCTACCCAAGGAGCTAAATTTAGATACGAGGGGAGTTCAAGAAGTTCGGTATTTTTCTATACAATTCAAGTATTCTTTTTTCATTTTTGTGCAATGTTAACCTGTGTCATTTCAATGTTCATTCAACACACACATTTTTGCACTTACTTTTCGTTTGAAAACCTATACCCAGACCTGGCCCCATGTGATTATAATCTGTTTCGAAATTTGAAGTCCCACTTGCGTGGAATGAAATTTCGGGACTATGATGAGCTCAAGGCTGCTATAAAAGTTTGGTTTATAGACCAAACAGACGACTTTTATTCCAAAGGCATAGACCGCTTAAAAAGAAAAGTGGGCCAAGCGCAATAATGTTGACTGTGATCACAAATTTAACAAAAGAATTTTGTAGCAACGATAATGAAATACAGAATATTTCTTTAGCACAAGTAAAACCAAATTTAATAAAATAAATTAATATGTACTCAGCCCAGAAAATACCCGTTTTATAATTCTTAATATCTTTTTTTATTATCGTGTAACACAAACCTAGCTACTGTCAGATTTACACATAATCGTTGGTGTATGTGTTGACCGAATTTTACCCGCAGTGAACCATGCGTTCCCGTAAAAAGTCATTTAAGTCGTTTTGCACGTGCACTTCGAGCAGCTAATATCAATATCCGGTGTCACTATCGGACTTCACATAATTTTTCACAAACCGTCACAACTCAATAAAAATGTGTTGAAACAAGTCGAAGAAAATGCCAAGGCTAAATCATAAGGAACGACACCAAGCTATTGGGATGCTAAATGCAGGCATGACAGCAACCGCTGTACCACGGCACTTTGGTTGTACTCGTAAGACTATCGAGCATTTAAGGAGACGATTCCGTGTCGCAGGAAACGTTGAGGACCGTCCTCGAAGTGGTAGGCCACGTGTGACCACTGCTGCCGATGATCGCTATATTGTCTTGCAGCACCTACGTAACCGGCGTCTTACTGCAGCAGCAACCGCGCGACAGTATGGTATTCATCCACAGACTGTCCGAAATCGGTTGGGACAGAACTTTCAGCCTAATTGTGCGTACCGACCATACTTCGGTCAAATTCTCGCCCGACGTCATCGAACTGTAAGGCTGGATTGGGGCCGCCGTCTCCTGCGCTTCCGACGTGCTGACTGGGATTTGATTTTGTTTTCCGACGAAAGTCGGTTTAACCATAACAATTTCGACGGATGTGAACGAGTTTATCGCCGTCGGGAAGAGCGTTTTGCCGATGCGTGCGTCATTGAGCTTGACCATTTCGGAGGTAGTTGAGTCTTAGTGTTGGGTAGGATAATGTGAGGTTACAAGACTCGCTTTATCGTTATTAATGGAAACATTAATGCTCAGACTTACACGAATGATGTTCTTTCTGTGGAAGCTCTTCCTTTCATTCAGTTACATGGTCCAAATGTCACCTTTATGCAGATAATGCCCGTCCACATACAGCCGCAATAACCAGGCAGTTTTGGGCAACATATAATGTCAATGTCTTGGACTGGTCTGCGAATAGTCCCGTCTTTAATCCCATTGAACACATTTGGGACGAGTTAGGGCGCCGTGTTCGAATAAATCATGCAATACACACTATTAATGAACTTGCAGCGGACTTACAAGCTGAGTGGGCAAATTTACCTGCTGCCGTATCACAAAGTGCATTGCACACAATGGTGGACACATAAGTTACTGACACATTTCATTGTATCTTCAGTCTCTTTTTGTTTGTTGATAGCTCTCAAATCAATTAAAACGAGTCAAGTAATGCAGTTGTGTCTTACAAAATTAATTTATCACTCGATTTTTTTTTCAATGAAAGAATTATCGCAGCGACTTCAAATTTTCAAAGCACGTCAGCAAAGAATGATTCTTTTTCACAGATAGAAGAAATAATCAGAATTAACGATGGTTCCTAGTACCTAGAAAAAAATGTACGAAGGGTACTTTTTTATTTTGGCTGAGTAGATATGTTCGGAATACAGTTAAGCTTAAGGGAAAACAAGCAATGATAAATACTAGTATATACGTTGCAAATAAATTCATTAAGATGCATTTGAAAAAAAAATGAAATAAAGTTTCTGGCACAAAAAGAGCATACGGGGAAATGTACTAAAATAAAATATATATGGATCTTAAGAATATATTAGTAAAATTTCAGCATTAGGGCGAATCATAATATGAAGTACAAAAGACAGCCTTAGGGCGAATTGTACTTGCAAAATATAAATGCTGAAATTTCTTTCCCAATCAATTAACATCTTACATCACTGCACCGTTTCTATCCTTGAAATGAACGACATGACATTATATTGTTTACTGTAAGATGTTACAATATTTAATTGTATAACTGATGCAAAATAAACTTTCAATCAGATTCAAAAATCAACTATTCGTGTTTACATTAAATCATTTTTGTAAAGTAGAATTTAATTACTTTGTAATATTAAATGCTTTATTTGTCAAAAATAAAGCGTACGGAGAGTTTTACATAAATGAAATATATACAGTTCTTAGAAAATTAGTACAATTTCAGC
This sequence comes from Cyclina sinensis, assembly GCA_012932295.1. NCBI lineage: Eukaryota > Metazoa > Mollusca > Bivalvia > Venerida > Veneridae > Cyclina > Cyclina sinensis. The sequence goes on from JAAONU010000022.1 coordinate 1,177,139, forward strand.
ATTACGGCGAAACATAAATGCAGAGAAATATATATGATTTAAACGACAACTTTAGGGCGAAATAGTATACTTTTAGTCATTTGTTATAATTTGTTTTATTTTATAGATTTAACGATGTATAATTTGTATTATTGTGCGAGAAAGTCAATTATAAAAACCTAATATTTTCTAGAGCACAAATAAAACATACGGCGAATTTTACTAAAATGGAATATTTCAATTTCAACTTCAACTTATTACTGCCTAGGGTCAATACTACTTATACAAGGCAGGCGCGTGTCAGGAACATTAAAATTATAAAAGATAATAACAAAGAAAACAACATTTAACTGAAGATCTTACTTAAAAATTTATTTAAAATAGTTGCGGTAGCTTTCATCTCGGTCGGTAATTCGTTCCAGAGTCGTATAGTCCTTGGGAATAATGAGTTCATGTGATGTTGTGTATTTGATTGTGGGATGAGGAATTCGCTGTCTCTTGTGTTTTTTAGTTGACTGTGATCGACATTGACCTGTCTGTTTCAAAAATCAGCTATTCGTTTTTACATTAAATCGCTTTTGTAAAGTAGAATTTAATTACTTTGTAATATTAAATGCTTTCTTTGTCACAAATAAAGCGTACGGCGAGTTTTACATAAATGAAATGTATATATTTCTTCAGAATATTTGAACAATTTCAGCATTAGGGCGAAACATAAATGCAGAGATATATATAAGAGTATACGACAACTTTAGGGCGAAATCGTAAACTTTTTATCATTTGTTTTAATTTGTTTTATTTTTTGTTAGATTTCACAATGTATAATTTGTATTATTGTTCGAAAAGTCAATTATAAAAAACCTAATATTTTCTAAAGCGTATAAATAAAACATACGGCGAATTTTACTAAAATGGAATATTTCAATTTCAACTTCAACTTGTTACTTCCGAAAGTCAATACTGTTTATACTATTCAGGCGCGTGTCAGGAACATTAAAATTATAAAAGATTATAAAAAAGAAACAACATTTAACTGAAGATCTTAGTTAAATATTTATTTTAAATACTTAAAATTTATATAAATTTTCTAGTCCACTGATAAAAGCTGGCACAGTTGCAGACTAAATCTCGGGCGGTAATTCGTTCCAGAGTCGAATAATCCTTGGGAATAACGAGTTCATGTGATGTTGTGTATATGATTGTGGGATGAGGAATTTGCTGTCTCTTGTGTTTGTAAGGTGATTGTGATCGACATTGACCTGTCTGGTTTTTTTTTATTTTGTGTAGCATGGCCAGGCTGGCATGTTTTCGCCTTTTTTCTAAAGTTGACCATTTTTGTTTCACTGCCTGTATAGTAGAAATTATTATGAACGTACCTACAGTTGACCTCTGGACCATTTCTATTTTGTGAGTAAGATGATCTTGCCATGGATACCATATGGTTGAGCAGTATTCAACCTGTGGTCTTACATATGAACAATACCTGCGTCTTTTGGTCTTAGAATATGATTTTTTTGGAATTGGAGCTATCTCTGTGTGTAACTCTTTAAGTAACGTAGGTTAGAAATATGTAAGGATCTTAAGAGTATTAGTACAAATTTCAGCATTAGGGCGAATCATAATATGAGGTACAAAAGACAGCCTTATGGCGAATTGTACTTGCAAAATATAAATGCTGAACTTTCTTTCCGAATCAATTATCATATCACATCACTGCACCTTATCTAACCGAAAGCATATTAGTAAAATTTCAGCATTAGGGCGAATCATAATATGATGTACATAAAACAGCCTTAGGGCGAATTGTAATGCAACATATAAATGCTGAACTTTCTTTCCGAATCAATTAACATCTTCCATCACTGCACCGTTTCTATCCTTGAAATGAACGACATGACATCACATTATATTAATTACTGTAAGATATCACAATAATTTAATTGTAAAAAAACAGATGCAAAATAAATTAATTTTCAATAAGATTCAAAAAGCAACCATTTGTTTTTACATTTAATCGCTTTTGTAAAGTAGAATTTAATTACTTTGTAATATTACATGCTTTCTTTGTCACAAGTAAAGCGGATGGCAAATTGTACATAAATGAAATGTATATATTTCTTCAGAATATTAGTAAAATTTCAGCATTAGGGCGAAACATAAATGCAGAGATATATATAAGATTTAAACGACAGATTTAGGGCGAAATCGTATACTTTTTGTCATTTGTTTTAATTTGTTATAGTTTTTGTTAGATTTTACAATGTATAATTTGTATTATCGTGCGAGAAAGTCAATTATAAAAAAACCTAATATTTTCTAAAGCATAAGTACAACATACGGCGAATTTTACTAAAATGGAATATTTCAATTTCAACTTCAACTTATTACTTCCGAAGGTCAATACTGTTTATACTATTCAGGTACGTGTCAGGAACATTAAAATTATAAAAGATACTAAAACAAAAAATTTAAGTAAAGATCTTACTTAAACATTTATTTCAGATACTTAAAATCTACAAAACTTGTTTAGTCCACTGATAAAAGCTGGCACAGTTGTGGTAGACTAAATCGCGGTCGGTAATTTGTTCCAGAGTCGTATAATCCTTGGGAGTAACGGGTTCATGTTAGGATTGTGGGATGAGGCATTTGCTGTCTCTTGTGTTTGTGAGGTGATTGTGATCGACATTGACCTGTGGGTCTTTTTTATATTTTGTGTAGCATGGCCAGGCTGGCATGGTTTCGCCTTTATTCTAAAGTTGACCATTTTCGTTCCCTAATCATGTTTGTTACACTGCTTGTATAGTAGAAATTATTATGAACGTACCTTACAGTGGACCTCTGGACCATTTCTATTTTGTGAGTAATATAATTTTGCCATGGATGCAGTATGGTTCAGCAGTATTCAACCTGTGGTCTCACATAAGTTTTGTATGCTGCTTCTTTGAGTTGTTTGTTTTGTGTTTATATGGGATGCCCAGTTAAGGTTACTCCATATAATTAGGCCTAAGTATTTGCATTTTCTGTGGTTTTCAGTATACTGTTGAGTAAGGTTAAGGGAAAGATGACCTGTTTTTTCCTGTATATTCAGAGTACTTCACACTTGTCAGGGTTGAATTCCATTTATCATTCTTTTCCCCATATTTCAAGATTGTGCAAATCATTTTATAAGGTATGTGCAGATGCTTGTACTTAAATTGTTACATAATCTATGTTGTCGTCGGTATATAGACGCACCCGACTCGTGACACATCCTGGTAGGTAATCCAAAGACCCGATCCTTGCGGGACACCAGAAAGCACAGGGGACCTCTCAGAGACCTTGTTTTCCACTAATACTTGTGGTGATCTCTTTAAAAGAAAGTTTTATATCCATGAACTGATGTGTGGATGAACTCCCATGTGTTTCAGCTTGTGTATAAGGTTGTGGTGGTCTACTTTGTCAAAAGCTTTATTGAAGTCCATGAAAATGACATCAGTTTGTTGACCTTGATCTAGGTTGTCAGCTATTTCTTGTGTGAAGCCAATGAACTGTGTCTCACAGCTATGTTTTGACTTAAATCAATATTGCTGGGGACAAAATATGTTGTGTTTGTCAAAGTAATCCATCATGTTTGAAACATTGATGTGTTCCATTAGTTATAATGCTATAGATGTGAGTGATATTGGTCTGTAATCGAAGGGTTTTGATTTGACCCTTTCCTGTAAGCTGGTGTGATGATGGCATGTTTCCAATCCTTAGGAACAATACGTCTAGTGATCTTGCAATATGATTTTTGGATTGGAGCTATCTCTGTGTGTAGCTCGTTGAGTAACGTAGGTTGGAAATATGTTAGGATCTTAAAAATATTAGTACAAATTTCAGCATTAGATCGAATCATTGTATGAGGTACAAAAGACAGCCTTATGGCGAATTGTACTTGCAAAATTTAAATGCTGAACTTTCTTTCCGAATCAATTAGCATATCACATTACTGCACTGTTTCTAACCGAAAGCATATTAATAAAATTTCAGCATTAGGTCAAATCATAATATGAGGTACATAAGACAGCCATAGGGCGAATTGACTTGCAACGTATAAATGCTGAACTTTCTTTCCGAATCAATTAACATCTTCCATCACTGCATCGTTTCTATCCTTAAAATGAACGACATGACATCACATTATATTGTTTACTATAAGATATCACAATAATTTACTTGTCAAATACAGATGCAAAATAAATTAATTTTCACTAAGATTCAAAAATCAGCTATTCGTTTTTACATTAAATCGCTTTTGTAAAGTAGAATTTAATTACTTTGTAATATTAAATGCTTTCTTTGTCACAAATAAAGCGTACGGCGAGTTTTACATAAATGAAATGTATATATTTCTTCAGAATATTTGAACAATTTCAGCATTAGGGCGAAACATAAATGCAGAGATATATATAAGAGTATACGACAACTTTAGGGCGAAATCGTAAACTTTTTATCATTTGTTTTAATTTGTTTTATTTTTTGTTAGATTTCACAATGTATAATTTGTATTATTGTTCGAAAAGTCAATTATAAAAAACCTAATATTTTCTAAAGCGTATAAATAAAACATACGGCGAATTTTACTAAAATGGAATATTTCAATTTCAACTTCAACTTGTTACTTCCGAAAGTCAATACTGTTTATACTATTCAGGCGCGTGTCAGGAACATTAAAATTATAAAAGATTATAAAAAAGAAACAACATTTAACTGAAGATCTTAGTTAAATATTTATTTTAAATACTTAAAATTTATATATCTTTTCTAGTCCACTGATAAAAGCTGGCACAGTTGCAGACTAAATCTCGGGCGGTAATTCGTTCCAGAGTCGAATAATCCTTGGGAATAACGAGTTCATGTGATGTTGTGTATATGATTGTGGGATGAGGAATTTGCTGTCTCTTGTGTTTGTAAGGTGATTGTGATCGACATTGACCTGTTTGGGTTTTTTTAATTTTGTGTAGCATGGCTAGGCTGGCATGTTTTCGCCTTTTTTCTAAAGTTGACCATTTCTGTTTCTTAATCATGTTTGTTACACTGCTTGTATAGTAGAAATTATTATGAACGTACCTTACAGTTGACCTCTGGACCATTTCTATTTTGTGAGTAAGATAATTTTGCCATGGATACCATATGGTTGAGCAGTATTCAACCTGTGGTCTTACATATGTTTTGTATGCTGCTTCTTTGAGTTGTTTGTTTTGTGTTTATATGGGATGACCAGTTAAGGTTACTACTTATAGTTAATCCTAAGTATTTGCATTTTCTGTGGTTTTCAGTATACTGTTGAGTAAGGTTAAGGGAAAGATGACCGATGTTTGTTCCTGTATATTCAGAGTACTTCACACTTGTCAGGGTTGATTTCCATTATTTATTCTTTTTCATATTTCAAGGTTGTGCAAATCAATTTGTAAGGTATGTGCAGATGTTTGTGATTAAATTGTTACATTATCTATGTTGTCGTCGGCAGAAAGACGCACCCGACTCGTGACACATCCTGGTAGGTAATTGATGTATGCGAGAAAGAGACACGGACCAAAGACCCGATCCTTGCGGGACACCAGAAAGCACAGGGAGCCTGTCAGAGACCTTGTTTTCCACTAATACTTGTTGTTTTCTCTTTAAAAGAGAGTTTTATATCCATGAACTGATGTGTGGATGAACTCCCATGTGTTTAAGCTTGTATATGAGATTGTGGTGATCTACTTTGTCAAAAGCTTTACTGAAGTCAATGACTATGACATCAGTTTCTTGACCTTGATCTAGGTTGTCAGCTATTTCTTGTGTGAAGCCAATGAGCTGTGTCTCACAGCTATGTTTTGACTTGAATAAATGTTGCTGAGGACAAAATATTTTGTGTTTGTCAAAGTAATCCATCATGTTTGAAACATTGATGTGTTCCATTAGTTTTGATGCCATACATGTGAGTAATATTGGTCGGTAATTGCTGGGTTTTTATTTGACCCTTTCCTGTATGCTGGTATGATGATGGCATGTTTCCAATCCTTAGGAATAATATCTGCGTCTAGTGATCTTGCAATATGATTTTTGGATTGGAGCTATCTCTGTGTGTAGCTCGTTGAGTAACCTAGGTTGGAAATATTTAAGGATCTTAAGAATATTAGTACAAATTTCAGCATTAGATCGAATCATTGTATGAGGTACAAAAGACAGCCTTATGGCGAATTGTACTTGCAAAAAATAAATGCTGAACTTTCTTTCCGAATCAATTAGCATATCACATTACTGCACCGTTTCTAACCGAAAGAATATTAGTAAAATTTCAGCATTAGGGCGAATCATAATATGAGGTACATAAGACAGCCATAGGGCGAATTGTACTTGCAACATATAAATGCTGAACTTTCTTTCCGAATCAATTTACATCTTACATCACTGCACCGTTTCTATCCTTAAAATTAACGACATGACATTATATTGTTTACTGTAAGATATCACAATAATTTAATTGTAAAAAAAAAAACAGATGCAAAATTAATTTTCAATAAGATTCAAAAATCAACTATTCGTTTTTACATTAAATCGCTTTTGTAAAGTAGAATTTAATAAGTTAGTTATATTAAATGCTTTCTTTGTCACAAATAAAGCGTACGGCAAGTTTTACATAAATGAAATGTATATATTTCTTCAGAATATTAGTACAATTTCAGCATTACGGCGAAACTTAAATGCAGAGATATATATATAAGATTTAAACGACAGCTTTAGGGCGAAATCGTAAATTTTTTTTCATTTGTTTTAATTTGTTCTATTTTTTGTTAGAATTCACAATGTATAATTTGTATTATTGTGCGAAAAGTCAATTATAAAAAACCTAATATTTTTTTAAAGCATAAATAAAACATACGACGAATTTTACTGAAATGGAAAATTTCAATTTCAACTTCAACTTATTACTTCCGAAAGTCAAGACTGTTTATACTATTCAGGCGCGTGTCAGGAACACTAAAATTAAAAAAAAGAAAATAACAAAGAAAACAAGATTTAACTGAAGATCTTACTGAAAAAAATGATTTTAAATATTTAAAATCTATATTACTTGTTCAGTCTACTGATAAAAGCTGGCACAGTTGCGGTAGCCTTAATCTCGGTCGATAATTCGTTCCAGAGTCGTATAATCTTTGGGAATAACGAGTTTATATGATGTTGTGTGTATGATTGTGGGATGAGGAATTTGCTGTCTCTTGTGTTTGTAAGGTTATTGTGATTGACATTGACCTGTCTGGTATTTTTTATTTTGTGTAGCATGGCCAGGCTGGCATGGTTTCGGCTTTATCCTAAAGTTGACCATTTTAGTTCCTTAATTATGTTTGTTACACTTCTTGTATAGTAGAAATTATTATGAACGTACCTTACAGTTGACCTCTGGACCATTTCTATTTTGTGAGTAAGATAATTTTGCCATGGATACCATATGGTTGAGCAGTATTCAACATGTGGTCTTACATATGTTTTGTATGCTGCTTCTTTGAGTTGTTTATGATCAACTTTAGGCGAAACCGTGCCAGCCTGGTCATGCTACACAAAATAAAAAAAACTCACAGGTCAATGTCGATCACAATCATTTTACAGACACAAGAAATAGCAAATTCCTCATCCAACAAACAAAAACACAACATCACATGAACACATTCTATAGGACTATACGACTTTGGACCTAATAACCGACCGAGATTAAGGCTACCACAACTGTGCCAGCTTTTATCAGTGGACTAAACAAGTTTAATAGATTTTAAGTATTTAAGATAAATGTTGAAGTAAAATCTTCAGTTAAATCTTGTTTTCTTTGTTATTATCTTTTATAGTATTATTGATCCTGACACGTGCCTGCCTAGTATTATCAGTATTGACTTTTGGCAGTAATAAGTTGAAGTTGAAACATTCCATTTTATTAAAATTCGTCGTATGTTTTATTTGTGCTTTAGAAATCTATGTTTTTTTATAATTGACTTCCTCACACAATTATACAAATTAAACATTGTGATATCTCACATAAAATAATACAATTGTCAAAAAATGCGATTTTCGCCCTAATGCTGTCGTTACATCTTATTTATTTCACGGTATTTATGTTTCGCCCTAATGCTGCAATTGTACTAATATTCTGAAGATCTGTATACATTTCATTTATGCAAAACTCGCTGTACGCTTTATTTGTGCCAAAGAAAGCATTTAATATTAGTATTCTATTTAAGACTGCCAGTTAAGCTTTGTCAAAATTTACATAATTTTCAAGAACTCATTATTACCTCAGGTTTTTAAGGGCAGGTTGTTACCTGAGAGGCTTTCGACAAGCTTGTTATAAGCTTGCAAATAAAGCTTGTGGAAAGCTTAGAATTACAACCTGTCCGCAAGCTTGCGATTAATCTTTTTAAATGCATGCTTTGGATTTGAATAGCTTGCGGTATGCTTACTGCAAGGTTGCGACAAGCTTGCCCTAAAATCACATCAAGCTTGTAAGAAGCTCGCGACTAGCGTGGCAAGCTTGCGACTACGGGATTGAAAGATTGCTTGAATGAAGAAGCAATTCGTCTGTATTGGCTGGAATACAGGTGATATTTTAATTTTCTCTTCAAGATTAAAACTAAATAACTTTTATGCAGAAAAGACAACATACATCAGGAGATCATAAAATCTCACCCCTGAGCACTTATTGCTCAGGTGAGCATTAAGTTTCAATTAATAATGTAAACCGTTACATCAAAGAAATTTATTCATTCATTTTACAAACAAAAATGAAAAAAAATAGTTTAATGCATTACGATATTAGCTGTATAATTGACAATGTATCAAAAAGTCAAATATGAGATGTTTCGCTACAAATATCACTTAAACTTCTTCCTGACACTTTTGTTCAGTTCTTCTCTCTAATATAATGGACTGTAATTGTTTATTTTTTGCTTCCAGTCACATCTGGAAGTTTTTCTTCTTTTACCTAAAATAAAAATTTCATTAAAGACAAAAAACTGACAAAACAATTTTCATAATAATAAATGATAATTTTATTGAAGTAATCAGTACAGTTTAATTGGAGCCTAATTCAAGTGCACTTCAACACTGTCCTTATTTTAAGACATATAATTTCCATACATTTTATGTTAAAAAGGAAACCAGTATAAACTACATATTGGCATCAAATAAGTATTAAACTGTTAAATAAATATTTTTTTTATTATACACAATTAATAAAGTATTTTGGAATAAAATATTATACTGCTATTTAAAGTAGGGTTTTAATGGTTTCGTAAAAATGCCAACATTTTCTATGATGAGATTACGTGTGAATCATACATTATTACTTTTTATGAAAAAGTAAACTTTTAAATCTAATATATTATTTATAGTTTAAGGCCCCTTTTTGGAAATTCTAGTATTTTTTTACAACGGCAGAGAAGGAAAATTTAAACAAGCACAATTTTCTTAAACTTTGCAAGATTAGAGAGAATCATGATTGAAACAAATCGATGAAAAATATTTGGGGGTCACCAGCCTTCTCTTTGAGTTATCTGCCATTGTATGTTTAGAGATAACATAATGCACATTGATATTGAATTGAATATATTTTTAGCTCACCTGAGCACAAAGTGCTCAAGGTGAGCTTATCTGATCGGTCTTTGTCCGCCGTCCGTCCGTCAGACCGTCGTCAACTTTCCATTCAAATGACATCTTCTCTGAAACCTCTAGGCCAACACGCCTGTGATGTTTCTTGAATGAAGCTCTACCAAGATTGTTCAAATGGTTCCGGTCCTCGCATTGCTGGGTCACTGGAGCTAAAAACAGATTTTAAAAGTTGGATCTTTAAAAATCCTCTTCTCTGAAACCTCAAGGCATGGGGCTTAGATATTTGGTATGAACCATCATCTAGTGGACCTCTACCAAGTTTATTCAGGGGTCAAAACTGACCCAACCCCAGGGGTGAGTTCATTTTACATAGAGTTATGTAGGGAAAACTTTAAAAACTTTCTTGTCAGAAACTACAAGGCCTAGAGTTAAGATATTTGGTGTGCAGCATTGTCTAGTAGTCCTGTACGAAATTTGTGGTCAAAAATGGCCTAGTCCAAGGGGTAAACTGTTGTACATAGAGTTACATAGGAAAAACTTTAAAATCTTCTTGTCATAAATCACAAGGCAAAGTGCTTAGATATTGGTGTGTAGCATTGTGTAGTGGACCTCTACTCAGTTAGTTCAAATCATAACCACTTGGTCAAAAAAGGACCCTGCCCTGGGGGTCACTTGTTTACATCTAGTTATGTAGGGAAAAGTTTAAAAAATCTTCACATCAGAAATCATAAGGCATAGAGCTAAGATGTTTTGTATGTAGCATTGTCTCGAGGACCTCTACCAAGTTTGTTCAAGTCATGGCCCCTGGGTCAAACAGGGGTCACATGTTTTTCATAGAGTTATATAGGAAAACTTTAAAAGATTTAATGTCAGAAACCACAAGGCCCTGATTTAAGATATTTGTTGTGCAGCATTGTCTAATGAACCTTTACCTTATTTATTCAAATCATGACCCTTGGTTCAAAAAAAGGCCTTGCCCCAGGGGTCACTTGTTTTACATATAGTTATATATGAAAAAGTTTCAAAATCTTCATATCAGAAACCAAAATGCGTACAGCTAAGATATTTGGTATGTAGCATGGTCTAGTGGACTTTTACCAAGTTCAAAACATGACCCTGGGGTCAAACCTAGCCCAACCCGGGGGGGGGGGGTCTTTTGATTTTACACGAAGACTTATAAAGGGAAAAAAAAGTCTGCTGCTAGATCTTCATTTATTCATTTTTATGTCTCCCCGAACCCCTCCATTCTTGTGGAAACATATTGTTTATGCCCTGCCCGTTGGTGTCTGTTTGTCTGTCTGTCTGCCACACTTCATTTTCGTTCAATAACTTGAGTACCAGTTGACCCAGGGCCTTCAAACTACACAGGGTTATTGCCCTTATTAAGTAGAAAAAAACGCATGTTTTTTGGTCAGTAGGTCAAAGGTCAAGGTCAGAGGGACCTCTAGAGTGAAAACCATTTCCACTCAATAACAGTAGTACCATTTACCCAGAGCCTTCAAACTTCATAGGATAATTAATTTTCCTAAATAGAAGAACCTTATTGTTTTGGAGTTAGTAGATCAAAAGCCAAGGTCAGAGAGACCTGTAGATTGAAACGTTTTTCTTCTGAGTAACTGTAGTACCATTGCATGCAGTGTCTTCAAACGTTATAGGGTAATTGCATTAGTAGAACCCTTTTTGTTTTTAGGTTCTATATATCAAAGGTCAAGTTCACAGGGACCTGTAGAGTAAAACTGTTTCTGCTCTTACTAAGTAAAAGAAGCCTACCATTTTTGGTTCAGTACGTCAAAACTCGAGGTCACAGGGGCCTGTAGAGTGAAAATCCTTCTGTTCAGTAAGTGGAGTACCATTACACCCAGAACCATCTAACTTCCTAAGGTAATTATAATGGAAGAACCCTATTGTTTTAGGAATACGTAGGTAAAAGGTAAAGTTCACAGGGACCTCTAAAGTAAAACTATTTTTGCTCAAAAATTTGAGTACAATCACACCCAGAGCTAACTTGCAAACAATGAGCACCCATAACAACCAATAACGATACTTGTAACTTGAGCGATGAGACTCAGGTGTGCGATTTATGTAAAAAAAAAAACATAATGTACATTTATACTGAATTGAATATATTTTTGTTATAGTTACAGTTTGTATGATTGGGTATAATATGTTAAAAAGCTCAATTATTTTCTGAAGAAGACTAATGTCAAAAGCTTAGAAAATTATTTGATTTCTTTGAACAGATTGGATATATAATATATGTTAAAAGTAATCGGATATCAAAAAATAATAAAGGGGTTTATAATTGTAATGAAGGTGTGAAGTAAATGATAATAGAGGGATTTATTATTTTAATGAAGGTGTGACGGGAACAAAAGTCTGTTTTCCTTAATGTAAAAGTTTAGATGAAAGGTAATTCAGTTGTGTCCAGCTGGCTTAATAAATATTCAGCAATAGGTAAGGATTCAGTTTATCAGTCATACAATTATTTTGCCCCCCTTTGAAGAAGAGGGGGTATATTGCTTTGCATCGGTGGGCCCGTAAGTGGGTTTGTCGGTTCAAAGGCTAAACCATTTCTAATCAATCACCTGAGAACGCAAAGCCCATACCCTAAAACTTCATAGTGCATTGGTCCTGGAAAGTAGATGACCTCTGTTGATTTTGGGGTCGCAGGTTCAAAGGTCGTCCCATTGACCTTGTATACCAAATCGGTTTTCGACCAATAACTCAAAAACCAATAGGTCTGTGGCCGTCAAACTTCATAAGTGCATTGAACTTGGCCAGTACATGCTCCCTGTTTTTTTTTTGGTCAAAGGCTCAAAGGACAAGGTCACACTGACCTTGTATGTCAAAATGGTTTCCGAACAATAATTCGACAACCCATGGGCCCTTGGCCCGCATACTTAAAATGTGCACTGGACTTGGAAAGTAGATGATCCCGTTGGTTTTTAGGGTCAATGGCTCAAAGGTCAAATCACACTGACCTTGTATGCCAAATCAGTTTCCGACAAATAACTCAACAATCAAACAAGCTGTGGCCCTTAAACTTCATAGGTGCATTGGTATTGGCCATTACATGAACCCTATTGATTTTGGAATCAAGAGCTTAAAGGTCAAGGTCACATTGACTTTGTATGCCAAATCAGTTTCCGACCAATAACTCAAGAAGCAATGGGCCTTTGGCCCTCAAATTTTTTTGATCCCTTGATTTTGGGCTCAAAGTTAAAAGTCAAATTTACATTGTATGTCAAAACGGTTTCAAACCAATAACACAACCCATGGTCCTTTGGCACTCAAGCTTCACTGGTCGAAAATTTTGAGCCAGTAGATGAGCCCTATTGTTGATTTTGGGGTCACATGGTCAGAGTTCAAGGTCACAATGACCTTGTATGTCAAAACAGTTTACGATCAATAACTTGTCAACTAGTAGGTACTTGGCTCTCAAACTTCATAGAAGCATTGGTCTTGGGCAATTGATGACCTCTTTTGATTTTTGGGTCGAGGCTCAAAGGTTAAGGTCACATTGACCTTGTGAAAAGATAATTGTTTCGCCTGCTACAAAGTAGCACGACATATAGGGATCACTTCTCCGTTGTCTGTCTGACCGTCCGTCCTATCATCAGGCGACACATGTGATCACTGATCGCCCTTGTTTTGTACTTTATTTTCTTTTATTCATAAACACATACCATAACATAATCACTTTCTCTGTGCCTTTCATATTTGTAACTTATTCTTACTACCCATTAAAAGTAAGGGGGAGGGGGGCATATGTGTCAATTGTTGCATACAAAAATAGTAACATGAAATTTATTGATCTAAAATGTCTAACCAATAACTTTGTTTTGTACCGATCAAAGTTATTGGGATATCATTTTACCTAAGAACCTAGCATTGAGGTTATAATATTATTCTTTAACTAGAATACATTTGATGTGTTCTTTATCTATATAACAGTATTGCATTGACAGGTTTAGTTTTCCGAATTATTTGAATTGTTTACATTTATTTTTAAGCCTATTCCAAATGTGCCTGTCATACCAGTTACTGTTAAGTTTTTAAGAATCATTGTTGTCGCGATTACAGTTCTAACATGTTAGTTTTATATTTAGCAAGTTAGATGATTAATGTAAAATTTTATATGTTTAGAATGTACTAAATGCTTCTCTTTAGTTTAATTTCTATAAAATCGTTGATGTCATTTGATACCAGTTGCTGGATAAACAACTTGTTGAATCACTATAGCCCTTTGTTACAGTAGGTCAAATAAAACATTATTTAAAAGCCGTGCATCAGCTTTTAGGTTATACATACAAAGATCCAGTTGAAAAATGTTTTAATAAATGCAGACTTCCATCATTTTTGTCGAGCCCGCTTGCAGGAGCTCGATATAGTGGTCAAATTTGGTACCACAGTTCGGTGCCTGCGTGGGTGCGTCCGTCTAGATTGCCTTGTCCAGGCTAACCTTCTCTGTACATGGAGGAATTTAAAAATATCTTGGCACATTTATTCACCTTGATGAGACGCTGTGTCGCGTGCAAGACCCAGTTTCCCAGCTCAAAGTTCAAGGTCACAGTGACAGCTCAACGGTCCAAAATGTTGATTCTAAACATTGTCCGGGCCATAACTTCTCCCTGCATAGAAGGATTTTAAAATACCTTGGCATTTTGTTCACTTTGAGGAGACGGTGTGTTGCGTGCAAGACCCAGGTTCCCAGCTCAAAGGTCAAGGTCATATTGACAGCTCAAAGGTCCAAAATGTTGATTCTAGACCTTGACCAGGCCAGAACTTCTCCGCGTGGAAGGATTTTGAAATAAATGTCCATAATATGATTTGTCATGTATTCGCCCACCGTTAATTTGATGTAAGTTTATTGTTTGGTGATTAAAAAGCAAACTGCATGATTGACCGCCAATAGTTTCTAACACTTCAAATAACATTTAAGATGGCAACCAAGATGAATGAAAAAATGCCAAGATCAATTTATGAAATACACTTTTTCTGTGTGAACTGTAATCCAGAATGTGTGGGAGCTCTGTTATCTGTTGTAAATTACACACATGTATATAAGCACTCAGGCTAGCAATTAATCAAAATTTTGTAGATATTTGCCTGTCTGCATGGTTTATAGTATTCTGTTAGTGCTATTTATGTATATAAACATGATCAAAAATAAATCAAAAATAAATGTCCATAATATTATTTGTCATATATTCGGGCATCGTTAATTTGATGTAGGTTTATTGTTTGGTGATAAAAAGCAAACTGCATGATTGACTGCCAATAGTTGCTAACACTTCAAATAACATTCAAGATTGCAACCAAGATGACTTAAAAAATGCCAATGTCAATATATGAAAAACACTTTTTGTATATAAATATGATCAAAGTTCTTGTTTATAAGTTCTGTTAAAGAGTTCTAGTACTGATTCAGAAGGACTAGACTGCCAAAAGCGTTACTGATGAGGACCAAAAAGGCCCTGTATCGATCACCACCGCTTTTATCAAGTCACCAGGCATGTAAAATGGCACTCCGGAGGCCCTTACTATACCCAAAAGCGACAGGCTTCCCATCTGGAGGGGCCTCTTACAATACTTTTTGATTTAAAACAATCAGATTACCTATTTATTTGTCCTGTTAGTGAATTCTGTTGCAAATTCTACTGCCAAAAACCACATTCATTAGGACTAAAACGGCTCTGTAATGGATTCAGCCGTTGTTCTCAATCTATCGGACAATGTAAAACCACTCTGCACTGTTATCGAAAAGGCACAGGCTGCCCCTGTGGGGCCTCTTAGCAGTATGAAGTTGAAGTCCAGCAGCTTAGATAGATACCCAGTTGCAAAAGGCAAAATAACAAATTACCCCCTAAAGTTAGAAGCTCGGATCGCTACCAGTTCCAAAGATACAGACCGTATTTTCAATTCAATATAATAAATAAAAATACTTACGTTCTTTAATTCTAGATTGTTAAAGGTCCAGCTGGAATATGGTCTGGCTATATATTAGTTGAATGAAGCAGTTTTGCTGACCTTGCGTCACTGGTTTTTTTTTTTTGGATGACTGATTTATTGTTGAACTGATAGATTAATTATATACTAAACAGCTTTAAATAAAGATTGCTAGTCATTGAAATTCGTCATAAAAGAGTACTTCTACGGTATCTAGCAAACAACTAAAAACACATCATGATTTAAATGTTCAACGTATCTTATTTTAAAGAACAGTTTATGAGGAAATACTTTCTTGCTTATCAATTCATTTTAGCGTTAAATTATTAACCAGTCAGAGTCTTTCATATCTTCTATCAGTACGAATATAATTGTTATAAGAACTGGTTCGAGATATTTTGGAAACAAACCGGTGTGGTAAAAGTTAATATTTCTTTAGAAATAATCGATAACAAATAAGTTTACGTGTTGTTATCAAAACATAAGCTTATTAAGAATGTTTTAATTGAATATATCTTACCAAGTTAGAGTTAAACATGATATTTTTGTAAATATTTCTCTACTTTCGCCTCGACATTTTTTACTGTTTACGTTTGACCGGAAGTGGGTGCACTGCGGAATTGTCGTGAGTATACCAATATTATTACTAAAATTCATCGAATAAATACTAAACACTCTTTTCTGTTTTGTTAATGTGTTTAAAATCTTTGTAATTTTTATCCAATTTATGAAATGAACGATCGCCGTATCGAGCACCTGCTGGCGCAAGTCGTCTGACAAAAAAGGCGCCATCAAAGTGAATATTTAAAAAAAAATACAAAATCTGTAAACATCCTACAAAATGTTCTTCAATCTGAACGATTATCACGGTAAAGTGTAAATGCTTTATTTTCTTTTACTATTTTAAGGATCATTTTTTATAATTGTGATCCAACCCTAAATGTTTTGTTTAAAAAGAAGGGAGTGAGCAGTGTTGACAAACGGCTGGAAATCTTGGTCGTCAGATTTGATATCTTGCATGCAGTTGACATTTAAATTCATGTTGATAGATAGTATTACATATATATATATTTATGCTTATCATTAATTTAACTTGTTTTAAAAGAATTAGTTTGAGACTCTAAAATAGAACGACTGTAACAAAATTCGGATGGATACTATGCTCATAAAATGAAATTATAGATTTCATATCTTTACTTCCGTGCTCAACACTTCTTACAGTTTGTTCGCCAGTTTCGCCGCACTTTTTACATAAATCGGTCAAATTACATCAAAGTGCAGAAGAAAGAAAACATTATTGTACATACAGTATAACCAGGGATGGGTACCATTATTTTTAAAAGTAATTAATTAATTACAATTAAAATGGGAACTTCCCAATTACATTACAATTACATGAATTTTCATATTGTAATTAATTAATTACAATTAAATTTGAAAAAATAATTAATTACAATTAATTATTTTCTAGTTAAACTGCTTTAATATGAAAATAACATAGTTACAAAGCACACCAGATACAGAAAATTTTATTTTCACTTTGAAAACATTAAATCAAACTCATCAGTCTGTTTTCTAGAGAACACAAAGCATTACTCTCACCAAACATTGTTCAAGTTGTTCACAATCACTGGTGGCTGACGATGTCAAACCGCGAGCCGTTTCGTTACGAAGACAGGTAATGGTTTCGTTGTGAGTATTTGTTTACATCTTAGAGCGTGGCATGCATATGCGGTTTCCACATTTTAATATATTTTGCTTATTTACGGCGTGGATCTTTGGATAGTTACAGAGAAATGGTGAGTTAATGTGTGTGTGTTATGTTTGTGTATGCCTTACATGCGACAATTTGTTTTTTCTTAAATCTTTTTGTGTGTATTAATGTTGAATTACTATGTGTTACATAAAAATCCTTGTTTATTTGCAAAACGGTATAAAAGTAAGGTAAAATAATCAAAGAGAGAGTCTTTTGTCGAGATATCAATGAATATTTGTTCCTGCTACAGTAAGATGTCTCTGTTATTACGAAAACAGTATTAAAATCGGCAGTTGACATCATTTTGTGTGTCTGTGTTTCGCACAGAGTGTGTCTAGGTTTTCATACGAAGTACAACAAAATAGTATGTGTTTCGTTACAAAGTCGATTTTCTTTTTTTTTCAGAATCTTATGTGCAGCTATTGTGACTCTACATTTGAGAACATAAAAGACAGTGTGTCATTGTGTTGAGGATCACCCGGCAGAAAAAGGTGCCCTACATCCTTGTCAGTGTTGTTATTAACATCCTGAAAAATATAACAGCCAGCACACATTTAAACTGTGACATAATACCGATGAGAAGTCTATATGTATCTGTTGATAAGCAAACGAAATAGTACTACTAAAAATGCTCACTTTTCTCAAAAACAGATCTGGCATTCCCGGATCAAGAAATTTGTAGCCGAAGGCAACATGCGGCCAGATACCGAAATAACGAGCCGCATAGCGGTGTGTGGGGGTAGACGCAGGAAGGGGGATCTTCCTCAAGAAAGTTGTGTGTATATATTTGTGTACCGGGGCTATAAATTGTACCTATAAATTTCCTGGGTAGAACCAGTACTCCGTCCCCGGTTTTAATCGAACCAGGGTCCGCAGCATTGATTGGATTGCTTGGTTTATGAACTGGCGCAATTATGGCCCAGGTAATAACTATAGTGTTCCTATAACCATATATTTAATTATCGTCTCATCACTGTCGCTGCTAGTTATGTCTTCATTAAAAAAAAAAAATATTTAGCCAGTCCATGCAGTCACCCATCTGAAAACAAAGAAATGCAGATTGTCTACAGCCAAACTAAGTGATGATATACGAGTTTATAAGGCCTAAGCATCAAATCGAAGTTGAAATAAATCAAAAAGAAGTATGATTAACTTGCATTGAATTAAATAATTAAAGACCTATACATCAAAAGAGGTATGCTTAATCAATGCAAGAAGTTACCAAGACGAATGCTTTTAAGTGAAACTTAGACGAGAATGAATCATCTTTCCCGATTGATAAACACAACAAATTAAGAACTTATATTAAAGGTCATGTGACACGACTATAGCAACTTTGTCTATTCAAAATAATCATAATGTACTGATTAAAATGGTTTAATTGCAAAATTATGAAAATATTGTTTTTGATAAGAAAAAACGTGTTTTTGATGATCGGCTGTTTCCGTTTCGACATCGGTAGTTTCCGCCGCAATTTTTGGCTGTGACGTAGATTTATCCCTACTGTACCAGGCAGTAGTGCAGAATTACATTGCTCATAACACATTCGTTTTTAAATGAAAAAATAACACTAAACCACAAGCGCAATGAACGCGATAAAGGCACACTTATAAAAATAACATGCTATAAATTGTAAATTAAATAAAATAATGTGATTACTTCTCGATTTTTATAAGTAAATTCAAACTTTGTGCCGGAAGAACGGGTTGTAATTTTACCTTAATAAATATTCCAATTTCTTCCATGTTGTGGTTCTATATAAAACTATTTCCTCCACGTTTTTACATGCTGCGTAACACTTCCTCACTTGATGTTTACGCCATAACCAAATTCTTTTTCATTTCAGTGTTATAAGAAGTGAATTTAGATGATCTAATGTGTTAACATTTGTTTCACTAGAATGGAAATTTCACGTTGGGATATTGTTTGAAAAATAATAATATGGCATGTCCATCAAGTAGAAATTTGTGTCTGCTTATAAATTAATATCCAATGAAATGTCAAAGATCCATAAATCACGCCTTATACTGTGGGATTTATGCAAATTAACCTGCACAAATGGGACCATTGTATATTCGGCATATAGCTGTCAAAACAAAGCAATTAACTTTTTTATGACCAAATCAATGATAAAGTTGAGACAAATAGCAAAATTTTATGGCAAGTGATCTTACAAATTGATTGTATTACTTTTGATCAGTCACACTTGTGAAAACATTATGTAATAGCTTGTTCCAATTAACATGTCTGAATGGTTTTTAGCTTCCATGCAGATACATATTTTAATTAGATAATTAAATGTAATGGATCTATTGATGATGAAAATAAAAATAATTCAACTTCTAAATGTGAACAAATAATTAAAAAAAGAAACAAAAACAAAAAACAATGTGTTTGTTTTATGATTTTGACATAGTTTTTAGGGCTTCTTCATATTGTTTGTTGTTTGATCATTATTGTTTTGTTTTCAAAAAAAAAGTAGAATGAATAAGCCAAAAAAAAAAGATATGCATTTATAATGAAAAAAAATCATAGATCTAGTCAAAGATTATTTACACGTACCCCAGGCAGAATATACCACAGACAAATAAGCAACACGTCACTGTAAGGAGAATGTTTTTATGGAAAAAAATCTCTCGGTCTCTCGATTGGAGTTAGTTAATCAAGTCTTCCAACAAACTGCATCGGATAAAAATAAGAATGTTCAAAACATTTTTGGATCAGTTACTTGAAAAACATCTCTTAGTCTAGATATTTTCACTGATGTATCTTTTAATTTTATAACCCTGATCAGAGACATGAAATGTTTTATATGCCTCTGCCCTGATTAAACTAGCCTCTATATAATATTGCTCATTGGCTTCGTAATTCCATCAAAAGTTCAAATTATTTCTTTAAAAAATCTTCAATGTATATTCATGATGTTAGCTTAACTTGTTCTATTTTGTTTTTTTACTATAATCAGTCTGCATTTTCTTTTTCCATCATAATTTTAAAGTTTTTGTTAACAATCCAGGCAGCTGTGTAAAGTGGCAAGAGATAAATGTGCGTCACTTCCGGTTTCGCTCGTGACATTTGCGCGAGACCAAGTGCGTAAAATATGGATTTTAATTTGCTATAAAAACATCTTTAAGATGAAAATTACCTGCGGAATTTTGTAAAACAGTCATAGTTAGATATATATTTTTCGCTCATATGAAAATTTCGAGATCAAAAATTCGAGTCACATGACCTTTAACGGTTAGCACACATGTATAATCTAATGGCTGCAGAAGAAAACCTAGACATATTCTGTTAATGTCTTCAATAGAAAACACATACATCTTCAGTTGAAACCCATACCTAATGCAGTGACTTCAAGAGAAAACGCATACTCATTTCTTATAAACACGACCGAGTATTAAAAGCCTTTCTTGTAGGAATAGAGGCATAAAATCAAATGAAAAACATATACAGTCCAAAAACATGTTGAACTCTTGTTCAAAAGCTGAAATTTTAAGCAAAATAATTACATTTAATACCAGATGTTTGTGTTTATCATGAATTTGCTGTATAAAACCACACATTCAAAAAGAAACTGTCTGATTTTAATAAACTTACGGTCAAAAAACATGCTTGCTTTGCTAACAATTGGTAAAGATTTACAGCTTACGTTTCACACAAATACTCTTACCTTTATATGAACAGTTGTCAATTTCAGTAAACACAGGCGTTTGTGAGGCGTGTGTGTAAACAAATACTCACAACGAAACCATTACCTGTCTTCGTAACGAAACGGCTCGCGGTTTGACATCGTCAGCCACCAGTGACAATGCCTTGTTACATTTAACAAACATGAGAGCTTCAAAGTTTTTGTCACTTATATTACATCGATCAGGACGAAAAACTTTGCCTGCAATAGAGAACAGTCTCTCCACGAGTGCAGATGAGACTGGTAGAGCCAGATATTGAATTGCAAAATTATGAAAATATTGTTTTTGATAAGAAAAAACGTGATTTCACTTAATGACCAATATGTAAGAGGGTCAGACAGACTCGTATTTTTCACAGTCTTCTGCTAGATATTTTTCCAGCTCTGCGTTTATTCCAGAGGCATGTCTCTGGCGCTTAGGTGTCTGTGGAATGAAACTGAAGATGGAGGATTCTGTTCTTGGCTTTTTAGGTGGAGGCGAGACATCATCGGTAGAGTGTTCAAAAGAGTTAATCTTTCCAATTGTTTAATTTTAATTGTTCTATATATACATTCCTTTCGTTCTCTTTCAAACACCACGTCAGCTTAAGCCTAGGATCAAGTATGCATTTTACATAAATCAGATCAATGGTTAATGTGCACAGAATTCAGATTAATTGAATTTAATTGACAATTAAATGAAGAATTTCACAAAGTAATTAATTAATTACAATTAAAGTAATTGAGTTTTGGTTCAATTAACAATTATTTTTAATTATATGATTTTTCATAATTGTAATTAATTAAATTATAATTGTAATTGTACCCATCCCTGAGTATGACACAAGTCTTAACTTGAACTTCGTTAAATATTTACGAAAAGTTAAATTAATTTATTACGCTGTCGTTCTTGATTTCATATGGACCGATTTTACCAGTTCCGAAGCACGTTCACCGGTTTCGGCGGACATCATTTTTTTAACACTTTTCTGAAAATACATAAAGAGGCTACCCATGGGGAAATTTACGGTATATCTGTGAACAGTAACAGACATATACAATAGTCAAAAAAAAAAAAATAACACAGATTATAAAAATGTACATGATGTCTTGTATTAAAATCGAAAACGGGGTTATAAAAGGTTACCACCATTTGAAATGTATTACCACCTGAAAATCAGCAAAATCATGAATAAAAATGCTGTAATGGACATAGAATATACTATTGCATGGAGAAAGATAAAAGCATGACCCACGTAAATCATGTCAATATGATAAAATATAAATAAAGAAATGGTGTTCCCCATATGGCACCCCCTTAAAAAAAGTTGTACTCAAATCCATCGGAAATAGCTAAATGTACCCCCTACCGTTATGATCTAATTTTTATTTGAATAAATGGACGGTACATATTAAACTTTAGAGCATGTGTTGCTGTTAATCTGACAAAAATTCAGGACCATAAAATTTTCCCATCCTCTCCAAGCGTATCTGTAAGTTGAAATCAAGTTCTCAACTTGACATTTTCAGCCATTTTGTTTTATCTGATATGAGAACCCCTTCACATTTGATTGGGACATTTAACTACATCAAAGAACAATTTCATCAAACCTAGTTATCGCCGTTCCTGGACGGCAATATATACAATTAACAAGATTTGAACAGTTTTGCCTGTACACCGCCTGCCTTTAGCCAATCAAAGCAAAGCATTTCATATCACATGATAACAAAATGGACGTCAAAATTCTTCTGCAAGGGATGCGTAAATGGACTCGCCCAACCGCCATGTTTGTCGGGTTACTTATTCTTACAACTGAAAAATACCATCATCAATGTACGATCTCAGTACCAGTCTTCAGGCTCTTCTAGGATAAATAAAGGATAATCGCATTTTTTTTTTGCTACTTATCATTTTTTACTAGAGAATGTAGTCTAAATAAGAGTATGTTTTTTTTTTTTTTTTTTTCCAAAACTTGCACTTAAAGAAAAAAAAATAAATGCTTGCTTCCGGGCGATTCTAATCAGGATACAAACTCCCCGCAGGGGTTACTTCCCCTGATTAGTACAGTAAAAGTAGCAAAGCGTGGCTTGACCGGTGCGAGGAGTTTGATCAGGATTTTTTTCGTGTTTTATATATGCTTGATTAGGGTCAGGGCAATATCGTATTTTTTACTTAAAATTTATTCTGTTTAAATTGTACATATAATATTCTTATGGTATTGAAGAACTGTATCTAGCCTTTGTTAAGTATACATTTTTTAGTAATAAATAAAGTTAAAAAACTACGCAAATACTCAATTAATTAAGCGTAGACTGGTTTACAACAAAGCAATATTTAAAAGGTTTTAATGCTGCAAATTTTAACATGATGTATAAAGATATTGGGATGTTTTTCATTAAGAAGCCAAATCGTCCGCTTTCAAAAATAGTCCAGTTACAATAAAAATAGAATGTATATTTCATCTACTTTATAATTTCTGTGTGAAAATTATCAAATATAACTTCGCTTTTCAGTGCAAAGCATGTTGTAAGATTATCAAAATAATGAATGAAGAACATGAAATACATTCATCTATGGATAAGACGAAATGCATGGCTGAACGGCGATTTCAAGCATTTTTGGAAATGCTAATACTTGTACAACATTTAGGTTGATACACGTGCAATAACACAGCTGATTACTTTCGCTTACGGATGACCTTAGGTGTCGGCCCAGTATGAAAGTACTTCCGGGTCGTTGTAGAGAAGTAGTTCTTAGAAATATTTAAGTGTCGATATTGATGCTTTGTCTTTCTAGACTGGTCATAGTTTAACTGAATTTATTGTGACTGTATTGTTTTAGTGTCATTTGTGGTTACTTTAACAGTTATTTTTTCTTTCTTCTGTAGGACTATATGTCTGGGTGGATGAATGACAGAAGTGATGTAACCGGTGCACCGTGAGAATGTTGTACTGGAAAAATTGACAGTGTGTGTAGAAATTCAGTGACAGCAAAAAAGTTCATCGTTCTTGTTGTAATTATTATGGTCTCAATTAATTGAGAAAGTGTTAAAGAAGACAGGGATAGACCACTGATTATTAGGAATTCGTCCTGCAGTTCACAGTTTATGTTCAGATATTGTGGATTTACTATAGAATAAAGAAGGAACAAAAAAAAAAACACCGGGCCGACACCCTAATTTTGGTGAAATAATATTCGGAATTCTTCGGAACCGGTGAAACACCGGAACTGGCGAACTGTACTAGTTTATATCCAAAGAATAAAACGTACCATGGTTTGTGAAATAGAACTTTAAAGAAAAAAAAAAGATTTTCAGCAATTTAAAAATATGTCACAACCTCTGAATCAATTGAGGGCGCAGTCAGTCATTTTTAGAGAGATTGGTACGTAATCTGGTTGGATACCCAGGTACACTTGTAAGGATTGAACGCTGATATTAAATATGAGTGCAGCTGTTGAAACTGGTCTAAAACAATCAAATGTGACACTAGATATTGATCATTTAACAAAAAATGTTTTATTTTTTATATCTTTTTATTACAGTCAAAAGACAATTCCTCCTTATCTTCCATCAAAACATCATTTTGAAGTAACTCGGACCACAGGAGTTTGAAATTCTATCAATAAACAAGAGATATTGTATAAATTATGTCCTCTACATAATAAAAAAACACCAGGAATGCAACGCCTTTTCCCGACCCAATACATGTCGGACCGAATTATACGAACGGAACACAGAGTGGTAACAACCTAGCGAGCCTCCTCGATAAAGAACACTTAAAGCTACCTATAACGACCGATGATATTCTTCAACACGCCATTCTTAAAGAATTATTTAACAAATTACGCTCATTTCCTGATTTTTAAACTTGTCGCCGTAGCCATTCGCTGACGTCACACCAATCTCAGCACCGGAGTAAATGAAAATTGTAATAATTACCGTACCGCCGTTCTTTTTTACCCCATGATTACATGGCAGATGTGAGAGTGACGTCCCCTGTTGGGTTTTTACAGTTTGTTTATTTTAGTATTTAATTATTAGAACCGAAATTTACCAAATGTTTAATATAGCCTTAATTATAAATTTATTTTAAAACAAATGAAATAAAACAACAATTTTTATCTCAAAATGAAATAATTTAATATTTACTCCGGTGCTGAGTTTAGCGTGACGTCAGCGAATGGCTACGGCTAAAAAGAAAGAGTCGAAAAGATGAAAATTAAAACTTGGAGAAAAAGGTAATGCCTAGCAGGTATCCAAGGCAAAGCAGATTGCTGAGAACACATGCAGATTACTGGATCATCAGAAGATGGACAGAAAGTACTGAGTATTTAGAGTAGATTTTTTTCAAGGAGAAAGGACTAAATCTCAGGACACAGAAAAAATGTGCCAAAATCAAAAGCCAGAAAATAAAAAAAAGGCTAGACATTTTCATTTGAAACAAAAAATAAAGACTAGAAGGAACTTCCTTTAGAACATTAAGCCAAAAGAAAAAGTGATATATATTGTTACAACTGTTATTAAATCTCTAGAATTTAGTTTAGTGTTAGAAGTTCATTATCTTTGGTGCATACAAAAACATACAGTGTTACCCACTTAAATACTAGATGGGTGTTCAGTGGAACACTTGTGTCGCCCTTGTGTACTCTGTTAGAATAACTAACAAGAGGGCCATGATGGCCCTGTATCGCTCACCTGAGTATGACTGCTTTTAACAAAGTTGCTATGGACCTGGTTAATTGACCCCAGATGACCGATATTCGAACTTGACCTAGAAATTATTGAAACAATCTCTTTGACAAATTTCAAAGTTATTTGTACTGAAAATGTTACCTCTAGAGTGTTAACAATGTTTTTCCATATTTGGGCTCTATGACCTAGTTTTTTAACCTAGATGTCCCATATTCGAACTTGACCTAGAAATTATTGAAACAATCTCTCTGACAAATTTCCAGGATATTTGGACTGAAAAAGTAGCCTCTAGAGTGTTAACAAGGTTTTTCGATATTTCGGCTCTGTGACCTAGTTTTTGACCCCAGATAAACCATATCCAAAATTGAGCTACAAATCATCAAAGCAACCCTTCTGACAAATTTCCAGGACATTAAGAGTGAAAATGTCGCCTCTAGAGTGTTTACAAAGTTTTTCGATATTTGGGCTCTGTGACCTAGTTTTCCATTCCAGATGACCCATATTCAAACTTGAGGTAGAAACCATAGAATTAAGCTTTCTGACAAATTTCCAGGTTATTTGGAATTAAAATGTTTCCTCTAGAGTGTAAACAAGGTTTTTCCATATTTGGGCTCTGTGACCTATTTTTTGACCCAAGATGACCCATACTCCCACCTGAGGTAGAAATCATTAAAAAACCTGTCTGACAAATTTCCAGGATATTTAGACTGAAAATGTAACCTCATGAGTGTTAAAAAGGTTTTTTAATATTTGGGCCATGTGACCAAGTTTTTGATCCCAGATGACCCATATCCAAATATGAGCTAGAAATCATTGAAACAACCTTTCTGACAAATTTCAAGGACATTTGGACTAACAATGTAACCTCTAGAGCATTAACAAGGTTTTTCTACTTTCGGGCTCTGTGACCTAGTTTTTGACCCCAGAAAACCTATATTCAAAACTGAGCTAGAAATCATCAAAAAAAACCTTTCTGACAAATTTCCAGATTATTTGGACTGAAAATGTTACCTTTAGAATGTTAACAAGGTTTTTCCATATTTGGACTCTAGTTTGTGACCCCAGATGACCCATATTCGAACTTGATCTAGAAATCCTCAAGGCAACCTTTCTGACGAATTTTCAGATTATTTGGGCTGAAAATGTAACCTCTAGAGTGTTAACAAGATGTTACTATTTTTGGGCTCTGTGACCTAGTTTTTGAACCCAGATGACCCATATTCGAACTTGAGCTAGAAATCTTTCAAGCAACTTTTCTGACAAATTTCCAGATTATTTGGGCTGAAAATGTTACCTCTAGAGTGTTAACAAGATGTTACTATTTTTGGGCTCTGTGACCTAGTTTTTGAACCCAGATGACCCATATTCGAACTTGAGCTAGAAATCATATAAGCAACTTTCCTGACAAATTTCCAGATTATTTGGTCAAAAAATGTTACCTCTAGAGTGTTTACAAGGTTTTTCAATATTTGGGCTCTGTGACCTAGTTTTTGACCCCAGATGACCCATATTTGAACTTGAGCTAGAAATCTTCGATAGAACTTTTCTGACAAATTTCCAGGATATTTGGACTGAAAAAGTAGCCTCTAGAGTGTTAACAAGGTTTTTCTATATTTGGGCTCTGTGACCTAGTTTTCCAACCCTGATAACCCATGTTCGAACTCGTCCGAGATATAAATGAGACAAACATCCTGACCAAGTTTCATGACAATTGAGGCAAAAATAAAGCCACTAGAGTGTTAACAAACTAATTGTGGACGGACGGACGGACGGACTGACGGACGACGGACAAAAGGTGATCAGAAAAGCTCACTCTGTCACTACGTGACAGGTGAGCTAAAAAAGGTAAACAAGAGCCTGCTGGAAAAGACAGCATGCTAGTCAAAGTACAACAATACCTGTCCACAGACAGCATGCTCCACTTTTCTCAGTGCTGGATAATTAATTATAAGCCAAGAGGCCCAACTGAAAAATTTTCGGTGGGGGGGCGGGCAGTACTTACCCATCTCATGTCAGTTAATATTTTATTTCTAAGCTTAAGAAGTTTTTTTTCCTATATATAAGAATAAGCAAAATCAAGTGACCCCTGGGGGTGGGGCTAACTGTGAACCCAGGGACATGGGTACCAATAATCTTTCCAGGGGTCTTGCTGGTGATCAAGTATTCCAAGTTTGAATGGAATAGTCTTGACACTTTTTGAGACATGGACATAAAGAAAAAGGTTAACCAAGAAAATTTAACTTGAAAAAGGGGCAAAACATTGCAAAAATAAATTTGAGAGTTATCTGCTCTTCAGAAATGGTGTTGTCTTAAGTGATACAATTGTAAGCATTTAAATACAACTGGAAAGTTTGATGAAGAAACATTAAGAAATGGCATAGTTATAGCCAATGTTAAGTTTTCATGACAAAATCCAGGTACAAAAAGGGGCATAACTGTGTCAATTGTGACCTAGACCTACACATTTTGGCATCATCACGACCCTGCTGTCGTAAGCAATATAATTTGAAAGTTTGATGTTGAAATGTTAAGAAATGGCAAAGTTATTCCCAACGTTAAGTTTTCATGACAAATCCATGTATATAAAGGGGCATAACTCTGTCAAATGTGACCTTGACCTAAACATTTTGGCATCATCACGACCCTGTTGTCGTAAGCAATATAATTTGAAAGTTTGATGTTGAAATGTTAAGAAATGGCACAGTTATTCCCAACGTTAAGTTTTCATGACAAAATCCATGTATAAATAGGGGCATAACTCTGTCAAATGTGACCTTGACCTACACATTTTGGCATCATCACGACCCTGTTGTCGTAAGCAATATAATTTGAAAGTTTGATGTTGAAATGTTAAGAAATGGCACAGTTATTCCCAACGTTAAGTTTTCATGACAAAATCCATGTATAAATAGGGGCATAACTCTGTCAAATGTGACCTTGACCTAGAAATTTTGGCATCAACCCAACCCTGTTGTCATAAGCAATACAATTTGAAATTTTGATAATATAATGTTTAGAAATGGCAAAGTTATAGCCAACGTTAAGTTTTTGTGACGGACTGACAGACAAAGCGATCCCTATGCATCGCCTTTTCTTCGAAAGGGCGACACAAAAACTCTTCATAGAGTAGTTAAAAATACTGTGGTCATTCTTTTGTCTGTGTAGCTTCTGTCTTTGCATTTACACTATTTGAGGACTTAATTTTTTTCTGGAATCCAGTGGTATATCAGTGGTTGCCATGAACAAGGTTTTGATTTCGTGGATATGTAATTTAGCACCATAACACAAGGTTGCAATGTGGACTATGAAACATGTGTGACCGTGGTAATAACAGGACTATGAAACATGATTAATCCTGGTCTTAAGATCATGGTCAAACCATGCTTGACCATGGTACTACAGCGGCAATAAAGCATGTGGCCTGTGAAACATGTTTGACGATGGATAATTTTGATGACCGTGGAACAAGAAAAACCATGGTCGCTAGGGCGATAATGGTAATTATCAAAGCTTCATATAGCATATAAGAGGTGTGAACGATCACAGTAACCTAAAATAATTACATTGATTTCATTTACTTTCGTCATTTTTTCTTCTTTCTTTGATTCAGTTATGATGCGTAATCTTGACTTCTATATTGCCCCTTTTTACAATGATTGGATTACAGTTATTAAGAAAGGATTAGTTACAAATGTATTTGGCGTTTTCTCCAGTAAGATAAAAATAGTATTTACATAGAAATAGTGAACGTTTGTGATTAAAGAATATAATTCATTGACATAATATATTTTCACCAGTGAAATTGAAACTACGACATAAACATCATGCATGCAAGGTACATTATCATTTCAGTTAACTTCCTTTCTTCTGAAGTAAGGCCTGAATTATTATTCTTTATTTGTGATTCGACCTTTTATCCAGATTTTCAAGACGTTTGTCATTAAACAATTTCTTTATCTCATATCTAACATCTGAGCCTGAAAAAGTCACTACGAAACACCATGGTATGTTTAAATGCCTTTTTGAAGTATTCAACAAATTCATATATCTGGAAGCAAATTCGACCTAATGTCCAGATTCATTGTATGTGATTCAAAATGTTATTTATTGAAGCTTCATGTAGCTGATCACATGTTTGAACAAACACACAGACTTGAAACTTTTAACAACTTCTAAATAATTACATCATTATTTCTTCTATGAACAGTGCCCATTTCAACAATGATTGTATTACAGGGGATAATAACTAATAAAATAATAGAACTTCGACTTTTTCTCCAGCAAAATATAATATGAACATAAAAATAGTATACAATTGTTAGACGTTTTGTCTTATAAAAATAGAAAAAAATATTTACACAGGAATAATCAGCTACCAATCCAATTTTAAAGCAGCACACGTGTTACTTCTCACCGAGTACAAAACTGTAAAATATAATTCATTTTAATTAACTACTCTCATCAGTGAAATTGAAACAATCAAATATAAATTATGCGTGGAGGACACATAATCATTTCAATTAACTGTTTCTTTTGAATTGAGGTCTGAAGTGATTACCCCTGTGAAATGAACACAGTCAAAACATGGTTGACCATGCTTTAAACAAGGTTATACATGTTTTTCAGACCATGGTTGACCACCAAATGACCATGTTTTATCAATGGTCCACCATGTTTCATGCCGTGGTTTATTGTCTTCGCATAACATGATTTTGGATATAAGGTCGAATAGGCTTCAGAGAATATATAAGTAGACAACTTAACTGAACAAACATACCTTCATCCTTGTTACTGACTATTTCTGGCTCATTGTTTTAATTGTCATGTTGCACATATGGCCAAAAGGTCGAATTTCTAATTCATTTACAACAGAATGACTTATTGTAATGAGTCATTAACAATATCATATAATTATAAAGGAAAATACATAAGGCTTTAATACTGAAGAAATGGTTAATTGAAATGATTATGTGTCTTGCATACATAATTAATATTTCATTGCTTGGAAATCACTGGTGGAATTAGTTTATTACAATAAATTTTATTTTTAGATTTGGACATGGTACCAAAGAACATTTGTGCTGTTTTGAGATATGAAAAAAATGCTCTTTATTCCTGCATAAATATTTTTTAATTTACATGAGACAAAACTTGTAACAATAGAACACTACATGTATTCCTATCTTAATATTACATGTTTTTTGCTGGAGAAAACGTCGAGTTATAAATCATTTTAATAACTCTATCCCTGTAATCAAATTATTGTTAAAAAGGGCACTATTGAAGTCAAAATCAAAAGAATAAATAATGTCGTAGTTATTTAGTTCTTGGTAATGGTTTTATATTTCTGAGTTCGGTCAATTTTGTAATGTGCTACATGTAGCTTTGATAACTGTTACCATTTCAGTCGAATAAAATGATTATGGATGTAAAGTCAAATTTGCTTCAGAAAATATATTAGTGGATTTCAAAACAATTATCGTACTAACATTCCTACATCCTTTGTACTGACCTTTTCCGGCTACAATTTAAAAATATTTGACAAAACATCTTTAAATGAAAATAAAATTGTCTTATTACAAGCGTCTGAAAAAAATGGATGAAAGGTCGAATCACAACATATTAACATTTTTTAATTTCTGACTGTAATAGTTTAACTACAAATAGTACAATTAGCATTGAAAGCTCCAAATTGATGACTTTGGTAAACCGAGTCTAGCTCGGCAATTTTCTTTAAGGTATGAAAAGTTTCTTTTTAAAGTCATAATGCCTGCATCTTTAATTCTGAAAAAACTAGAACTGTGTCCATAGGACACGGATGCCCCCACTATGCATAAGTGCTCATAAACAAGAGCATGTATATCCTGTATGTAAGATTTTTTCTGTACATATACCTAAAATGATCTACAGGTAACCTTATTTACATGTTAAATTAAATTACAAATGTAAAATTTATATGTTCAATTATTTATATGGTATATAGTGAAAAAATCAACAAAGGGCCATAATTCTGTTAAATATGGACACAGCAAAAATTCCTTCCTTTACTACCATCTACACATTAAAGCTGTTCATCCCTGGAAGTTTAAGCAAAATCTGCCATCCGGTTTAAGAGGAGTTGCGTTCACAAAATTTCTATATGGTATATAGTGAAAAAATCAACAGAGGGCCATAATTCTGTTAAATTCTGTTAAATTTGGTCGCATTGAAAATTCCTTCCTTTACTACCATCTACACATTAAGGTTGTTCATCCTTGGAAGTTTAAGCAAAATCTGCCATCTGGTTTAAGAGGAGTTACGTTCACAAGATTTCGGGACGTACGGACGGACGGACAAGTGCAACGCTATATGCTCCCCACTTTGTGGGGGCATAAAAATCCTCTCACATCAATCAATATTGGGTGGGGTGACAATGTTTTTCTTTCAATTATTCTATATCTGCGTTTTGAAATATGTTTCACACAACTACTGTTTAAATTATGATGTGGAAAATTTGTTGCTACAGAAGTCAGTTATGTTAACATATACTACAGACAAATAAAACATGGTTTTGGTTTACCAAAGTCAAAGTTAGTAAAACAGCATTTCTCTTTCAACTACTATGATTGGGTTCTAGAGATTTAAGTGGCTTCCTTTTTTGTCCTCTATTGTTCTTTATAGCCACATAAGACTAAAGACATAGATTTACAGTTACCTATTGTCTTCATAGCCACTTAAGTACCCAGTTGTTTGCACAGGCAGATGGAAGGACGGACATTATAACAATATCCCTCTGCCTATTCGCAGTCTGGAAAAATTGACAAGAGGCCATGATGGCCCTATACTGCTCACCTGAGTATAAAGACTCTAAATGACAAGGGTGAATAACAATGATCAGGCTATAGCTCAAAAAAGCAAGAAAGTAGGTCACAAGATCAAATCTAGGTCAGCTGATACCAAATTCCAAATCTGGATCTCAAACTGTAAAAATGGTCCAAATTTCAGGACTTAGGTAAAAAAAAAAAAGAAAGTAGTTCACTAGGTCAAACTTTAGGACAGCTGATATCCAAGTTCAGTTCTACATCCTAAACTGCAGACATGGTCAAATTTCAAGGCTGCAGCTCCAAAAACAAGAAAGTAGGTGACTTGGTCAAAATTTAGGACAGTAGATATCAAAGTTTAATTCTGCATTTCAAACTGTGCATATGGTCCAAATTTTAAGGCTTAGCTCCAAAAATAAGGAAGGTCACCTGGTCAAAATTGAGGTCAGATGACATCAAAGTTCACTTCTGCATCTCAAACTGTGGACACGGTCCAAATTTCAAGTTTGTAGTTCCAAAAAGAACAAAATAGGTCACTAGGTCAAAATTTAGATCAGTTGATTTCTGCATATGGTCCAAATTTCAGGGTTTACCAAAGGTTGGTCACTTGGTCAAACTTAAGTGAACATGATGTTTTTTTCCGTATTTGGGCTCTATGACACAGTTTTTGACCCAAGACGACCCATAATAAAATTTGACCTAAAAATCATTAAAACAACTTTTCTGACAATACATCTTGGCTGAAAATGTAACCTCTTGAATGTTAGCAAGGTTCCATATTTGGGCTCAGTGACCTACTGTTTGACCCCAGACGACATTCATTGATCCTAGTAGCTCACTACATCTCAGGTGAGCTATCAACCAGCCTGCATCTCAGAAATCTGAGCCTTTGAGCTAATAATGACTTTTTGAAAATATGTAATATTCTGGCCAATGTTTAACAGGCAGTCTTAAATAGACAAGAGGGTCCATGGGACCCTGGGTCGCTCACCTGCCAACAACTGCTCAATGGTTGCTAGAGTCAGTGGATGCAAATACAATTGCCAACTGACTAAAAGGGTGCAGGCAATTATGACCATGGGGTCATCTTTGGTAGAGTTTCACTAGATGTCGTGCGTCATCAGGATTGTTAAAGCACAACGTGGACTATAATGGACTGAGCCTCATAAAAAATATATCAGGCACATATACACATGATACCTAACATGTTTAAAGTTTCAAAGCAGTATCTTGAAAAATGTAGAAGTTTGTGCCGCAGTATTTTTTAAAAAATCCTGCCTTTATATAAAAAACTAGGTTGCTGTGAACTGAATGTTGGAACACCGTTCCAAACAGGGATTATGTACATGACGCATGTTCACTCTATTGCCAATTCTACTAATTATTTTAAAATCTAACCATAGATGCAAAAAATATATGGGCAAGACACAAACTATCAGCAGTAAGGCCTATATAGCAGAACTTACTAAGTTCAGAGGGTTGCTGTGACATGGATCTTGGAGGGAGGAACATGGGTTTTGAGTGTAACACATACTTATTTTAATTTTTGGTTGTAAGGGTTGCAGAGACTTTCGGTCTTAAAGTAATGTTATTTATAATACTAGAACTTTTATTAAAATACAATGTACACAATTATAAAGAAAAAGATTCATAACAGAAAAAAAATGTGTAAATGCAATCTTTAATAAAATAGAACAATATTAGCCCTTCAAAATTATTTTTCCCTGACTTTTCACTAACTTTTCTGGATTTTTATTTTCCACTGACCAATTTTCAAAATTACCTGACAATTCCCTGACCTTGAAAAAAAATCAAATTTCCCCGACTTTTCAAGTCCCCTGGCAACCCTGCAAGATCTTATATTAACTCAAGTATTGTACAAGTCTGATTCAAATCAAAAATGAAGCTGCTATTGTGCAGACAAGGTCTAAATAGTTAATTTTGGCACTTTCAGGGGCCATAACCCTGGAACCAATTATGCAATAAGGCAATTTGAAGAAAGGAACCAAGATCTTATGGTAATGAAAGTGAAGATCAGACCAAAATTAAGACCACTAGAGTGCAGAAAAGCTTTTATCATAACTTGACCTAGTGACCTAAATTTCTAAGTCACATTACCCAGTTTCAAACTTGACCTAGATATCATCGAGATAAACATTCTGACAAAGCTTGAAGAAGATTGGAGCAAAATTAAGAACGCTACAGTGCGGACAAGCTTTTTCTATAATTTGACCTAGTGACCCAATTTCAAGGTCACATAACCCAGTTTCGAACCTGATCTAAATATCATTGAGATACACATTCTGACCAAGTTTGAAGAAGATGGGACCAAAATTAAGACCGCTAGAGTGCGGACAAGCTTTTTCTAAAATTCGGACTAGTTACCTTGTTTTCAAGGTCACATGACCCAGTTACGAACTTGACCTAGATATCATTGAGATACACAATCTGACCAAGTTTGAAGAAGCTCAGACCAAAATTAAGACTACTAGAGTGCGAACAAGCTTTTTCTATAATTTGACCTTGTGACCTAGTTTTGAAGGTGACATGACCCAGTTTCAAACTTAATCTAGATATCATTGGGATTAACATTTTGACCAAGTTTGAAGAAGATCGGACCAAAATTAAGAACGCTAGAGTGCAGAGAAGCTTTTTCTATAATTTGGCCTAGTGACCTAGTTTCAAGGGTGAGATGACCCAGTTATAAACTTGACCTAGATATCATTGAGATAAATATTCTGACCAAGTTTGAAGAAGATCGCACCAAAATTAAGACTGCTAGAGCGCGGACAAGCTTTTTCTATAATTTGACCTTGTGACCTAGTTTTAAGGGTGAGATGACCCAGTTATGAACTTGACCTAGATATCATTGAGATAAACATTCTGACCAAGTTTGAAGAAGATCGGACCAAAATTAAGACCGTTAGAGTGCGGACAAGCTTTTTCTATAATTTGACCAAGTGACCTAGTTTTAAGGGTGAGATGACCCAGTTATGAACTTGACCTAGATATCATTGAGATAAACATTCTGACCATGTTTAAAGAAGATCGCACCAAAATTAAGACTGCTAGAGTGCGGACAACAATTGTGAACGGACGACGGACGGACGGACGGACGAAAGGCGATCACAAAAGCTCACCCTGTCACTATGTGACAGGTGAGCTAAAAAGAATCAGTCAAAAAATGTTAACATTCATACATGTATATAATTCATAAAGTACGTATACATTATGGTAAATTGCTATGTAGACTTGGCTAAAAAAAAGAGCCTTTCAAGAGGTAATGATGACTTCCTGAAAATTATATAAAATTCTGATCAAAGTATAACTGGAAGTCATAAATATGAGAAAAAATTCATTCAGTAAGAAAAGGCATTTACATATTTAAATAATTTGTAAAATTTAACATTTAGATAAATTGCTATGTATTAGACATGGCTATAAAAGTCATTCTTAAGAAACAAATATAAAGTTTTATACAATTAGTACATTGTAAAATTCATTTCATGCATCAATAAATTTGATTAATAACATATTAAGAGGGCCTAGATAGTCCTATTTCACACAACTGCAAGAGTATCATTATTCAACTACATTTTATTGAAACAATCATTGTGAACAACTTTCATGCAGCACAAACAAAAAGGGAAGTCTGGTGTGGTAATAGGACTTCCATGACATGGCATGTGACCTTTTGAAGTTTTAACACTTATGACCTAGTTTTGGAAGTGGGCTGGTATTTCCATCAAACATTAGTTAGTACCAATTTTAACCTTTAATCAAAACCATTCTAATCAATGACAGGATGACCTCTAGCAGGTGAGCCTAATTTTTACTCTCTAGAAGTGACCAGTCCTCATGACTGATGATTCTATGTGTTATCATGACTTTGTCTACAGCTTTTGGATATCTAAAATGTTTAAATAAGGCTAAGTCCACCAGGTGATTTAGCTTCTGAACTACACTGCTCAAAATATTTAAAGATCAATATTCTCATAGGTTAGATGTTTGAAGATTTGAAATGCTGCCATTTCCTTAAGACTTTGTAGAACAGCCAAATCTGTTTCAAATGCTTGCCAATACACTGAGCTAGAGTTCTTAAACTGTTTTGCACATGTTACTGCTCTATCACTGTTCATTTGCACTGTTGCAAACATGAGGTTTCTTCACACTATTACAGAGATGTCAAGCTTTCGTAATTTAAAGTAAGTAAGTTAATTAATAAAATTGTCAATAACTGTTTTAATAAAGGTCTTGTTAAGAGGCTTGAAACAGTCATATTATTTGGCCAAATAACAAGACCATTTAGAAAACCAGAGGGCCATGATGGTCCTAGATCGCTAACCTGAATACTTTGCCTTTAGGTCTGCTGTTGAGCTAACATCAAAAGTTATTTAAGAATCTCCCTATATAAATCTTTATGAATATTAGTGACCACCAGGGCAGGGCAAAATTTCACTTAAGGGGCGTAATTTGAACAAACTTAGTAGATGACCTCTAGCTGATGCTCCATTAAAAATATCTAATTTCTAGGCTCTGAGGTTTAAGACAGGAGATTTTTAAAGTTTTGCCTATATTAGCCTATGAAACATCAACTGACCCCCAGGGCAGGGCCCAAATTTGACCCCAGGGGCATAATTTGAAAAAAAAAACTTGGTAAAGGTCCACTAGACAATGCTACATACCAAATCTTAAGGCTAGGGGATTTTCAAAATTTTCCTTAAATAAGCCTATGATAAATCAATTGACCCCCGGGATAGGGCCCCTAGGGGCATAAATTTAAGAAACTGGAACAGGTCCACTAGACAATGCTACATACAAAATCACAAGGCTCAGGGCCTTGTGGTTCCAGACAAGATAATTTTTTTCAAGTTTTTCCTATATAAGCCTTTGTAAAACCAATGACCCACTGGTGGGGCCAAATTTGACCCCAGGGGTATAATTTGAAAAAACTTGGTAAATGTTCACTAGACAATGCTATAAACCAAATCTTAAGACTCAGAGCGTTGTGGTTTCAGACAAGAAGATTTTCAAAACTTTTCCCTATATAAGCCTATGTAAAATCAATTGACCCTATGGGCAGGGCCAAATTTGACCCCAGGGGTATAATTTGAACAAACTTGGTAGAGGTCCAAGAATGCTTCATACTAATTCTTAAGACTCAGGGCCTTGTGGTTTCAGACAAGAAGATTTTTTAAGTTTCACTTTATAAGCCTATGTAAAATCGATTGACCCCTGGGCAGGGCCAAATTTGACCCAAGTTAGATAATTTGAACAAACTTGTTAGAGGTCCACCAGACATTGTTACATACCAAATATTATGGCCCAGGGTCTTGTGGTTTCAGACAAGACGATTTTTAAAGTTTCACTACATAAGCCTATGTAAAATCAATTGACCCCTGTGGGCGGGGCCAAATTTGACCCCAGGGGTATAATTTGAACAAACTTTGTAGAGGTCGTCATGACAATGCTACAAACCAATTCTTAAGGCTCAGGGCTTTGTGGTTTCAGACAAAAAAAATTTCAAAGTTTTTTTTTTCAGTTGCCAAAGCAACCAGAGTTCTTGATGGAATTGAATTCTTTGAACAACTTTGGTAGAGCTTCATGCAAGGAATATCCCAGGCATGTTTTGTCAATGTTGGCTTAGCGGTTTAGAAGGAGAAGTTGTTCAAGTAACAATTTTTACCCAAGGGATATAATCGGAAAAAATTGGTACATGTTAACTAGACAATGTATTATGCCAAAAATCTTAGCTCTGGCCTTTGTCATTTCAGAGGAGAAGATTTTTTTAAGTTTTTACAATATAAATATAAGGAAAATCTATGACCCTCTGGGGCAGGGCCAATTTTGACACTAGGGGCATAATTTGAACAATCTTTGGTAGAGGACCTATAGATGATGTAACATACATGTACCAAATATCAAAGCTCTAGCCTTTGTCATTTCAGAGGAGAAGATTTTTTAAAGTTTTTACTATAGACCGTTCCAGAATTGATAAATTGACGGCTGCCATTATGAAGATCATGTGACCAACCGCCATTAAAGGACTGCTAAATCTCGCTATGATGCTAATGTAAACGTATAAATCTGTGTAACTCAAGCACATATCAAGATGATATACTGCCTTATATCCCGTGAATTTTGATGCAAAATAAATATAATTTTATTGTAATTGTATTATTATTACTCTTTTGTATGTTTTATTCTTGACTTGAACATATTATTAATATGAATAATTCAACATATGAAAGACTTTGAAAAAGACCACGGACTGTTCAAAGTGAAAACTTGAGTTGTATGAACCATATAATTTGTGAAAAAAAACACAAATAATATTGAAAGCGCGGTTTTCCTTTTCGAAAGTTGAAACTATGACTACAATTTTTAGAATAACTGTGAAAGCTAACAAAATGGACAAAATTAAACATCTTCCTCATCAACCACATGTTCATTCTGTTTTTACTTAAACTTGCTTTATTCTTTGATACAGTTTTAATGAAGTGTCTTGACAATAAATATGCATTATTTAGCTTTTCTTTAATCATCAAACTGTTTTTTGTCTTTTGCAGTGTCCTATGGTGAAGAAATGTGGTTACATAATATGGGGGTGACATACTGAGTCAATAGGGGTCATCTACTGGTGATGACCAACCAGCAAACCAAGTTTTATGAACCTAGGTCAAAGCCTTCTCTAGTTATTGATCGGAAACCGTTTTTAGGATGAAGGTCCCTGTGAGCCTGACCTTTGACCTAATGACCTCAAAATCAATAGGGGTCATCTTCTGGTGATGACTACCCAGCATACCAAGTTTGGTGAACCTAGGTCAAAGCTTTCTCTAGTGATTGATCAGAAACCGTTTTTAGGATGAAAGTCTCTGTGATCTTGACCTTTGACCTAATGACCTCAAAGTTAATAGGGGTCATCTACTGGTGATGATCAAGCAGCATACCAAGTTTGGTGAACCTAGGTCAAAGCGTTCTCTAGTTATTGATCGGAAACCATTTTTAGGATGAAAGTGTCTGTGATCTTGACCTAATGACCTCAAAGTCATCTACTGGTGATGACCAACCAGCATACCAAGTTTGGTGAACCTAGGTCAAAGTGTTCTCTAGTTATTGATCGGAAACCGGTTTTAGGATGAAAGTTTCTGTGATCTTGACCTTTGACCAAATGACCTCAAAGTCAATAGGGGTCATGTACTGGTGATGACCAACCAGCATACCAAGTTTGGTGAACGTAGGTCAAAGCGTTCTCTAGTTATTGATCGGAAACCGTTCTTAGGATGAAAGTTTCTGTGATCTTGACCTTTGACCAAATGACCTCAAAATCAATAGGGGTCATTTTCTGGTGATGACTACCAAGCATATCAAGTTTGGTGAACCTAGGTCAAAGCATTCTCTAGTGATTGATCAGAAACCGTTTTAAGGATGAAAGTCTCTGTGATCTTGACCTTTGACCTAATGACCTCAAAATCAATAGGGGTCATCTTCTGGTGATGACTACCCAGCATACAAAGTTTGGTGAACCTAGGTCAAAGTGTTCTCTAGTTATTGATCGGAAACTGTTTTTAGGATGAAGGTCCCTGTGAGCTTGACCTTTGACCTAATGACCTCAATATGAATAGGGGTCATCTACTGGTGATGACCAACCAGCACACCAAGTTTAGTGAACCTAGGTCAAAGCATTCTCTAATTATTGATCGGAAACGAAGTGTCTACCGACCGACTGACTAACATTTGCAAAACTATATGCCCCCTCATCTTCGATGGCGGGCATAATTAATCACTAAAGAGTATCACAGGACCTTTATTTAACAGTTCAATCGATTGAGATGTCAGCAAAAGTCGTTTACAAATACACCTTTTTCAGTTAAAAGACATTGGGATAGATCTTTACTGACAATTAATGCTTTTTAAATGTGGTTTATATGTATCTGTTTCTCTAACATACAAGGTCAAAATCACATTAAAGCTATAACAAGAGGGCCATGATGGCCCTGTATCGCTCACCTGAGTATGACTGCTTTTAACATAGTTAACTGACCCCAGATGACCCATATTTGAACTTGACCTAGGTATTATTGAAACAATCTCTTTGACAAATTTCAAGGTTATTTGTACTGAAAATTTTACCTCTAGAGTATTAACAAGGTTTTTTCCATATTTGAGCGTTATGACCTAGTTTTTTAACCTAGATGTCCCATATTCAAACTTTAGCTAGAAATTATCGAAACAATCTCTCTGACAAATTTCCAGGATATTTGGACTGAAAAAGTAGCCTCTAGAGTGTTAACAAGGTTTTTAGATATTTAGGCTCTGTGACCTAGTTTTTGACCCTAATAACCCATATCCAAACTTGAGCTACAAATCATCAAAACAATCGTTCTGACAAATTTCAAGGACATTTGGACTGAAAATGTAGCCACTAGAGTGTTAACAAAGTTTTTCCATATTTGGGCTCTGTGACCTAGTTTTTGACCCAAGATGACCCATACTCCAATTTGAGCTAGAAACCATCAAAAAAACATGTCTGACAAATTTCCAGGATATTTGGACTGAAAATGTAACCTCTGGAGTGTTAAAAAGGTTTTTACATATTTGGGCTCTGTGACCTAGTTTTTGAACCCAGATGACCCACATCCAAATTTTAGCTAGAAATCATTGAAACAACCTTTCTGACAAATTTCAAGGACATTTGGACTAAAAATGTAACCTCTAGAGCATTAACAAGTTTTTTCTACTTACAGGCTCTGTGTTCTAATTTTTGACCCCAGAAAACCTATATTCAAACCTGAGCTAGAAATCATCAATAGAACCTTTCTAACAAATTTCCAGGTTATTTGGACTGAAAATGTTACCTTAAGAATGTTAACAAGGTTTTTCCATATTTGGACTCTGTGACCTAGTTTGCGAACCCAGATGACCCATATTCAAACCTTGATCTAGAAAACGTCAAGGCAACCTTTCTGACAAATTTCCAGATTATTTGGTGATGACCAAATTAACAAGATTTTTCTATTTTTGGGCTCTGTGACCTAGTTTTTGAACCCAGATGACCCATATTTGAACTTGTGCTGAAAATCTTAGAAGCAACCTTTCTGACTAATTTCCAGATTATTTGTGCTGAAAATGTAACCTCTAGAGTGTTAACAAGATTTTTCTATTTTTCGGCTCTGTGACCTAGTTTTTGAACCCAGATGACCCATATTTGAACATAAGCTAGAAATCATCGATAGAACCTTTCTGACAAATTTCCAGGATATTTGGACAGAAAAAGTAGCCTCTAGAGAGTTAACAAGGTTTTTCTATATATGGGCTCTGTGACCTAGTTTTCCACCCTGATAACCCATGTTCGAACTCGTCAGAGATATTGATGAGACAAACATCCTGACCAAGTTTAATGACAATTGAGGTAAAAATGTGATCACTAGAGTGTTAACAAACTAATTGTGGATGGACGGACAACGGATATAAGGTGATCAGAAAAGCTCACTCTGTCACTACATGACAGGTGAGCTAAAAATGGGACTTATTCTAAGCTTGACATTATAGAACTGCTTCAATCTGCGCACTCCCTTAATGGCGGATGCAAGGGAGGAAATCAGGTAGGTACTAATTTCTGAAACGGTCTATATAAATATAAGGAAAATCTATGACCCCCTTGGGCGGGGCCAATTTTGAACTAAGGGCATAATTTGAACAATTTGGTAGAGGACCTATAGATGATGTAACATACCAAATACCAAAGCTCTAGCCTTTGTCATTTCAGAGGAGATTTTTTAAAGTTTTTACTATATAAATATAAGGAAAATCTATGACCCCCTTGGGCAGGGCCAATTTTGAACTAGGGGCATAATTTGAACAATTTGGTAGAGGACCTATAGATGATGTAACATACCAAATACCAAAGCTCTCGCCTTTGTCTTTTCAGAGCAGATGATTTATTAAAGTTTTTACTATATACATATAAGGAAAACCTAATACCCCCTGGGGCAGGGCCAATTTTGAACAAGGGCCATAATTTGAACAACTCTGGTAGGGGACCTATAGAGGATGTCATATACTAAAACTATCAAAGCTCTGGGCCTTCTACTTTCTGACAAGAAATTTTTTTAATTTGCATTTTTGAAACTTCTTATTTGGCCCTGTGACCTACTTATGCAACAGACCAGAACTATTTGAACAACTCTGAAAGGGGACCACCCAATGATCATTCCTGTGTAGTTTGATTAATGTGCAGTCAGTGGTTTCAGAGGAGATGTTGTTTTTATGAAATTGTTGACGATGGTCGACGCCTGACACACAACACATGACAACGGACACAGGGGGATCACAAAAGCTCACCATGACCACTTTGTGCTTAGGTGAGCCAAAAACTGTTTTAGCCATTTTCATACACTGTTTAAAAGGTTGAATGACTTCAGTAAAGAATTGATGTTTAACCATTTGCCATTAAAATTAAGCATTCAGTTTATTTGTTAAGTCCCAGTTGGCTTGACTTATAAGATTTGTAGAGCCCTGTTGTACAAAACAATTTATCTACTCAGTATACATCCCAAATCAAATTACACTGACCCAGTTCCACACCTGTTGATGGCTAAATGTGTTAATTGTTTATCTAGTGTCAACACAGGAATAAATCAATAAAAGTAGTAAAATGCGCTCTGTTTGGTCAATGGTTTGAAGGTAATATGTATTGAGCACCGTTTCTGAGTATAAGCTTCGCCCATAACCGGAGTTGAGCAAGCTATTGATGTCGGCAGATGGAAGTTTTTTTTCTTCTGGATTTTAATATCGGAATTTGAATTGATACCGGGACAGCTGGAACTGATGTTGAATAACGGGACTTTTTAAAATCCCGCCGGGATATCACATGTATGATATTATAATTCATCAATTGACTTAAATGTTATCTTTCGTTTTACTGCTTCAACATCAAACACTTCTTCACCTGCCACTTTGGGTAGGCTCTTTTCTTTCTGTAATGATGGCTTGACATGGCATGGAGCCACTACATCTTGTTCATAAGTGGAAATATAGGACTGAAACTCTCTGTGAAACTGTGATTTATATGGTTTTAAATTCTCTGGTGTTTCTGTGCCAAAGTGTT
Source organism: Cyclina sinensis (assembly GCA_012932295.1). NCBI lineage: Eukaryota > Metazoa > Mollusca > Bivalvia > Venerida > Veneridae > Cyclina > Cyclina sinensis. Next base: position 1,220,700 of record JAAONU010000022.1, read on the forward strand.
TATAATTTAGTGTCAGCAAAAGTAACAATATAACATGATGACTCAAATTATTTTCATATGAACACAAGTCAAGTGCATGAGTTTCTAAAAGTACATCATTCACACTATCATAAAAACGAAATACAACTTTTGTTTTGGAAATTCCCACACTTGGTATAAGACGTTTATTCTTACTATGTCTGTTCTGATAAAACCCAAAAACAATAGCCTGAGCCCTCATCTGAAACTTGTCCTTCAAAATGAAATCATCAGCAATCTTAACTTCTAGAGATGTTAGTTTCTCAGGGGATCCTTCGCTTTCAGAACTTTCCGATTCAGTGTCCGATGAATCTGAACTATGGCCAAGTACTAAGGGAACAGTTCCAAACAAAACATCCACTTTCCCATGCCACAGGTTTCTACAGCCTGAAATAAACTAGAATTATCACTGAATATGATAAATTCCTCTGCATACAGCTTTAATTCTTGAATTAGTGCCTTTTTATATGACAGTTTTATGCTAGTTTTGTTTTGTCCAAGTATGAGTAAAATCCATTCTTTAGTAACAAAGTTATGACTAATCTTAGCAATATTCAGTAACTTTTACATTAAAGGTCAAGTTCATAATTATAAGGGTCAAGTTCAAGGTCAAGTTCAGATTATCCTAGGCCATACCAAATCATTATTTCGTTTAGCATCCGCGGACCGATAGGTTTGAGCTTCTGAGGTAGGAAAAAACAACATTGTCTTGTCTTACGACCTTACTGTACAAAGTATTATATGCTCTCCGGTATGTTCGAAAATTTATACGTGACTTTTGTTGTTACCTCCTTTAAATCTTTACCCCATTTTGTATTTACTGAGTCGTGTAAAAAAGTTCCATGCGTGTATAAAGTTGTTGGCGACGTCAGAAGAGGTTAGTTTCTGGTCAGTTAAAATAAAATTTTAATGCCTTTTATTGTTTTTCAAGATAATAGCAAGTAAATGATTGCTTTATGTAAATTGTATGCATTTAAGTATTTGTTATATATTTTCGCTATCAGTCGAATTTCTCAAGTGTAGTGTATACGCGAGCTGCAGCTAGAATTTGTTGATAAAGTTTAATGTAATTCAAATAAGTAGAGTCAAAGACATTATTTATGACATTTTGTTACTAAGCAGATATTCCTTTTGTAACATTTTCGCTGAGAATTCTTCTTTCATAAGGGAGCCAAATTCATTTTAAGTATTTAAAAGAATTGTGTTATCTTCGCAGTGAAGCCAACAGACACCCAGACAAAACAGATAGAGAAAAACAAATACCAGTAAAAATGATATTTTGGTGTTCAGTATTAAATGTTTAAGTAGTGTTTACTTTAGTAATTTTTTACAGTGATATAGGAAATAATCTAGAGCGTGTTAGCGGGGCGCGGCGCCATGCCCCTTTTTGCCCGCGCCCCTTTGCCCGATGTTGAGCACTACGCTGCCCCTCCTCCAGTGCTCTTATGCCCTTTAAGGACCACCCATTTGCCTTTTGCATTGGCCTAGTTTAATTATGTCCTGCCCACTGTTTATTGATTTGTCAAATTGATTGATGTATGATTGATCTGCACACGCCTAATCATGTGCGTCACTTGATTGTTTGTTTATTTAGTTGACACCAGTCAAACAATTAACACCGTGTGATGTACAGGGATTAAGCAAACTGCGATACCTAAAATTATGGTCGTTGTGAATATTGAATGGGACAGGTGTTAAAACATCTTCAGAAAGTTGTCAGTACCGCCCATATCATGATCAGAGCAGGACTCTCACGAGCGGGCGACCTGGGCGAAATCGTCACAAAAACTCCCTGACTTCACCTTTATTTGTTTCAATTCTCGGATTAATTTGTAAGAAAAGTCAAGTAGATTTTGCAAATTGAAGGAAACCAATTTCAGCATATATTTAGTTCATTAAATCACCCTGCCCTAATTTTGCAGCGAGTGAAAATCACGGATAAATTCCGTTTGTCATATATTTCCGCGACCCCGTCGTATTTTAATATTAATAGAAAACAGTGTTTTGGACACTCTTTATATGGCAAACTTACAACCATCAATTAATTGATTTAGATAAGTGGTCATGATTTTATTATAAGTGCCAGTTTTTCATTGGAAAAGTTTCCTATTATCTTAGAATTCACATAGTTGTAGTTCACATAGTTGTAGAGGCCAGCTCGTATAAGAGGTTAAGCTAAACAGCTTCTTTGGCCCATTTGTTATATGTTTTCCCAATTTGGTATATGTTTTCCCAATTTGGTATTGAATATGTGTGTTAAGGCTACAGTAACAGTAATTATTTTTTTGGCAGATCTTCAGTGCCTGTACATTCTCACTAAATAATGAAATAAAACATTTCATATCAGTATGAAAAATAATAGTTTTATTGAATAATCTCTTTCTTTTTTGTTAAATACAGCACAAAACCTATACTACGTATAGGCAGACATAACTATGCTTTCAAGTCGGAACACGCGCAAAAATATGCTGCCCCTATACCTTAGCACCCTGCCCTAATTTTACAGCACCCTGCCCTTTTTGGGGTTCTAGATTATTCCCTAGTGATACCTCATTTGGATTTTAGTGGCATAGGATGGAAGGACCTGTCTAATAACATGAATGTGCATCAGTTCAGTTTTATAGATTGTTGAAACCTAGTTGATATTGACAAGTTGACTCCAAATATAGACTCAAGTTGAATTTATAGGTGGTTTGATTGAAAATACTTTAAGAAATGCATTAAAAGTCTCTGCAAAGTGGAATATGAAACTTGATGATTATATCCTGGTGTAGATACTAGTCAGTATGACTTGTTTATTTTTTGGGGCTTCGTTTGTGTTTTCAGGATAGCTAGATAGGTTTTTGAACTTAGGGTGGATGCTAAACGAAAAAACAATTTGGTATGGCCCTACTTGAAGGTATTTTCTGAAGTGTTGTTGTGTCCAAGTATGAATACAATATATGCAATAATAGAAAAGTTATAGCCAATTTAACAAAAACTGACAAGAAACTGACCTTGAAGGTCAAAGTCATTTAATCTCAAGGTCATACCTTGAGTGCTCCACATGACAGTTTTATGTTTTGTCAAATTATAAATCAAATCCATACATTAATAACAAAGTTATGGCCAATTTTACAAAAATTTCATTAATTAAACCATGAAGTCAAAGTCATATAAAGGCCAAGGTCAAGTTCAAATTAACCTACTTGAAGTTATTTTCCTAAGGGATGTTATGTATGAACACAATACATGCATTAATAAGAAAGTTACAGTCAACTGACATCACACCGCCTGTCAATCAAACTGACCGGGCCCTTGTAGATCAGCGATCTTTATCAGTTCCATGCTACGGTAAGGCCATTTTCCTTAGACAAGCTGTCTGTCTAAGATAACAGTGCATAAGTATTTTCTATAGAAAATATTTTGATTTTCTGTCAATTAAAAGATATTAAATGGTACAAACAGGGTATACCTAACCCAGTAGGCAGATGTCCTGTACTTAAAGATGGAGTTATTTATATATTACTAAAGTATGCAGAAATTAAGATATTTATCAAAAGTAAGATAGCAGGTACGAAGATAACTCCTGGCTATATCATAATGCATTTAAAAGGGAAAGAGTTTGCACAGATTCACTACTACTATTATATTCACTCATTACATTATCTGCATAATCGCACTATGTATAGTAAGACGGTATAAAAATGCATGTCTGGTCCCTAAAAATCCAAAAGATTTTCATTACAATATTGTATCAGTTATGAAGTAGCATCAATAAATAACCGTAAAAAAGAAAATAATATATTCAAATACAAGAGGGCCACCATGGCCCTATATTGCTCACCTGAAGACTTTGTCTTTGAGTCTGCTATTGAGCTAAAATCAAAAGCTTTTTTAGAATCTCCCTATATAAATCTATAGATATACAAGTGACCCAAAGGGTAGGGAAAAATTTCACTCAAGGGGCATAATTTGATCAAACTTCGTAGATGACCTCTATCTGATGCTCCATTAAAAATATCTAAGTTCTAGGCTCTGTGGTTTCAGGCAATTAGTTTTTTTATGTTTTACCTATATAATCTAATTTTTATGTTCAGCTTGATATTAAATATATCTTATAGGTATGTCTTACATCAGTTTCTTAAGCAAGTTTTATTATAAATTAACTTGATCTAATTATTTTTAAACTTTATGAGCTTAATTGGGTTCTTTTATAGTTCTCAGAGTTTGTGATTTTACTAATATTATTATGTAATTGTCTGGAAACTGGTTTTGTGTCTCAACAGACTGAACTGCAACTCAAATTTGTAAAATTTTAGTTGGATTCTCTTCCTTGTCTAATCTGTTTTTTTTTCTGCTTCATGTGTACATTAAATCTAATATGTGTGTTACTGTGTAGTCGATCAAAAGCTATACATAGCTAATGTTATATTTTTGAATTAACTGATTTTAAATAAAACTTGTATTTGGTTTTGGTTTCAGACAGGAAGATTTATAAGACTGCTGCGGCGGGGCCATTTTTGACCCAGGAGCCATGATTTGAACAAATTTGGTAATGGTCCACTGGATTATATTGCACACCAAATATCAAAACTCTAGGCCTTGCGGATTCTGACAAGAAGATTTTTTAAAGTTTTCCTATATAACTCTATGTAAAACATGAGACCCCTCAGGCAGGGCCATTTTTGACCCATGAGCCATGATTTGAACAAATTTGGTAAGGTCCACTGGACAATGCTGCACACCAAATATCTAAACTCTAGGCTTTGTGGTTTTAGACAAGAAGATTTTTTAAAGTTTTCCTATATTACTCTATGTAAAACATGTGACCCCTGGGGCGGGGCCATTTTTGACCCAGAAGCTATGATTTGAACAAACATGGTAAAGGTCCACTGGACAATGCTGCATATCAAATACCAAAACTCTAGGCCCTGCAGTTTCTGACAAGAAGATTTTTTTAAGTATTCCCTATATTACTCTATGTAAAACATGTGACCCCTGGAATGGGGCCATTTTTTACCCAGGAGCCATGATTTGAACAACTTGGTAAAGGTGCACCAGCCAATGTTGCACACCAAATATCTAAACTCTAGGCCTCGCGGTTTCTGACAAGAAGATTTTTTAAAGTTTGACCTATATAAGTCTATGTAAAATCCATTGACCCCCAGGGTGGGGCCAAATTTGACCCCAGGGGCATAATTTGTACAAACTTAATAGAGGTCCACTAGACAATGCTACATACTGTGAAATCATTAATATTCGTGAGGGAATAATTTTCGTGGATTTCGTGGTTCAGGTAACCCACTAAATCAAGTCCCGACGAACAAATTGTGCCTAAGATAATGTTAAGTATGCCCAATCAGTTAATAGCACCAAAAAAGGCGTGAGACGTGGTTCGTAGTTGGTACATCGTCTGATAATCAACGATAAACATAGTTATGAATCGGATACTAGACCGACTGATGAGGTTTTTTTCAGGTGTGTGCCCGTATTTTGTTTGTTTATTAGAGCATCTTAACTGAAAGTAGAAATTGTAGCGACGTAGCGTCACGTGTCTGTCAAACCACTAATCTATCTATTTTAGCTTATTTAACATTGGTACCGGTAGCCCATATGTCCGACGCCCCCTGAAGAGATTAGTTATTTTATGTTGTGGGGGTAGTGCAAGATACAGAAAGCATCCCATTCCAGAGACACCCCTGGTTCTTTTTCATGCTCAGTGTATAGCAATGATACATGGGACCTCCGTTTAAAGTCTCATCCGAAAGACTAAACCTATAGCGGATGCTATTTATACGGTCCCTGAATGAAATGCCATTTATAATTAAGGTTGCATTATCAAAGACGTAAGGCCGACATTTTTCACAGCTTTAAAATTCATTAAGACAGTTTTTACATATATTACAAAGTGTAATTGACACTTGTTAATTGGGAAGACCGATCGGTAGGTTAATTACCATAGTAATGAATCTTCGGTTGTTTGGTCAGGTGGAAATACGTTAACTTGCACCTGTCAACAATTTCTTAGCACAAATGCCAGATATTGTTTGTAAGGTTTCCTTTCACCGAATGTTGAAATCAACGAATTTTCGGTCCCGTATTTTTTTTACCTGGCAATTGAATTCCACAAATTTAAGACCCCATGAAATTGCCTTCTGCCGGCAAACCACGGAATTTTATGCCCTCGAATTTAAATGATTTCACAGTATCAAATCTTAAGGCTCAGGGCCTTGTGGTTTCAGACAAAAATTTTTTCAAAGTTTTCGCTTTAAGTTGCCATAGCAACCAGAGTTCTTGATGGAATTGAATTCTTTGAACAACTTTGGTAGAGCTTCATGCAAGGAATATCCCAGGCATGTTTCATCAATGTTGGCTCAGTGGTTTAGGAGGAGATGTTGTTTAAGTCAAATTGTTGACGACGCACGCCGGACAAACAACCATCCAAAAATTAACAAGAGACAACAATGAAGAGGTCAACTTTTGTTTCTCATTTAATATACTACAAAAACTTAATCCTTGTCAATTTCTTCCAAGAAAACTAGGTAAAGATTTTCCGAAAATAGGAGTGGTGTAAGCATTGCTTTATATAGAAAAGCATGCAGCATTAGATCATGTGATGTAGAAAAAGACAGTAAAATAGTGGTAACTTGATGGAAAATTACTAAGGCTTGCTGTCAAAGGTTAGCTCTTAGAATAACCACCACTAAAAATAATGGTTTTATATCACAAGTAAAGATCATAGGTCATGGGAAGTGTGATTGACAGGTTGTTCCTTTGAGGGTAAATTTCAAAAAGTATTACGTAAGACCCATTGGTGATTGATCAAAGTAAATAAATGGAAATGATTACGAAATTCATCCTAAAATGTTAAAAATAGAAAATGCTGAACCACTGAAATATACAATTAACAAGTTTTCGTGCTGCATCGAAAAAATTCTAGTATACAAGATCATCAGCGGAAAAGGCAGAATCCGCGCTAATCCTACTGTAACATTAAATGACCCCCAAGGCAGGGCCAATTTTGACTCAAGGGCTATAACTTGAACATATTTGGTAGAGGTATACTAGACAATGCTTCATACCAAATCTTAAGGCTAAGGGCTTTGTGGTTTCAGACAAGAAGATTTTCAAAGTTTTCCTTACATAAGTCTATGTAAAATCAACTGACCTTCAAGACAGGACCCAATTTGACCCAAGAGGTATAATTTAAACATACTTGGTAGAGGTCCACAAGACAATGCTACATGTACATACCAAATATTAAGGCTCAGGGCCTTGGGGTTTCAGACAAGAACATTTTTAAATTTTCACTATATAAGCCTATGTAAAATCAATTGCCCCTGGCACGGGGCCAAATTTAACCTAGGGGTATAATTTGAACAAACATGGTAGAGGTCCACTAGACAATGCTACATACCAAATCTTAAGGCTCAGGGCCTTGTGGTTTCAGACAAAAAGATCTTCGAAGTTTTTCTTTTCAGTTGCCATAGCAACCAGAGTTCTTGATGGAATTGAATTCTTTGAACAACTTTGGTAGAGCTCCATGCAAGGAATATCCCAGGCATGTTTTGTCAATGTTCGTTTAGCAGTTTAGGAGGAGAAGTCATTCAAGTAAAATTGATGATGACGCACACCAATGCACGCCGGACAATCAATGATCCTAAAAGCTCACCCTGAGCAGTGCTCTGGTGAGCCAATAAGGATAAAAAGGCCCTGATATTAAACTTTATCTTCAGACAAGTCTTATGTCATTCCCATTAAGATGCAAAAAAAAGGCTTTTCATGAAAGGTCAGAGAGTAGGCCTTTTATAAATTGGACCTTTATAGTATGGATTGTTTTGGTATGGGCTTTTCAGGAAGTGGGCCTTTTTGACCCTCCAGTTTCAATCTGACAGTATCTATTAAATTCTGATGTATTCAGAAAAGGTTACAAGGATTTAGCACTACTGTCTGTCATGTATGCATTAATTCACCAATGCAAGCAGACTGGAGCATATTTACACCATTACCAGCAAATACTTCAAACTGTATAATTATACACTTACCAAAGCTAGTGTCTCCAAATGACCCATAAAGTTGATCTTTTGAGGAGCAAGGACAAACTAGCATACCACTACCTTCAATACCATTGTCAATTATGTACTCTTTGGAAGTAGACAGTGGTCCAAATAAATGCTGTGCCACTCTTACACACCAGTCTGTTTCATTTCCTCTTTCCTTGGAGTCAAATAACCCAGAATAATCTGAAACAAGAGCATTATTGCAGGTACTACATGTATGTGCAAAAATAGGACTCAAATGTGCTAGGTCGATAAGTGATCAAACGTTGCCTGATGATAGCCAATTAAGCAGTTGTACTGATAGGTGATTGGACAGTTTGTTGGCTAAAATGCCTTTTTCATTCAAGGGTCAGAACTCGGCAAAAATATGCATAAGTACTTGAGGTACCAATCAATCCTGTAACATTTCATTCAAATTGCTTTAGTAGTATAAGAGAAGTAGTCCGGACAAACTTTAAAAATAAAAATCATTAAAGGGCCATAACTTTTAAAAACATCAATGAACCACAAAATGCCGACAATATGCACGCTACCAAAATGACTTTAAATGACTTATATGTCCCTAATAAGCAACTTATACTTGAAGTATAAGGGACATGTAAGTCACTTATAAGTCACTTATACTTGTATTATGCAGCAGTTTTTGTCAGTATTTTAGTTTTCCTCACAGACATCACAAAAGTAGATTTTTAGAAATATTCACTTTGCTTAAACGTGAGAATGGTAAATGAGTGATCTTTTGCTTCTTTTGTTATTTTTGCATTTTTGACATATAAATTCTGTTGTTGTTTTTTTAACATGTTAAAATCTTACACTTTAAATCAGAATTTGTTAAGAATTTAAATCATAAGCAGATGGCTTGGTGAGAAAATTATGTTATTACTTAGCAGCACCTACATGTCTCAAAAACTTAATTGTTACCTTTCAGTGTTTTCTTAAACAATCACCTAGAAATTAGTATTTCAAAGTTCAAAGGAAATGTTTGATTGACTGTTTTTATTTACTGATTACCTGTTGACAAAATTCTTATGTTAAGTTACACTTCTCAGTATTTCAAATTCATTTGGCTTTGTTCCTTCATGTATATAAACAGTTTCTTTTCTTGACTTAATGCAATACATAGTCTGCTCCAGCCCTTCGTGGCGTGCACGTCGCGGAGCAGGCGCAGGGTCTCGCCTGTAGTTGGACTTAAGTATATAGTCCGGCTGCGGTCGAGGCCTTGGCTAACACGAAGGGTATGGCCCCAAAAAGGCGCCCCCCCTTACCTTCTGCAGATTTTGTCAAAAAGTCCTTCTCAACAGTGATGACTGCTAGGGGGAAGGCACTAACAGCCCTTGATAGGGCTTCCTCACTGCCCTTTTCAGGGCAACACGATCCAGACAGCCCTTCTTAGGGGTACAGGGTCAGTCACATTTTAGGTCTCATTGACCGCAGTGGCTGACCCACTTCTAGACTCAAAATTATTTCTTTGGATGATACTGACTGGAAATTACAGTCAGGTAAATTTCTCCTATTTGGCTTCAAAATTAAACCTTTAAGACATGAAGGGAGACATGTCGGGGTCCGATTACTAAGTGCCGAGAGGCTATATGGACCTTCATAAAACAAAATGGAATGGACTTAATACAATAATATATAGAAAATTCTACCTTCTTGATGTGACTTACTTATTGATATTCTTGTGATTCTTAGTGACTCTTTGTGACTTTAAATTAATTCTAAGTAAAATCTTTGTGAAACTCATGGACTTTAAAAAATAACTTATAATTATCGTTGTGTTCAAAAACTTTGTGACATTTACTTTGTGGAACACTATTTTAAATACAAGTTGTTATTAAATAAAGAATTATTAATAATGACTTCTACAGTGTGGACTTCAATTCTACGAACAAAGACTCGGTGCCAAGCTAGTTCCCCAACAACATCAAGTAAAAGGGCTAATTCCCCATGTGCCATGCGTAATTACTTGTATTAAAGCAGCAACTGTCAGTTGTGAGAAATCTCTTGATTGGTTCTCTAGTTGATGTTTTTTATGATGTTCACCAATGAAAAAGAGTAACACTTCTTACATTTATTTTTAATTTTGAATATGTCATCTGAAAGATGTGAGAAAAATGGAAATGAAGAAGGAAAACTTTGAGTAATGTTATGTTAAGTAAACTCTGTTCAATGATAGAAGCTACTTACTTTTTTTTTTCTTCATTTCTTTGATGAAAAATAAATTATATATTTCTTTTTTCATTTGTTTGTTTTTTTTTAACCTGTAAGCAGCGGTTTTTTTTTTCCTTCTTTAGACGGGTCCGGTAAACAGACCCGTTCCCAATCAACACCGGACCCATCCCAATTCTAAAACGGACCTGTACCAATTTCATCAGAATTGCCATTTCCCAATTTACTTTTAAAATATAGAGCACTTTAGTCCGAAATATTAAAATATAGAGCACTTTAGTCCGACACGGCCTAACAGTCACAATCTCTAACACAAAATTTATTCCTGATAACGTGCGATGTAATCGAATTATTCTGAGTACAAATAAGTTGACTGGTTTGCCTAATAAATACTATAAACATGTGGTGGAAAAAAAAACAGAAAATGAAACCATTCAATTAACCGGAATCAGTCAAACCGAAACAACAATGTATGAGCAGTAACAGCAAATACTATCGTGTGAAAAAAATAAAAACAGAAAGTGGCTCTTCCACTTCAAGATGTCTTAACAATTTCAGATTCTAGCTGATCCCGAACCATTATCCTAATAAAGTAGATAAAGTAATCCGATTTTCGGTCGGTAAGTTAACGAGCAGTTTACTGCCGAACAGGTAATTTTTGAGCCAGAGAACACGAAGTCTACATGTACAACATCACTCCTATTTTCACTTTGTGGTAATAATCATTTTAGCTTGAAGCCTTGAAAACGTGCCATTACTAACAAGTACTTTAATTTCATGTGAACATGCTGAATAGAAGCAACATTCCTGGGATATATAATATTGATCCCTTATTGTATCAAATGTGATTTAAGTTTATTTTCACATTCTTATGTGCATAAACATATGTAACAAAATCACAAAGTTAACCTAGGTTATAAAAGAAAGCAGAACGATTCACAAGATTAGCAAATAATGTAATTTTTTCACCTTATATATAATTCCCAATTTGCCTTATTTCGCGACACAAAAATTACAAATTTGGCACTTTTCACGACTCAAAAATTCTCAATATGACCAGTACAGGACCCGTTCCCAATAAGGTGAAAAAAATCGCTGGTAAGTCATGTCAGAAAACTTGAAATGAAGTAAACTGAACACATTCCTATATATGTGAATGCTCACAGAAAGAATTGTCTACAAATTCTGTATAAAATAATTCTGAGATAATAATTAGTTATACATGTACCTATGTTGTGCAACAGAACTACTAACGTTTTCCAAAAAAATGTAAAAACTGACAATAAAAATGAGCAGAAAACAAAAGAATTAATAACTTAGCATTTATTGGTATCTTCTAGACATTATCAACAACATCAATTTTACATGCAAGATGTAATTAAAATAATTATTATATTCTTCACTTTTTGGGTCTGAAAAACTAAAAAATCATGACCTAAATTCAACTGCACTTGAGAATGTCCAAAATACCCTAAATTTAGATATATGTATATATACAAGTATTTGACATTAAGTCACATATTAGTTACATATTATTAACTTATGAGTCACTTATAAGTGACTTATATGTAACTTTTATGTCATAAGTGGCTTACATGTAACTTACTAAGACTTATGAGTAACATATAAGTCACTTAAAGGTCACTTACATCTAATTTGCATTTAAAATACATGTAAGTATAAGTGGCTTATAAGTGAACTGACTAAGCGACTTCTAAGCTACATAAATAACATATAAGTGACTTATAAAATATTTTGGTAAGGGCACAACTAGACTTGGTACTGATCATTCCTGTAAAGTTCACTCATTTGACCCATCATTAAATCAGCGAGTCATATTTGACTTGTGAGAAATATCCATGGCTGCATGAAGACTTGCTTGTTGTCAATCAATGTCAATAAATGTTGTTGCTAAGGAGACTTATATATGGCAATATTTAACCCTTTCCCATCTGTCAGAGTATATATTTTTCCATAAAAAACAGCAAAAAATCCCCATGTGCAAGAAAAAAAAATGCAAAATTTTGATGGTTGATAGCATTTTTTTTGACTGACCATGCACTCTGTTATGCTTCACGATATTTGCTTTACATTATATGTCAATTACAGCCAATACTAAGTCAGGGTTCGAATTTAGCCAGAATTTCCCCTTGCATTTTTTCACAAGTGATATTTTTTTCTACTTGCAAAATGAACAAGAGGGCCATGATGGCCCTGTATCGCTCACCTGAGTATGACTGCTTTAAACAAAGTTGCTATGGACCTGGTTATTTGACCCCAGATGACCCATATTCGAACTTGACCTAGAAATTATTGAAACAATCTCTTTGACAAATTTCAAGGTTATTTGTACTGAAAATGTTACCTCTAGAGTGTTAAAAAGGTTTTTCTATATTTGGGCTCTATGACCTAGTTTTTGACCCCAAATTACCCATATCCAAATCTGAGCTACAAATCATCAAAACAACCTTTCTGACAAATTTCCAGGACATTTGGACTGAAAATGTAGCCTCTAGAGTGTTTACAAAGTTTTTCGATATTTGGGCTAATTGACCTAGATGTTTCGACTCCAGATGACCCATATTCAAACTTGACCTAGAAACCATAGAATTAAGCTTTCTGACAAATTTCCAGGTTATTTGAAATTAGAATGTTACCTCTAGAGTTAACAAGGTTTTTCCATATTTGGGCTCTGTGACCTAGTTTTTGACCTAAGATGACCCATACTCCAACTTGAGCTAGAAGTCATCAAGAAAACCTGTCTGAGAAATTTCCAGGATATTTGGACAGAAAATGTAACCTCTGGAGTGTTAAAAAGTTTTTTACGTATTTGGACCATGTGACCTAGTTTTCGATCCCAGATGACCCATATCCAAACCTGAGCTAGAAATCATTGAAACAATCTGTTTGACAAATTTCAAGACTAAAAATCTAATCTCTAGAGCATTAACAAGGTTTTTCTACTTTCGGGCTCTGTGACCTAGTTTTTGACCCCAGAAAACCTATATTCAAAACTGAGCTAGAAATCATCGTTGGAACCTTTCTGACAAATTTCCAGGTTATTTGGACTGAAAATGCTACCTTTAGAATGTTAACAAGGTTTTTCCATATTTGGACTCTGTGACCTAGTTTGTGACCCCAGATGACCCATATTCGAACTTGATCTAGAAATCCTCAAGGCAACTTTTCTGACAAATTTCCAGATTATTTGGGCTTAAAATGTAACCTCTAGAGTGTTAACAAGATTTTTCTATTTTAGGCTCTGTGACCTAGTTTTTGAACCCAGATGACCCATATTTTAACTTGTGCTAGAAATCTTTGAAGCAACCTTTCTGACAAATTTCCAGATTATTTGGGCTGAAAATGTAACCTCTAGAGTGTAATCAAGGTTTTTTAATATTTGGGCTCTGTGACCTAGTTTTTGACCCCAGATGACTCATATTTGAACTTGACCTAGAAATTGTCAAAGCAACCTTTCTGACAAATTTCCAGATTATTTGGGCTGAAAATGTAACCTCTAGAGTGTTAACAAGATTTTTCTATTTTTGGGCTCTGTGACCTAGTTTTTGAACCCCGATGACCCATATTTGAACTTGAGCTAGAAATCATCAATAGAACCTTTTTGACAAATTTCCAGGTTATTTGGACTGAAAAAGTAGCCTCTAGAGTGTTAACAAGGTTTTTCTATATTTGGGCTCTGTGACCTAGTTTTCCAACCCTGATAACCCATGTTCGAACTCGTTCGAGATATCAATGAGACAAACATCCTGACCAATTTTCATGAAAATTGAGGCAAAAATGTGACCACTAGAGTGTTAACAAACTAATTGTGGACGGACGAACAGACAGACGGACGACGGACAAAAGGTGATAAGAAAAGCTCAATCTGTCACTACGTAACAGGTGAGCTAATGACCCATACTCCAACTTGAGCTAGAAATCATCAAGAAAACCTGGCTGACAAATTTCCAGGATATTTGGACAGAAAATGTAACCTCTGGAGTGCTAAAAATGTTTTTTTACATATTTGGACCATGTGACCTTGTTTTTGATCTCAGATGACCCATATCCAAACCTGAGCTAGAAATCATTGAAACAATCTTTTTGACAAATTTCAAGGACATTTGGCCTAAAAATCTAATCTCTAGAGCATTAACAAGGTTTTTCTACTTTCGGGCTCTGTGACCTAGTTTTTGACCCCAGAAAACCTATATTCAAAACTGAGCTAGAATCATCGATAGAACCTTCTGACAAATTTCCAGGTTTTTTGGACTGAAAATGCTACCTTTAGAATGTTAACAAGGTTTTTCCATATTTGGACTCTGTGACCTAGTTTGTGACCCCAGATGACCCATATTCGAACTTGATCTAGAAATCCTCAAGGCAACTTTTCTGACAAATTTCCAGATTATTTGGGCTTAAAATGTAACCTCTAGAGTGTTAACAAGATTTTTCTATTTTGGGCTCTGTGACCTAGTTTTTGAACCCAGATGACCCATATTTGAACTTGTACTAGAAATCTTTGAAGCAACCTTTCTGACAAATTTCCAGATTATTTGGGCTGAAAATGTAACCTCTAGAGTGTAATCAAGGTTTTTCAATATTTGGGCTCTGTGACCTAGTTTTTGACCCCAGATGACTCATATTTGAACTTGACCTAGAAATTGTCAAAGCAACCTTTCTGACAATTTCCAGGTTATTTGGACTGAAAAGGTAGCCTCTAGAGTGTTAACAAGATTTTTCTATTTTTGGGCTCTGTGACCTAGTTTTTGAACCCAGATGACCCATATTTGAACTTGAGCTAGAAATCATCGATAGAACCTTTCTGACAAATTTCCAGGATACATGTATTTGGACTGAAAAAGTAGCCTCTAGAGTGTTAACAAGGTTTTTCTATATTTGGGCTCTGTGACCTAGTTTTCCAACCCTGATAACCCATGTTCGAACTCGTCCGAGATATCAATGAGACAAACATCCTGACCAAGTTTCATGACAATTGACGCAAAAATGTGACCACTAGAGTGTTAACAAACTAATTGTGGACTGACGACAGATAAAAGGTGATCAGAAAAGGTCACTCTGTCACTACGTGACAGGTGAGCTAAAAACTACTCGCATTTTGAGATCCTGTCAGATTTAAAATGTACTTTTTTTATTACTTTAATAGCAGCTAATACTAGACTAACTCTGATCATGTCTCAAAAAGGGACAAAAAATACGGTATATATTCATCTATAATTATAGTATCTCGTATAAAACGGGTTTAGACCCATTAACAGCATTTAAATTGTACATGCGTAGGCGTGAGGGCCGCATTTTTGTTACTGAAGATCGTTGAGTAGACGGTAGTTTGGATATTCAGAGTCATTATTTAATTCAAATCAAACCATATCAGGAGGAAAGACATCAACATTTAATAACTCTTCTGTTTTTGAACAGCTGATGCTCTTATATCTGATGCAAAATGGGCGGTGCAAACATTTGCATGTTTTGCGCGCAATTTTGGTAACAATTTCTTCTGCTGTCTCGTACTCGAGGTCAATATTAAACTCTCTCATCCATTTTCGGACTGTTTTCAAACTTGCAGAAACCATCTTAGATTCTGAACTCATCTTTTTATCCTGAGAGACAGACTCAGTTTCGGTAGACTCAGCCGGACATTATGCGTTTTAAAAATTTGTCCATAGTGGAAATCTGACTTGGGGTGCACTGAACCGTGGCCAGGGAAGCTAGACATGATGTCAATGTGTCCAGCCAATCGTATTACACTATATGGGCTATATATACATAGTTTCTAATTATAGACAGCAAAAAACCCACTCTTCTATGATCTATGCGTTTAATGTCATCAATAATTGCTGCAGGTACTTGGCAGTCATGTGCACGACACATGTTTTGAGTGAAAACTTCCATTAATTTTCAGACGTCTCAGAGAAATTAAACAAACACACAGAAAACACCAGGATTCTTTGAGGGATAAACAGCGATAGAGGTCGGTGTCAGAACAAGCTGATACATGGTTTTAAATTTTTTACTCGCGAAAAATGCTTGTGCCAGAAAACAGCTCCCACAATTTGAAAAATTCACTCGCATTTCGCGACTATGTGAGCCTAAATTTGAACCCTGTAAGTTCATAAAACATGAAGCAGCAAGTGAAAATCTTGGATAAATTCCTTTTCTCATATATTTTTGCAGCATTGTTGTATTTTAGGATTCATATAAAACAGTCTATAAGACTCTAAACAAGGCAAACTTACAACATACAGTTAATTTATTAAGATTACTGGTCATAATTTGTTTATAAGTAACAGTTTGCATCTAAGTAAATATAAACATATGTAAACAAGGTAGAGTACTTAAACAAAACATGTAAAACACAACATTACTGTTTAATAATCCTATTATGTAAATGCACAATAAACAAACGCATCAACACTAGGCAGGGCTAGCTCTGGATCAAAAATCGCTTGAGCCAAATATATTTTCGACGCGGAAAAGGGGGTGGGTGCGGGAGGGGCAGTCCCGCGTTGAAAATTTTTTGAATTTCCATTAGTAAATGGTGCTCTCTGAGGCACTTTGAACCATTATGCTCTTTGATTATCAGACGAGTAAAATGACTCATATTAAAACAATTGGTGTTTTCCTACTAAAAAATAAGCACAAATCAATACAAATAAAATAATTTATTTATCATAATATTTTTATGCACTGTAACAAATCAAAGTACATGATATTTACATATGATTCAAGCTAATGCAGAGCCACAAGAATTGAGGATCATATGTTAACCAAGAATTGCCATATTTCCAAGTACAGTACGCTCAGCAAAGATTCTGCCTTTTCCGCGATACCACCGTGGACAATTTTTTCTTATCGCGGACAAACGCGGCGGACGTCCGCGATGAGAGGACTTATTTCTGCTGCGATCCGCGGTGTCCAGTTGTTTCCACCGCGGACAAAATACCGAAGATTATATTTAAATTATCGATAAAATCAGTTACCTGTTTCTCGCGGCGGAACGCGGCGGCCATTATAACTATAGCTCAAAAATAAATGTTTATTTTATAAAATTTTCACCGTGTTTTTATTTTACAAGATGACTTCAAATCAACCAAAATATTTAAATGGTAATAACATTAGTGAAAAATTTTAGATGTAAAAATACTGAAACGGCATTTAAAATGAAAAACGTTACCTATGTTTTGATTGTAAAATTTGGAGTGACCGCGTCAATAGACACAAACTACATACTACAGAGTATACTACAGCATCCTGTTCCCTTGAACTATCCGAAACCGTTGCAAATTAGAACATTCCTAACAACAATTACTTGTTACACAATCATGCTAATTATCGGGGTTATTTTAAGTGAACTGCTTTAACTGTCAAAGAAATTACGTCACTCAATAGCGGCTTTCAACTTTTTACAAAGGGCGCCATGTCTTCAGATTAACTCAAAATCACAGCTGACACCTGTGTGAATAACATACCTAAATACAAACTAAATCACCATTTTTCAAACTAGTTTATAAACCAATCTGAGCTCTGGTTTGAAAGTGAAATCTACAGATCTTGTATAAATATATTTTTGATGCATAACAAACACTTGTAAATTTCAGTGGCTCAACACTTCCAATTTATATTTCTATCATTTGGGGAAGAATTTCACAATCTTTGATATCGTAATATTGTTGTGAAACCTATATGTAGCCTCAAAGGGACAACCTGTCAATCACAATTCCCATTACCTATGATCTTTACACGTGATACAACACCGTATTTTTATTGGTTGTAATTCAAGAGCTAACCTTTGACAGCAAGCCTGAGTAATTTTCCATAAAAAAATCCCAGTATTTTAACGCCTTTTCCACACCACATGATCTAATGCTGCATGCTTTTGGATGCTTGCTCTCTACTTTCAATTCTCATTTTCGGAAAATCTATAAATAGTAACACCTAGTTTTGTAAGGAGATATTGACAAGGATTAAGTTTTCATGGTGTAAGAAACAAAAGTTGACGTTTTCATTGTTGTCTCTTGTTACTTTTTCGTACATGCCGTACACCGGGGTATTCAGTATTTGACTTAAAAGTGGTTTACACAACCATGAACTTGCAAATCTACTCTATTTTCGAATTTAATACGACTATGATTATGCCGCGATTTAGAGTATTTTTGTTCATGGTAATTCAACAACAAGAGAACAACATGATGTATAAACAACAAATACATTGTATCTACATAATTTTTTTTATTACAAAATCAAATTTTACATATTTTAAGTAGTAAAATTTTAATAATTAATTGTAAAAAGCTACAGTTTTCACCGCGATCTGTGGTGATTGACCACCGCGTTCTGCCGCGATTTACAGCGGCGTTCCGACCACAGATTCATGTCCGTGGTGGTGAACATTTTCAGTCCGCGGGGTCTCGCGGACAAATTTTGTGCAAAATTTCGTCCGCGATGAGTCTCATCCGCGGGGTCTCGCGGGTTTTGCAAAATCCGCGCTGAGCTTACTGTATCTAAAAATTTCTAGCTGTGTTTGATTCCATTTTGTAGGAGTTGAAGTTGAACTGTCTAAATCAAGTTTACGTTTTGGTGCCATTTTTGATTTTTTGCATAAATTTATTTTATGCCTATCTGATTAGCCTCCGTAAAAATTCAGTATATATACCTTTGTACATTTACTCAAAAATACCTTTCATAATTACCTTTACTGACAATGAAAATTAAAAGAAACGTATTGAAAACGTGTGAAAGAATTTATTCCAGTTGCTATCAAATACTTCCACTTAATACCATCAACCGCATTATTTATCCTTTAAAAAGTTAAGTGCCGACGATGATCACTTGACTGAGCCGCTGTTTGTAAAACAATCATCCGTGATTATTGACTATGATCGAGCTAATTGGTTCACAAACAACTTGACACATATTTAATCTGTTTATTGCCACAAACTGACACTCACATGCATATTACTGGATATTACAACATGTGGACTGCGTCTATTGATTTATTACTAGTTTACCGCTATTGGTATCGGAAAACCAGTCAACCGCCTCGATCTGAGCTAAACATTCTATTTTTTGACTCGGGGATTTCCCAAAATGTCAGAAGTCCTACTTTAAGCGTGTTTTCGCAAATCTTGATTTTTTTTAGCCAATTTTCACAATTTGGAGCCATTGGCACCGTTGGCGAACGCCAGCGCGAGCCCTGCTAGGTTTTAATTGATGTATTTGAAAAATTAACACTAAACACAATCCAGTTTTACTTTTGTGAAGAGAGGATAACAATAATGAAAGAAGATACACTCTATACAGTATAACATTTGTAGTGTAAATTAATGATTTATAGCATTTGTATGACTTAAATTTAATTTATTTATGAAATACAGGCCGATTCCGGTGTATATCAGTATGTGCAATTTTTTTCCAAACTCGTCAATTTTCTTTCTCTTGCCACAGCTTTCCACTCAAAGTACCTTTAAATTCCTTTGGTTAATATTTTATTTCTGATGTAAAGTAATGAAAAATAACTTTGTATGACTTGAATTCTAATTATTCATGAAATACAGGCTGATTCCAGTGTATATCCGCCTATTTTCTTTATCTTGTAAAATCTTTCCGCTCAAAGATACTTCAAATTCCTTTTGTTAATACACTAATTATATTGTATATTTATAAACAAGAGGGCCATGATGGCCCTAAATTGCTCACCTGAGTCTCACTGTTCATGTTACAAATATCATTATTGGTTTTTATGGGTGCAAGTTTGAATAAGTTTGCAAGAAGTTTGAAGACTCTGGGTGTAATGGTACTCATTTTTTTTTTTAGCAGAAATAGTTTTACTCTACAAGCTCCAGTGACTTTGACCTACAGACCACAAAAACAATAGGGTTCTTCTAACATAAATACCCTATAAAGTTTGAAGGTTCTGGGTGTAATGATACTCCAGTTAGAAGAAGAAATAGTTTTCACTCTACAGGTCCTGGTGACCTTGACTTTTGACATACTCACCCCAAAAATGATTGGGTTCTTTTACTGAGTAAAGTTAATCATCCTATGAAGTTTGAAGGCTCTGGGTAAAATGGTACTCCAGTTATTGAGCAGAAACAGTTTTCACTCTACAGGTCCCTGTGAACTTAACCTTTGACCTATGGACCCTAAAAACAATATGGTTCTTCTAATACAATTATCCTTTATAGTTTGAAGGCTCTGGGTGTAATGGTACTACAGTTACTCTGCAGAAATAGTTTTCACTCTACAGGTCCCTGTGACCCTGACCTTTGACATACTAGCCCTAAAAACAACATGGTTATTCTATTAAGTAAAAGCAATCATCTTATGAAGTTTGGAGGCTCTGGGTGAAATGGTAATCCTGTTATTGAGCGGAAACGGTTTTCACTTTAGAGGTCCCTCTGACCTTGACCTTTGATCTACTGACCCAAAACACAAAAGCGATTTTTTGTACGCAATAAGGGCAATAACCCTGTGAAGTTTGAAGGCTTTGGGTCAACTGGTACTCAAGTTATTGAAAGGAAACGAAGTGTGAAAGACAGACAGACAAACAGACACCCATGCAAACACAATAATTATGTCTCCATCAGAGAGCTGGGTTGGGGGAGAGACATAACAACGAACATTTGAATGTGTGTTTCAGAGCAGCAGATTTTTAAAGTTTTCCCTATATAAATCCTTGTGTAAAATCAAATGACCCCCCGGGTAAGGCCAGTTTTGACCCCAGGGTCATGATTTGAACTAACTTGGTAGAGGTCCACTAGACAATGTTACAAACCAAATATCTTAACTCTAGGCCTTGTGGTTTCTGACAAGAAGATTTTTAAAACTTTTCCTATATAACTCTATGTAAAACATGTGACCCCTTGGGCGGGGCCTTTTTTTACCCAGGAGCCATGATTTGAACAAACTTGGTAGAGGTCTGGTAGACAATGCTGCACTTAATTTAAGCAGTGTGCTACCGCAAAGCTAAAACGACCTGGAGAGAGGCCTGCTCTCTATGTAAAACATATGACCCCTGGGGCGGGCCATTTTTGACCCAGGAGCCATGATTTGAACAAACTTGGTAAAGGTCCACTATACAATGTTACACACCAAATATCTAAACTCTAGGCCTTGCGGTTTCTGACAAGAAGATTTTTTAAAGTTTTTCCTATATAACTCTATGTAAAATATGTGACCCCTGGGGCGGGGCCATATTTCCTTATATAACTCTATGTAAAACATGTGACCCCTGGGGCGGGGCCATTTTTGACCCAGGAGCCATGATTTGAACAAACTTGGTAAAGGTCCACTGGACAATGCTGCACACCAAATATCTAAACTCTAGGCCTTGCGGTTTCTGACAAGAAATTTTTTTAAAGTTTTTCCTATATAACTCTATGTAAAACATGTGACCCCTGGGGCGGGGCCATTTTTGACCCAGGAGCCATGATTTGAACAAACTTGGTAAAAGTCCACTGGACAATGCTGTACACCAGATATCTAACCTCTAGGCTTTGCGGTTTCTGACAAAAAAATTTTTTTTTTCAAAACATGTGACCCCTGGGGGGGGGGGCCATTTTTGACCCAGGAGCCATGATTTGAACAAACTTGGTAAAGGTCCACTGGACAATGCTGCACACCAAATATCTAACCTCTAGGCTTTGCAGTTTCTGACAAGAAAATTTTTTGTTTTCAAGTTTTTCCTATATAACTCCAGGCCCCTTCCCAGAAATCCGAGAAAGCATTGTGCTCAATTCATGCGACACAGTGTTATGACCACATAAACTGTTGTAGCATGTGTTTACGCATTTTCATTAATTTCTGTTACTTTCTACTGCCAAGTATGGATTGAAGTAACAAGTAAAATATCTATAATTTACTCTAAGTTCTGCTTTATTTTAAGAAATATTCAGCAAAACAGCGTTTTCTTGGACAACCATAAAAAAATACTAATATAATCTTAACACACATCAAGTTGTAGGGAACTATCTTTAATAAGAAAGCTGGAAGCAGAAGGTTATCTATCACTTTTTGTCTATGATATTAATGAATGTTTGTTTTTCTTGGCCTTCCTTTCCACCACTCTTCTACACAACTGTCAAAGTCAAATTCTGAAATTGCATACAGTCAGAAGAGCATTCAACACCTCACAATTTATACTAGATTTTCTTGTCA
This sequence comes from Cyclina sinensis, assembly GCA_012932295.1. Classification (NCBI taxonomy): domain Eukaryota; kingdom Metazoa; phylum Mollusca; class Bivalvia; order Venerida; family Veneridae; genus Cyclina; species Cyclina sinensis. Next base: position 1,243,106 of record JAAONU010000022.1, read on the forward strand.
TTTGGCCTAATTATATAAAGCCATCTGTAATAAACTTAATGATACTTCATTAAAATTGGCACATTTTCGTTAAGGGCTTATGATTCTATTCATATGGCTACCTACCTCATTCCAAACAGTTGCTATCAAACATTCTCTCCAGTAGTTCAACTTTGTACATTAGTAATAAAACTTAATCCGATTTTGATTAGTGACATGTTATACACATCAATCCCCCCACTTGTTTTGTTTTACTCCCAGACAAAACACAGACACTTAACAGGCTATGGGTATACAATATTATTGATTTTCCTAACATGTGCCAGACACAGGTGTTCAATGTAAACCGCAGGGTTCAAATTTAGCGGTCGCAAACTCGCAAAATGCGAGCAAAAATGAGAAAATGCGAGTGCAGAATTTTAGCACTCGAAATAGTTTGCGAGTGCGCCGGAAAATCGGCAGACATTTCAAGTTCTGACTTATCCGAAAATCCACGTTTGCCGGTGCGTGAAAAAATGTCCCTAGCACCGGTCACGTGATCGCTCTACTTGTAGACGCTTGTTGAATTAATCCGGTATACCTTCATCCGATATTAAAGCGCGTAGATGACTAAGAGTATTTGTTTACAGGTACAGTACGTGCCAGGAGGAACTCTCGTTTTCCTCGAGGACTACCCATTCCTTAAAACGCGACCAAATCCGCCGCATTTCGAGGACGACCGCCGCGGACATGGTCACCAAATATCGCGGCGGACGTCCGCTAAATGGTTCCGCGAACTTTTTCACAGGTAAGAATTGACGTATCGAGGCTCACAAAGTTCCTGATAACACGCATTTCGGCGAATTTTACGCTTTAAAATATCATTTAAATGTATAAAACTCTCATAAAACTCTCATTCTGATTCATTTGTTTACGAATGCTCGTATTTGTTAACAGATGGAATGACAATTCAAAACCGAAAAACCGAAAGTAATTGTTTCTCGGAACTGCTGACCCTATTTTCAGAAAATAAATTGACTGGTTTTCGATTTACACGTGTTAAAACTGCTTTGCTATATTTAAAGAAAACATACAACATGTAAACCCTACTGCGACATCTGTATCGTCTATGCGCTTGACAAAATTATTGATCGATTTTGCTATACAGTAACGAGCGTTTTCAACGACGGAAACACAGCAAATGTATGAAAAATTTTGGTTTTAATTTTACCAAATGTCACATAATTGGCAGACTTAAATTGCACAGTTTCATTACGGTCATTTCATTAAATGTTCAGCTTATCCAGGTGAGTTATGACTCTAATTATTTTCGCGCTGGTCGTCAAATATCGCCGAGATATTTCGCGATGTCGAGACATCGAGGAAATCCGTTTTTTTCCTCGATGTCGCGGCGGATATTTTTTTTTCCGCGTCCGCGAAATAAAGCGGAAAATGTGAGTTCCTCCTGGCGCGTACTGTATGAAACCACCCATTCAGTCTAATAATGGCGTCTAGAAATAGTTCTCAGTTTTCTTGGCTATTTGTAACATTTTTGCCCTAATCTGTGTATTTTTTTGCTGGAATCATTTTGTTTGACTATTTCTGATAGTGTGGTAGCAATTTTATGCTCATATGCATTCAGAATAGAATTCACAATGTGAAATTGTTTCACATACCCCAATCTGAAAATTAGCTCAGATTTTTTGTTAATTTTACGGGTAAGTTCACATGAGCAGAAATATCTGTGTTGTTTGAAACACAACACCCACTTTTCTTGCTATTTTTCATGAGTACAGATACAGATCTACAAGAATATGTAAGTTAAAGCTATTTAAAATAGGTTTTGCTATGTTTTATAGCTCTGTGAACTTTATGAATTTTATATAGAATAAAGAAGGAATCTATAAACTTTTCACATTTTGTAAATATTGCTTAGCTAGTAGAAAATTGATTTTGCTAGTAGAAAAAATGGTCACTAGCAAATATTTGCCAGTAGACAAAAAAGTTAAATTTGACCCCTGAACCGGATTAGACTGGTTTGTTAACAGTGATCTTTCACTTACTAAGGGATTGTGATAATGATTTTATGCATTGCGGATGCTCTTTAGGTATGCAGTAAACTGTGTTTTGAAATTTAAGCAGTGTGCTACCGCAAAGCTAAAACGACCTGGAGAGAGGCCTGCTCTCTATGTAAAACATATGACCCCTGGGGCGGGCCATTTTTGACCCAGGAGCCATGATTTGAACAAACTTGGTAAAGGTCCACTATACAATGTTACACACCAAATATCTAAACTCTAGGCCTTGCGGTTTCTGACAAGAAGATTTTTTTAAAGTTTTTCCTATATAACTCTATGTAAAATATGTGACCCCTGGGGCGGGGCCATTTTTGACCCAGGAGCCATGATTTGAACAAACTTGGTAAAGGTCCACTGGACAATGCTGCACACCAAATATCTAAACTCTAGGCCTTGCGGTTTCTGACAAGAAATTTTTTTAAAGTTTTTCCTATATAACTCTATGTAAAACATTTAACTCCTGGGGCGGGGCCATTTTTGACCCAGGAGCCATGATTTGAACAAACTTGGTAAAGGTCCAGAGGACAATGCTGCACACCAAATATCTAAACTCTAGGCCTTGCAGTTTCTGACAAGAAGATTTTTTTAAAAGTTTTTCCTATATTAATCTATGATGAGAGTGACGAAACTTCCGTAATTCATTCTGTTTACTCTACAAAACCGATTCATGAATAGTAGTGCAAGTTTTGTTTATTTTCTTCTAATGTGATCCTATCAAAAGATATTTTCATGTATTACTCTACCTGAAAAAATAATATAGCAGGAGGGATACAATAGTTTTCTGTTCAATTAATACTTATTAATGGTTGCAAGACACTTAAACCCCCCAGACACTTCACCCCCCAAATTTTGCAGATACTTCACCCATCAAGACACTTCACCCCCCAAAATTGGTAAGACACTTCACCCCCCAAAATTTTTTTTTAGAAATATTCAAGTTTTTTCTATAAATACAGGATATATTTTCATTGAGTGGTATGAAAATAAATATTTCATGAGTGGCAACAGCCACGAGTGAAATATGATAATTTTCATACCACAAGATGAAAACAAATCATGTATTTATAGGAAAAACTTGAATTTTCTGTTTATTATATACTTTCTCTCTTTTTTGACCTTACGATTCGAAAGAATTCCCTTTTAATTTTGAGTATTGGCTGAATTTAGAAGAAAGTAGTCTGGCAAGACACCAGTGAAAATACGGAAAATATGTTTCACTGCAGTGAAAAATAAATTTTTACAGTGAAAATACGGAAAATGAAAATACGCATTTTATTTCATCAATATTTCTCAATATTTCACTTATTAGTATATAATAGATTAATTTATTAATGAGTCGATTATAAGTTTATGCCTAATTTTAACTAGATAGATCTAGTAATACTTTACGCCGAGTGCTTAATACTTAACCCTGAGTTTATAATACTTTACGTCTAAAAGTATACTTTGCGTACCTTAGGTAACTCGGTAAATTATGGACCAATCATTATTTGGATAATAAATACTCACCATTTATAGTTAGAAATTCTATTAACCTTCTCAAAGCTCTTCTTGCTTCTCTATCTCCTGGAACTTTTTTATTCTCAAAAAACTCTAATAAAATTACACATCCCGTATCAAATAAAGTTCCAATGTTCACTGTATATGGTTTCGATGGGTTGTTAATATTCATGTGAAATTCAGCCATACAAATTGCGCTACTAAATGCTCTGGTCATATTGGCATCAGCCTGCATGATTTTTAAGGGGCATGCAACTAACGGGTTAGTCCCAGTTCCACTTATCAAATCAGTAACAGCTCGAAGAAAACTTCTGCACTCTATTTCCTTGCTGAAGAATTTTAAAAATGTGTCTCTTTCTTCCGTTTTCTGCCTTTTAGCATTTCCGTCGCCTTCCGCCATTTTGTTTCCAGTGGCTTCACACCCGCAAATTTGTAGGTATACGCCCACTAAATATCAAGGATTTAAAAAAGAACAAATAGGCCCTAAATAAAAATAAATCCTGTCCTAAAAATGTTGTTAAACTTGTACCGATCCATTGCTCTTTTAGTGAGTTGTGTGTGTTCATACATTCTCGGCTTTACACATCCGGGTATTATCTGATTGGATAATCGGTAGTCAGACTTTCTCCCCCCTTACCAGTTCCTCCCCAGACATGTCCTCCCTGACTGTTTCCCCTCCCCCCCCCCCCCCCCAAATTTAGGGAGAAAACTGTCTGCATATGTGCAGACAGTTTCTCCACATTTTTATTTTTATTAATACATTATTATTTTCTTCATATGTTAATCAAAATTAATGAACAAATTTGAGTTTCCTTTACATTGATTTTATTAGAAATATATAAATACTTCATTAATTCTTTACTCTAAGCCTTTTCTCAAAGTCATATTTTTTTGTATTTTGAATAAAAAAGAAAATGTGATTGCATACCAGTTGTGGCTTATTTATTTTCTAGAACGTACCTTTTACCACCTTACTGGCTATTTAACAAATGAATGAATATCACTAGACCTTAAAGTAATGATAATTATGTAGGTGTTTATCATTCACCACCCCATAATCTTTAAATATCTCTCACAATGAAGGTGCTGATATGATTAAAATACCTGAAAAGGTGTAAAATTGTATAAAAACTTTTCAGATAAACATACCAACTATCTGCACATATGGAGACAGTTCCTCCCCATTTTTATTTTTATTAATACATTATTATTTTCTTCATATGTAAATCAAAATTAATGAAAAATTTGAGTTTCTTTTACATTGATTTTATTAGAAATATATAAATACTTAATTAATTCTTTACTCTAAGCCTTTTCTCAAAGTCATATTTTTTTAGATTGACAAATATCTAAGTTCATAGAAGAAAAAAATCTAACAAAGCTGTTTTTTCTCTTTATTTTAGGATTATATATTGTTTCATGTTAATGACTTTATATGTAATTTGAATAAAAAAGAAAATGTGATTGCATACCAGTTGTGGCTTATTTATTTTCTAGAACGTACCTTTTACCAACTTACTGGCTTTTTATCAAATGAATGAATATCACTAGACCTTAATGATAATTACAGGTGTTTATTAAACGATTTGAAAAATCTAGCTTGCTACATAAATTGTTCGGTGAAAATAAGATAGAATGTTTCACAGTAGCTTCAGACAATATACACATTTGATATGTATTTCACCCGCTTACTTCCTACTTTGTTGATATGTTAGTAATATCTCTTTGAGTCATTCTCGTGTATGTATGTTTCTACACTATTAGCAATATAATGTTAAATGACCTTATAATTTGTAAAATGTATTTATAGACAATGAGCTAATAAGCTCAAGTCTGAAAAATATACGCGCTGTTCTGCTAATAATACATAATCGGCTGATTTCATGTTTACAACTTATGAAAAAGTGCTTTAATCTTTATACTCTTGCACTTTCCGTGAAATGTATGCGTTAAAAATATTAAAGTACATTTTTGCTTATCAATTCACCATTACGCTGTATTGTAATAAACGTAAATCTATAAAATAGTGAATTGTCTAATAAATATGCATTTTCCATTTACATTTTGCAAACATCTCTAACAAATTCACTTACCAAAACGAAGTCGCACTTGTCTTTACCGTTTCCTTTTCCATGATGTATCTAACAATTATTGCACATTTCTTTCTTCATTCTCACTAATTTATGTTTCGCCCTAATGAGGTCTTTTGTTATATATGTGTTGCATTAAGAGATAAGTTTATCTGTCTTCTTTAAAAGCTCCTTTTAGTATTCAATTAAAATATTTCTTTACGTTCGAAATTTTATAACACATCAATCAGTATGTATCTGTTTACCCCATTGCTAGATCTTTTTTTAAAGAAAACTTGTTTGGTTACTGTTCTGATGCAAAATGTAAAAATCCATATTATTTCTACAATGTTTAGGGCATTTATTTTTGTACTTTTTCATAAAAAGTACTTTTCAGGGATTTTCTTTTGTATCACACAATGCTGTCCTATTTTGCGTGAAATTTCTTTGTTTAAAGGTAAATTTTCGTTTAAACATGTGACAAAAAAAGACATGAATATATAAAATGATATATATTATTATTATTATTATTATTATTATTATTATACATTATCTATTAATATTTGATTAAAGTGTTTACAAATTTTCTTCCTTTCCATAATTTGGTTTCCCATTCTTCTTTACCGTTTCCCATGTCTAAATCTATCATGGAAGTATCGCACATTTTTTCTTCGTCTTACATGATATATCTTTCGTTCTTCTGCGTATTTGTTTCGCCCTTATGATGCTTTTCTTAAAAAAAGTGAAATGTATACAAACATCTTTATAGAGATAAGTATTAGCTATACATAATATATTAACATGGATCTCTCATTCATCTATTTGCATTTCTATTATTTGCCTTTATATATCATCATTTTATCATACCTATTATACATGTAGTTTGACTTTATGGTGTTGTTTTCTTGATTTAGTTATTCTTAGTGCAGGTTGTGGAAAGTCAAGTTTGAATATAGGTAATTTCGGGTCAAAAAATAGAATTATCTTGTTCACGCTCTAGAAGCCACATTTTTTCCAAATGTCATTAAAAAATTGTTAGAATGTTTATCTTGATGATATTTGGGTCATCTCAGGTCAAAAACTAGCACAAAACAAAGATTTGCTTTGTTGAAGAAATCTTTATTTTGCTTTTGACCTTTTTGTGACATTGACTTTTACCTTGACCTACTGACCACCTTTCTTGGTTTTGCAGCTACAGTATGTTAATTTGAACTATACTGATAACTTGTATGCAGATTTCAACTTTAACATTAGTCGACGTTGGCCTTGACCTACTGACCTTCTTATTGTTTTTTTCTAAGCTGTGTCTTTAAAAATTTAACCAGATGTACAATCTTGTATGTAAATCTTCACTTCAGCGTTAGGTAAACTTACTTTCATTGACCATGAATGTTGTTATTCAGGTGAGCGATCCAAGGCTGTCTTGGCCCTCTTGTTATTATTACTTAGACGTGTAGACATGATTTTTTTTTATCCGAACTTATCCGGATTGCCCCTGCTGAAACTTTTCTGTTTCAGTGTTACGATGACTTTTCAATTTCAGGAGCCAGTTGAAAACCATCTTCTTTACCCTTTGGTATGGGCGGAGTAGGGAGGATATTTGTCCCATGCGTGCTTAGTCGTGCCCTTCAGGGTTAAGTGCTTAATGCTCTGACTCGAGAAAGGTTGTTGAGTTACATTTTACGCTTCACATTGTGTCCATTATTCACTGGTTATTTTCTTATTTTGTGTAGCGTTACTAATGTATGTACTTTCCTGGCGGTGATTTTATGTTCTTCTCCTTCCTAAAAACAGGACAGGGATCCACAACTGGATCGTGCTTTGTCCACGTGAGTTTTGGGCAATTACCCATTGAGAGCATGTACATCTAATAAGTTCTAATATTTACAGGATAAAACTAATTACACCTGGGACTGTCTAATCTGAGGATGGAGACCGGGCTGCTAGTTTAATGTGGCGTGGAGAACAGCCTTGAACGCCTCGATTGTCAATACGTCTGTAGTGGTAGTAGGTAGCTTATTCCAGTCCTGTATGGTGCGGAGAAGAACTTTTTGTTCACTGTTAATGGTAGGAAGAGCCTCAGGGACCCTCTGGTCCTTCTGTCGTTTGACTTGAGGAAGGAGGATGCACCGGAGATTTCAACCAAGCCATGGACAAGCTTGAAGAGCGTAGTTAGGTGTAGTATTTTACAGCGCTCTTGGAGGGATTTTTAACCCAGAGAGTTCACCATGGTTGTGACACAGCCAAAAGTCCTGCCTGTGTAATTGTTACAGGCGCCGCGAAATGGGCAGCACGTTGAAGCGGTTGACATATGCCTTGTAGGGGTCCCAGGCTGAGGAAGCGTACTCTAATATAGACCATTGACTTGTATATGGTGTCCCACACCTGCTTCCTACTGTCTCTTATGTTACGCCTTAGAAATCAAAGGGTCCTCGAGATCTTATTTGCTGTTGCCTGTGGGTGTTTCTCCCATTGAATGTCATCACTGATGATCATGCAAATGTATTTTGCACTGTCTGCGACTTGGAGATGTTGGCCATAGGGTAGTAGTAGTTAGTACCTCGGCGATGACGCTGGCTTGTTGTGATCCTTAGTACCGTGCACTTCTCTTGGTGGAAGCTCGTTTTGTTCAGTTTTCAGTTTTTTTAAGGTTAGGTTTGATTCATTCAAACTGGAACAAATGTACGTCTATTATGTTCCCAGGGGCAAACAAAGAGGTTGACACGTTGGAAAACTGTTTTTTTTTAAATCTCCAAGTTGCAAGTTTGTAGGTAACTGACTGTGCCTAGGCGGTTATCGTAGTGTAAATTTGTTATGTGTTATGTAGTTTTTGAGCCCACCCTCTCCCCTCTCCTCCTCCACCCACAATGTTTCAACTTCAACTTATTACTGCCAAAAGTCAATACTGACTATACTATATCGGGAACATTAAAAATGTCAAATATTACAACAAAGTAAACAAGATTTTACTAAAGATCTTAATACGTATAAACATTTATTGTGAACATTTAAAATCCGTAAAACTTGTTCAATCCACTGATAAAAGCTGATACAGTTTGTGTAGACTTAATCTCGGTCGGTAATTCGTTCCAGAGTCGTATAGTCTTGGGAAGAATGAGTTAATGTGATGTTGTGTTTTAGACTGCGGGATGGGGACTTTGTTGTTTCTTGTGTCTGTAAGGTGATTGTGATCGACCTTGACCAGTTTATTTTTATATTTTGTACAGCATGACCAGGATGGCTTGGTTTCGCCTTTGCTGTAGTGTTGACCATTTTAATTCCTTAATCATGTTTGTTACACTGCTTGTATAATGGTAATCATAAAGAACATACCTTGCGGCTGACCTCTGGACTTTTTCTATTCTGTCGGTGAGATATTTCTTTCATGGGTAATATATTTCTGAGCAGTATACGACCTGGGCCATACATATGTTTTGTATGCTGCATCTTTTAGCCGTTTGTTTTTATAGTGGGTGCATAATTATGTGCATCTATATGCTTGTGTTTTTGTAACTGGCGACAACTTTAACTAATAGACGGTACCCTTTTTTTATCGTTTTATAAAACTATTTGGTTGGTGTAAAAATATAGCTATAATCCTCTTTTTTGTTGAGAGTAACTTTTTTTCTTTTTTGTTTTTCTCACGTTCAAGAATGCATATTAACTTTTAGAACAAGTGAAATTAAATAGAAGAAACACATCATAACATCCTCCGAAAAACGTAAAAAAAGGAGAAAAATATGAACATAAAATGTTAACTGTGTATGTATGTGACGTCTTTCTATGAAGGACTATCGAAACCTGAGACTGTCGTAGACCGTAGACGGCAGTTAGCGTACACCATCGGAAAATGGCGGAGGGTGATATCCCCAAGAAAAAACTGAAAATTGATATACCCCACCCCGATACACGGACAAAAACTTTGATATTAGATTCGATCACAGCTTTGAAAAGTAACGTTTATAACTCACTTGTGCTACTGAAAATCATTTACTGTGATGCTAAAGAATCAACACCATTTAGTCAAGCAATATGCGTCGTTAAAAAGAGTACGGAAGTGGAGAACGCGCAACAGTTTACAGTTTACGCGTTTGCAAGCATTTTCCAAAGAGGTGTAGGAATCGTCAGCAATTTTTTGAAGAATCCAACAGATTTACCAGCTAGTCAAGGAGCTGCTGTTGCACTTCTTCGGTTGATGAAATTTCTGGAAGAAAGTGACTGTAAGTATAAAGTACATCTACATCTACATTGTACTGCTTCACAATCAACAATTGATTACTTCAACTTCAACTTAGTACTGCCAAAAGTCAATACTGACTATACTAGGCAGGCGCGTGTCAGGAACATTTAAAATTATAAAAGTTAATAACAAAGAAAACAAGATTTAACTGAAGATCTTACTTAAACATTTATTTTAAGTACTTTAAAATCTATAAAACTTGTGTAGTCCACTGATAAAAGCTGGCACAGTTGGGGTAGCCTTAATCTTACCTTAGTCGGTAATTCGTTCCAGAGTCGTATAGTCCTTGGGAAGAATGAGTTCATGTGATGTTGTGTTTTTGATTGTGGAATGAGGAATTTGCTGTTTCTTGTGTTTGTAAGGTGATTGTGATCAACGTTGACCTGATTGTTTTTTATTTTGTGTAGCATGACCAGGCTGGCATGGTTTCGCCTTTGTTCTAAAGTTGACCATTTTAGTTCTTTGATCATGTTTGTTACACTGCTTGTATAGTGGTAATCATTATGAATGTACCTTGCAGCTGACCTGTGGACCATTTCTATTCTGTGTGTGAGATATTTTTGCCATGGATGCCATATGGTTGAGCAGTATTCAACCTGTGGTCTTACTTATGTTTTGTATGCTGCTTCTTTGAGTTGTTTGTTTTGTGTTTTGACGTTTCGTCTGATGAACCTTAAGCGGTTTTTTGCTTTGTTTGTGATATTGTTTATGTGGGATGACCAGTTTAGGTTGCTACTTATTGTAACTCCTAAGTATTTTGCATTTTCTGTGGTTTTCAGTTTAGTGTTATGTAGGGTGTAAGGAAAGATGACCGGTTTCCTTTTCCTGTGTATTCTGAGTACTTCACACTTGTCAGGGTTGAATTCCATTGACCATTCTTTTTCCCATATTTCAAGGTTGTGCAAATCATTTTGTAAGGTTTGTGCAGATGCTTGTGATTTAATTGTTAAATAAACTATGGTGTCGTCGGCAAATAGACGCACCTGGCTCCTGACACTTCCTGGTAGGTCATTGATGTATGCGAGAAAGAGACATGGACCTAAGACTGATCCCTGCGGGACACCAGAAAGCACAGGGAGCCTGTCAGAGACCTTGTTTTCCACTAATACTTGTTGTGATCTGTTTTTGAGAAAGTTTTGTATCCATGAACTGATGTGTGGATGAACTCCCATGTGTTTCAGCTTGTGTATGAGTTTTCGGTGGTCTACTTTGTCAAAAGCTTTACTGAAATCCATGACTATGACATCAGTTTGTTGACCTTGATCAAGGTTGTCAGCTATTTCTTGTGTGAAGCCAATGAGCTGTGTCTCACAGCTATGTTTTGACCTGAATCCATGTTGCTGTGGGCAAAGTATGTTGTGTTTGTCAAAGCAATCCATCATGTTTGAAACAATGATGTGTTCCATTAGTTTTGATGCTATACATGTGAGTGATATTGGTCTGTAATTGCTAGGTTTTGATTTTGACCCTTTTTTGTATGCTTGTGTGATGATGGCATGTTTCCAATCCTTAGGAACAATACCTGTGTCTAGTGATCTTTGGAATATGATTTTAAGGATTGGTGCTATCTCTGTGTGTAGCTCTTTGAGTAACCTAGGTGAAATCTCATCTGGACCTTGGGCTTTGTGGGGGTTTAGTCCTGTCAACAACTTATCAACTCCTTGAACTGAGATGGATATGGGAGCCATGGGCGGGTGACCAAGTGATGACATTGAGCTTTTAGTTATTTGTTTGAGACTGAGTGGTGAAGGCTTTGAGAAAACTGATTGAAACTGTTTGTTTAGTATGTTTGCCTTTGACACTGGGTCACTGTAAGTATGCCCATCAGAGCTGAGTGGTGCAATTCCTATGTTTTCAGTTTTTTTGTGTTTAATTAAGTTGTAGAACGTTTTCTTATGACCTGGATCTGTATTATCTGAGAAGATGATTGACTCTAGATATGACCAATAAGCATTTCTTATTTGTTTTTGCACTGATGCCTTAAGATGTTTGAATTTCTTTATGTTCTGACAATTCTGTGACGGAGACCTTTTTATTTTTGTGAAGAGTTTGTTCCTTTTCCTAATCTGTTTAACAATATCGTGAATAACCCATGGTAAATCAGCTTTATTTTTGCATTGTCTTGACGGTATGTGTTTGGATGATAACCTTTTGATCTCAGCTTTGAACGTGTCCCATAATTGGTTTGGGTCTTCATTTTGATTTTGGTTGAACGTACTACTGAAAGTGACCAAGTCATTTCTGAAGTCAGACCAGTTTGCTTTCTTGTATGATTTGACCAGTCGAGGGGTTTGCCTGATTCGCCCTCTTTTGACCTTAAGTTCATGGAAGACTATATCATGGTCTGATGTACCTAAGCTTGGTAAGACTTTTGTGTCATGAACGTGACCCGGAGTGTTAGTGAGAAAGAGATCTAGGATATTTTTATCCCGTGTGGGAACTTTGACCATTTGTTCAAGATTATGATTAATCTAAGATTATACTAAGCAGGCACGTTGTCTGGGAATAGCTGTTAAGGTATGTTAAGTGCAAAGTTACTAGAATTTCAAAATAAAAGAAACTACAAAACTAAAGTTAAAAAGGTAAAAACAGTGTATAGATTTAGAACTGGTGGAAAGGATGCAGCTGCCCAGTAAAGGTGTCTATACTGGGACTAGCTTGCAAGGACACAGGTAGACCATTCCACAGACGAATACTTCTTGGGAAGAATGAGTGGGAATGATGTTGTGTCCTTGAATGTGGTATAAGATAGTTCAGGTTTCTTGTGGGTGTCAGGTGGTGATGGTCAACCCTAACAAGATTGTGTTGGATCTTATACAAAAAAGTGACAGAGCTGATCTTACGTCTTTGTTCTAAGGTTTGCCATTTTAGATCCAACAACATTTGGGACACACTACTGGTGTAATTATAATCATTAGTTACATATTCTGAACAAGATAATTGAATTAGCAGATTTTCCAGACAAATAGCTGATAAGCCTATAGCTTATCAGCGATGCTAATATAACATTCCATACTGGTATCATACCCATCATTCTGGAATTCAGATGTTGACTTTTATTTTTCAGCTGTTGCTGTGAAACTGAGCAAAAGCTTCAGTGAGGGGATGAAGAGAGAGACAGCATGGAGTATACAGTTAGTGCATCATTTACTAAAGGACCTGGCTGTTAATCAGAGTTACATCATTGACTCTGGCTGCAAGTTCAAGGAATACTTTTGCAGGTGTTGCAATGAAAGAATAACTGGGCAGTATGGTGACACGAGCATTGGCAAGTAGATAATCTGACTTATGATACTAAAGTTTTCAAACTAGAATTGTGTCATTATTACTGAGCTAGAAGCTCAACTGAGCACTTACATGTATTGCTTTGATTGCCTGTTGTCTGTCATTGGTCTCCATTTACATGTTGAATTCTAGAGGCTAGATTTTCATATGCCAGTCAAAGATAGAATGTATTATGGGAACCAGTCAGACCTGGCTGGTGGACATTCTGGCTGGCCACATCCAGAAACTTGGCCTAGACCATGAACTGTGTTGCTGTTTGACTGACTGACTTCAAACCTGCTATGTAGCCTTTTTGCAATCCATACAAGTGTTATGTGCAAGAACAATAACTAACATGCAGGGTTACTTCCATTGGTTAATTCATATTTAAATTTTGTCAAGACAGTAACTTGCAAATTGTAAATTGTACAGCCTGGAAACTCTCTCTCTCCTCTCTCTCTCATATGTAAATTTTGTTTTGCCCATTACTCTGTTCTTAGTTTACTTCCTTCAAACGTGCTCTGCACAATAACTTTTAGCCCACCTAAGCAAAGCTCTGGGTAAACTATTAGTATCCTATTTTGTCTGTTGTTCATCCATCTGTCAGTCCATCTGTCCCGCCACAATTTTTATGCCCCCACCATAAAATGGGGGATGGGGGTGGGCATATAGTGTTACCCCTGTCCATGTGCATGTGTGTGAACGTTTGTGTTTGAAAAAAGTATGTACTTCGTGTCCCGTCCTAACTTCTGCATGCATGATGGGATTTCAAAATAAATTGATACACATGACCACCATAAGTAAACGATTTGTCGCTTGCAAGACCCAGATGCCTGGGTTAGAGGTCAAGGTCAAGGTATATTTCTCTGGTCCGTAACTTGCATGATGGTATTTCAGTATCAGTTGTCACTCTTGGCCACCATAAGTAGAGGATGCCATTTTTAGCTCATCTTTTTGCAGAGAAAAAGTGGAACTGTTACTGAGTCGTCATCATCGTCAGCGTTCTACAAACTTTAATGTAGCTGATTATTCATAAACCATAAGATTTAGGTTTAGGTTTTATTTGGGTTTAACGCCAGTTTAACAGCTAAGCTCATATCCCGGTGGTCAGTCCACCTAACCAGTGTTCCTGGGTATCCAACCAGTTTACTAACCAATTTCTCCGCAAGTGACTGACTACTTCCTCACTTGCTTCAGAGGTGAGGGACAGATGACCTATAGATCAATTGTTACGGAGAAATTTTGCCGGCCCTGATGGGGATTGAACCGGGATGATCAAGATTGACAATCCGATGCTCTACCGGGCTGGCTACAAAAAAACCATAAGAGTTTTGATATTTGGTGTGTAGCATTGTCTAGTGGATCTCTGCCACGATGGTTCAAATCATTAACCCCAGGGTCAATATTGGCCATGCTCTTGGGCTTATATACAGTACGCGCCAGGAGGAACTCACATTTTCCGCTTTATTTCGCGGACGCGGAAAAAAAAATATCCGCCGCGACATCGAGGAAAAAAACGGATTTCCTCGATGTCTCGACATCGCGAAATATCTCGGCGATATTTGACGACCAGCGCGAAAATAATTAGAGTCATAACTCACCTGGATAAGCTGAACATTTAATGAAATGACCGTAATGAAACTGTGCAATTTAAGTCTGCCAATTATGTGACATTTGGTAAAATTAAAACCAAAATTTTTCATACATTTGCTGTGTTTCCGTCGTTGAAAACGCTCGTTACTGTATAGCAAAATCGATCAATAATTTTGTCAAGCGCATAGACGATACAGATGTCGCAGTAGGGTTTACATGTTGTATGTTTTCTTTAAATATAGCAAAGCAGTTTTAACACGTGTAAATCGAAAACCAGTCAATTTATTTTCTGAAAATAGGGTCAGCAGTTCCGAGAAACAATTACTTTCGGTTTTGAATTGTCATTCCATCTGTTAACAAATACGAGCATTCGTAAACAAATGAATCAGAATGAGAGTTTTATGAGAGTTTTATACATTTAAATGATATTTTAAAGCGTAAAATTCGCCGAAATGCGTGTTATCAGGAACTTTGTGAGCCTCGATACGTCAATTCTTACCTGTGAAAAAGTTCGCGGAACCATTTAGCGGACGTCCGCCGCGATATTTGGTGACCATGTCCGCGGCGGTCGTCCTCGAAATGCGGCGGATTTGGTCGCGTTTTAAGGAATGGGTAGTCCGCGACGACCTCGAGGAAAACGAGAGTTCCTCCTGGCACGTACTGTATAGTTATATAGGAAAAACTTAAAAAAATCTTCTCTAAAATCACTTGACACAGAGCTTTGTAATTTGAGGCATCCTCTAGTAGACCTCTCACATTGTTCGTATTAAGTCCCTGGGGTGAAAATTAGCCATACCCCAGGGGTCACTTGGTTTTTTTTATGCCCCCGAAGGGAGGCATATAGTTTTTGAACTGTCCATCTGTCATTCCGTCAGTCCCTTGGTCAGTCCGTCCGAAAACTTTAACATTGGCAATAACTTTCTTATTAGTACAATGACAGTGGATTTACTTCATACTTGGACACAACACCCCATTGGACAAAACCTTTACCACGGTGCATATCCATATCTGTACCCTCTTTGTGAAATTTACTAAAACGGTACCCTCTTCGCTCATGCACGGGTCATTCTTGGCTGAAAATAAAGCGGCGATGGACCAGAGTCAGGAAAATAGAGATTCTACTGACGAAAGAAGGTATGTCATCTGCAAACGAAGTTTACCACAGAACACTAGAATGTTTTAGCTGTGTCTCTGTTTGTTATCTTGTTTTCAGTTACTGCAGCTCCAAAATAAGCGACACAAATCGAGACGTCTTGTCTCGAGCAGCGCCTCGACATGTTCTCTTGGCTTATATGAACCAGTGGTTTGATTATGTACACACCATACATATTACATGTATTCATTTATATATTATTTTTAAAAAATGGCAATAAATAGTCTGAAATATAGGTAAAATTCATATAAACGCCCTACTTTCGGTTTGGCAGCAACACGGGTTACCTCTTTGCTGTTGAAATTTTATGCCACAGGTAACCTCTCTCAAATTTTTTTTCTTTCAGGAAAGGGTACCCTCTTAGCACGTTGATGTATAAAACAAAGTTATGGCACCTTAAAACATTTCATTTCTTTTCAGATCTAGAAAACGTAAATGGTTTTCAATATTATGGCTGCATCACCTAAAAAAAACGCAAGATGCAGACGCCAGCATGTTGTTGAGTCTATCGTAGTCAGCATGTCTACAGGCATGTTCTAAGTTAGTTATAATTGCTGGAAGTAATTCAGTCATTTCTTTGCAGAGCGACTCCACTACGCTAGACTCTAACAACACTTTTTGTGTCGCCCTTTCGAATAAATGGCCATACATAGGGATCGCTTTGTCCATCGGTCGGTTAGTCCGTCCCGAAAACTTAACGTTGGCTATAACTTTGCCATTTCTGAACATTATCTTATCAAACTTTCAAATTGTATTGCTTATGACAACGGGGTCAGGATGATGCCAAAATCTTTAGGTCAAGGTCACATTTGACAGAGTTATGCCCCCACAAAGTCGAGCATATAGTTCGCACTTGTCCGTCAGTCCGTACAACCGTACGTCCCGTCCGTACATTTTCCATGAATTTCCATGAAAAAATACCGGAAATTCATAGAAATCTCCAACTCTGGATAATTCGGACTAGTTTTCCGGAGTTTTTCACGGAAAATTGAAAAAAAATCATGAACACCTTCCATGAATTTCCAGAGCTTTTTTCATGAAATGTTTCCGGAGTTTTCCATGAAAATGTTCCGGAGTTATCAAAGAAACTCTGGAAATTGTTTTCCTTATATGTTATATTACTCTGGAAAAAATTTCCACAGTTACTGTGGAAAAAATTTCCAGAGCCACTCTGGAAAAAAGTTCCAGAGTTACTCTGAAAAAAATTTCCAGAGCCACTCTGGAAAAAAGTTCCGCAGTTAAAAATAGGTTCCAGAGTTACTCTGGAAAAAATTTCCAGAGCCACTCTGGAAAAAGTTCCGCAGTTAGGAATACTGTAGAAAGAGGGAGTTGGTTTTACCCTGGAATTAACTCTGGAATAATTCCAGAGTAGTGGCGGCATGGCCGTGCGGTTAATACATCAGACCAGTAATTTAATGATAGCTAGCTGCATTGGTTCAAACCCTGTCAGGGACAAGTTGTTTCATTGAGCAAGAAACTTTACACTCATTGCTCACGACGGGTTGGTTCCAGCGACCGATTTGAAAGCGTCTTTATAAGCTAATACCTACCTACACAGTCGACTAAAACTAATTCCAGGTCTCAGATGGACAGTCGGACAGACAGGAGCAAATAATTCTGTGCCAGTAGCATAATACATTAGTGACTTAATCTTTCATACAGTTGTCTTTATTAAGAGTTTTATGCAAAAAAAATAAAACTGCTCTAATGATATAACTATCTTTTATTTTAAGATGCATTCTCATTTAATTGTACATTTGAACCTTAAATTCTGTAATCTGACATTTTTAACATGTCATAAATAAAAAGATAATTATAAAAATTCTTTGCACATCTTTAATATTTATGGATACAAACACATCATATCAAGTCTCTTTTCATTTGTTTAGTGTTGGTTTTAATATCTCCCTCAACTTTTCTTTGATATTTGATGGTCCTTGGCCATACTTTTCATGAATAATATCTAAAAAAAAAACATATAATACATATGATATAATTATTAGGTTGAAAGTATTTTTGGTAAACATCAATGTATTTGTTTGAAAAAAAAAAGCTGAATAAATTCATAATGACATTGGGTTGCAGCTTAAGAAAGCTTTTGTCTAATTCACATAGATTCAGCATTGCAAGTATGTCACATCATAGAGCTAGCAATGCCCATAGGAAGAAAAATAATGACAGCAATAGCTTGATATAAAAAAGGAGGAGAAAATCTACTTTATATCCCTTAATTAATGTACTTAGTCATATAGGCAATGTTCGCCGTATCACCCAATGACATCATCGAAAGGCAACAACAGTTATTCCAGGTCTATAATCATATAAAATAAGTATTAATGAAAATAATATCATACTTCACTCCCAATTTCCAATATGTCATTGTCACATGCAGTCTTAGCTTTTGTGGAAGATTCTAACTCTGTCAATTCTAACTCAGCAGACACTTGAGCCTACAAAACATTTGATTTGCAAACATAATACAAATTACTACGTAACAAAAATATGCAAATAAAGTATATGTTCTAGAGTCAGACAACCCTATGGAATAACTCCAGAAAACTCTGTGGCACACAACTATCCATATTATTTAATGCCACTGAAAAAATATTTGTATATAATTAATTATTCATGTTTTATATGCATATGATTGGTATTATTAGCATGTAATTAAAAAAATATTAATTGAAAGCACATGCATAGCAAAATGTTATTTTTTGGCAATCTTATTCCAGTTTAATTATTTATAAAAATGTCTGTAAAACAAAACATATATAAACAACAATTAAAATTGTTTTTGCTGCAATAGTTTTTAATTTTGTTAAATATTGCTATAAATAATTTCAACAATAATGGTAATTATTTATTTCATTATTTTTATCAATTATCTCAACCTTATTGAATAACAAAACTAATCACCAATTTATTTCTGTAATCAACCTCATTTTCTTCTTCTTCATCATTATGTCTCCCCCCAAAAATGGGGGAGACATATTGTTTTTCCCCTGGTTGTCCGTCCGTCCGTCCGTCCGTCTGTCCGTCACAAAATCGTGTCCGCTCTGTATCTTCCAAAGCCCATGAAGGATTTTTATGAAACTTGGGTCAGATGTTCACTTCATCAAGACGACGTGCAGAACCCACTTTGCGGGTGTGGTGTCTGAAGGTCAAGGTCACACTTGGAGGTTTAATGTCAAATGCCACAAAATTGTGTCCGCTCTGTATCTTCAAAAGCCTTTGAAGGATTTTTATGAAACTTGGGTCAGATGTTCACCTTATCAAGGTGACATGCAGAACCCACTTTGCGGGTGTGGTGTCTCAAGGTCAAGGTCACACTTGGAGGTTAAATGTCAAATGCCACAAAATCGTGTCCGCTCTGTATCTTCAAAAGCCCTTGAAGGATTTTTATGAAACTTGGGTCAGATGTTCACCTCATCGGGGGAGATATATTGTTTTTCCCCGGTTGTCTGTCCGTCCGTCCGTCTGTCCGTCACAAAATTGTGTCCGCTCTGTATCTACCAAAGCCCTTGAAGGATTTTTATGAAACTTGGGTCAGATGTTCACCTCATCAAGGCGACATGCAGAACCCACTTTGCGGGTGTGGTGTCTCAAGTCAAGGTCACACTTGGAGGTTAAATGTCAAATGCCACAAAATCGTGTCCGCTCTGTATCTTCCAAAGCCCTTGAAGGATTTTTATGAAACTTGGGTCAGATGTTCACCTTATCAAGGTGACATGCAGAACCCACTTTGAGGGTGTGGTGTCTCAAGGTCAAGGTCACACTTTGAGGTTAAATGTCAAATTTTACAATCGTCTGATTCAATACTGCCTGCAGCAACTGGCTGGGGGGAGACATATGTTTTTGTTCAATCAAAAACCATTTCTAGTTATAATTTGAGACTGTCCATGGTACCTGTAGCATTTTAAGTTTTCCTGTTTCAACCTTTATATAAATAGAAAAAAAAAAATTCATTACTAATAATATATATGTATCAATTGAGTAAAATCAAAATGCTTATTCTGATAGTAGTTTGGTATTTTTAATATAAACCCATAATTTACTGAAACAATGGTCCCTTTGCCCTCAGAATGTAAATTTTATGAAAAAAACATGACCAGGAATGTAAATTACTGGTACATAATGTAAAGAAAAGAGCAGATTTCAAATTTCCCACCCAGTAACACTCAGTGAAAAAGATTAAATTAGGGCACATGTAAAATTGATGAAGAAAAACTAAAATTAAAAGTGTTCATTAATCCAAGGTAAATTTGAAAATGCTGTTGTAACAAAATAGTCTAAATAACTTACCATTATATTCTATTGAACAATAGCAAATTTCCGTTTCCATCTGATTGAAGAACTCATTTAATGTCCCAGTTTAATTTTTATTAAAGTTCATGTTATAAAGTTGTTTCATCTAAATGACACTTTAGTCACTTGTTTAACTCTATTCCTAAGCATCTTTATAAATTATAAGCACTGAGGTCCAAATAAAATATCTTCCTGTGTAATATTTGAATTTTCTGTACAAAAGATCTGAGGTTTGAACTAAGAGATCCTGATGCCAGATTTGTTCAGGATATTAGATTACAATGTTGTAAACCTCACTTACCTCACACTTTCTTTTATATAAGATAGGTGAGTTTAACACTGGTTATTATGAAAACACCAGGGAGCACTTGACTGATCACTGACCAATTACACATGTTTATACTATGTTACAATCACTTGTGTTGAACACTCTACAATTAATACTCATAGGAGACCAATTTATGAAAAAAAAATGTCAAATTTGAATCACATGATATCATTAACTTCTGCTCAAGATAATTAATGTTTAAGAAGGGATATACTTGTGCAAATGAATTAAAACTTAAATGACACCTAAATAAAACAAATTAACATTAATGGCCGGCCTGCTCATACTTCTGCTTTATAATTTCTGAAAAAAAAACCACTAAAAAAAAGTTGAGAACATGATAGCAGACATCAGTGTCATACATTTTGAAAAGTTAAGGCAAAAAACAACCTTAATCCCATTATATCAATCGGCATCTCCTTAAAATGATATTGAACATCTGTGCATATATTTGCACACTTAATGCTTAATAAGTATTGACATCACAATTATATGTATTTCATAAGTCTTTATTTTTATAACTGTGACCTTTTCATCTTCTTTTAATACACACATGTACATAAATGTGCTGAAATAGGATGATGCTATTGTCAAGTGAATGAAATGATTTATTCTTGATTTTTCAAACCTAGTCTATGATGTATATTTTACAAAGAAAAACAAAAAGAAATAAAATATATCCAATCATTTTCTTAAATTTTGTTTACTTTTAAATACATCTTTAACAATTAGAAAATAATACAATTTCAGAATATAGAAACATAAAATATATGCTTTCATAGGGAATTTTATCAAAAGTCAGCTAAATGTAGGAATCTGCTGAAAATTTTCTAAGTCTAAAACATCAGTAAAAATGACAAAGTGTTTTCCAGAATTCAACTCCTTGAAAATTTTCTAAGTGTTGACTTTCCAGAGTTTCCAGAAGTGTTTCATGGAGATTTCTTTTGATGTTAAAATTATGTTCCAGAGTTCTCCATGAAAATTGTTCCAGAGTACTCTGGAAATACTGTGGAATACAGCTTATTTACATGAAAATTCGGGAAAATTCATGGAAAATAACCAATTTTCCAGAGTTTTTCCACAATAACTCTGGAAAATCTACAGACGGGGTCAGTACGTACGTCCCAAAATTTTGTGAATGCAACTCCTCTTAAACCGGATGGCAGATTTAGCTTAAACTTTCAGGGATGAACAACCTTAATGTGTAGATGATAGTAAATGAAAGAATTTTTGCTTCAACCAAATTTAACGGAATTATGGCCCTTTGTTGATTTTTTCACTATATACCATATAGCCAAATAAATTTGTGAACGCAACTCCTCATAAACCGGATGGCAGATTTTGCTTAAACTTTCAGGAATGAACAACCTTAATGTGTAGATGAAAGTAAAGGAAGGAATTTTTGCTGCGACCAAATTTAACGGAATTATGGCCCTTTGTTGATTTTTTCACTATATACCATAAAGTGAAATAATTGGTGAACGCAACTCCTCATAAACCGGATGGCAGATTTTGCTTAAACTTTCAGGGATGAACAACCTTAATGTGTAGATGATAGTAAAGGAAGGGTAATGTTTTTTACTGGATCTGACACACCTGGGGTTTCTATACTTTAATCTGTAGTTAACTTTCATGTGTAACATTTTTTAAATTTTACCTGCTTACTTTAATATCAGCAACATGTAATTACTTGTGTGTCTCTTTCTTCGTTTTCGCTAATGTGATTCCACATAGTACATAAATATTTACAACATTTTTATGTTGACTATTCAAAGAATAAGGAGGTCTATTGTACATGCGGCGTGGCTATCGGGTTAAAGTTTTAGGGCAAGCTTCTCATTTTCACTATTTCTTCCCTTTCTACTGCAGATATTTGGTTCAAACTTGGCCGTAGACTGTGTCATTCCATCAAGGCCCATATCTCTGTGAAGCATTTTTATTAGTTATTCCCCTTTTAAGACTTTGAAAAATCTTTAATTTCAGGCTTTTATTATACCTTCAAGCACTAAGAATAGTCAAGCGTGCTGTCCATCTGACAGCCCTTGTTTCAGTATAAAATATCTAATATTGAAATAAAAGGACAGCATTAATAATATACAAAACACCTCAATTCATTTGCAACTACAGAAAAAAATTGTTCCCCACCTAAATCTTACATACAGAATATACATGCTCTTGTTTATGAGCACTTATGCATAGTGGGGGCATCTGTGTCCTATGGACACAGTACTAGTTGTACTTGGATTTTGTCATGAAAACTTAACGTTGGCAATAACTTTGCCATTTCTTAACATTTCATCATCAAACTTTCAAATTATATGAAAGGATCAAGGTTACAATTGACAGAGTTATGCCCCTTTTTTTGTGTCGCCCTTTCGAAGAAAAGGCGATACATAGGGATCGCTTTGTCCGTCGGTCTGTCGGTCCGTCACGAAAACTTAACGTTGGCTATAACTTTGCCATTTCTAAACATTTTCTTATCAAACTTTCAAATTGTATTGCTTATGACAGCTGGGTCGGGTTGATGCCAAAATTTCTAGGTCAAGGTCACATTTGACAGAGTTATGCCCCTTTTATACATGGATTTTGTCATGAAAACTTAACATTGGGAATAACTTTGCCATTTCTTAACATTTCAACATCAAACTTTCAAATTATATTGCTTACGACAACAGGGTCATGATGATGCCAAAATGTGTAGGTCAGTGTCACAATTGACAGAGTTATGCCCCTTTTTGTACTTGGATTTTGTCATGAAAACTTAACATTGGCTATACCTATGCCATTCCTTAATGTTTCTTCATCAAACTTTCCAGTTGTAATGCTTACCATTGTATCACTTAAGAAAACACCATTTCTTAAGGGCAGATAACCCTCAAATTTATTTTTGCAAATAACCCCCCCCCCCCCTGCCCCATTTGTTTTTTATACCCCCGCACCAGCAAAAATTTTTTTTTTAATACATAGGTACTTGACTCCCCATCCACCCCCCAAACCTGCCACCCCCCTCCCCCCAGGGTCTGAGTTTTTATTTTATTTTTTATGCCCCTGAAGGAAAGCATATAGTTTTTGAACTGTCGTCCGTCCGAAAACTTTAAATTGGCAATAACTTTCTTATTAGTAAGTGGATTTACTTCATACTTGCACACAACACCCCTTTGGACAAGACCTTTCCACTGACCTATATTTGTTTGACCTTGGCCCCTGACTGACCTTTACCTTGAAGATCAAATTGTCCAAAAACTTCCAACATTGCCCATAACTTCCTTATTAGTAAGTGGATTTACTTCATACTTGGAAACAACACCCCTTTGGATAAGACCTTCCCACTGATCTTTAATTATTTGACCTTGACCCCTGAATATCCAATTGTCCAAAAACTAATATTTGGCCATAACTTCCAAATTAGTAAGTGGATACACTTCATACTTAAACACAACACCCCTTTGGACAAGGCCTTCCCACTGACCTATATTTGTTTGACCTTGACCCCTGAATGACCTTCAGCTTGAAGATCCAATTGTCGAAAAACTTTAACATTGCCCATAACTGCCTTATAAGTAAATGGAATTACTTCATACTTGGACACAACCCCCTTTGGATAAGTTTTTCCGAGTGACCTTTATTTATTTGACCTTGACCCCTGAATGACTGGTTCTCAGCTCAAAGGTCAAAGCACCACGTTCGGGGGCATTGTCATCTTACAGTGACAGTTCTTGTTTTAATACATATGTACTTGACTTCCATCCATCCTCACCCACCTCACCCCCACCAGTCACACCCCCCCAGCCCAAACTTTTTTTTTGTAATACTTAGGTACTTGACTCCCTATCCATCCCTCAAACCCCTCCCCCAGGGTTTTTTTTTTTTTTTTTTTTTTTTTTTTTTAATACATAGGTACTGAACTCCCCATCTATCACCCAAACCAGTCACCCCCCCTCCCAAGGGTCCATTTTTTTTTAAATTAAATACATAAGTGCTTGACCTGAATTTTTTTTTCATCTTGTATGACAAGGTACTTGCCCTCCCCTACTCAAATTTTTTTCACTTGGGCCTCTTGTTCAACTTGGCTTATAATTAATTATCCAGCACTGAGAAAAGTGGAGCATGCTGTCTGTGGACAGGTCTTGTTGTACTTTGACTAGCATGCTGTCTTTTCCAGCAGGCTCTTGTTCACCTTTTTAGCTCACCTGATCATGCTCATGTGAGCTTTTAGGATCCTTGATTGTCCGGCGTCCGTCATCCACAATTCATTCAAACAACATGTCCTCTGAAACCACTGGGCAAAATTTAATGAAACTTGCCTAGAATGTTCCTTGCATGAAGCTCTACCAAGTTTATTCAAATGGTTCTGGTTCATTGCATTTCTGGGTCTAAGGAGCTAAAAACAGATTTTAAAAGTTGGATCTTAAAAAATCTTCTTGTCAGAAACCACAAGGCCTGGAGCTTTGATATTTGGTATAAAGCATCATCTAGTGGACCTCTACCAAGTTTGTTCAAATTATGATCCTGGGGTCAAAAACGGCCCTGCCCCAGGGGTAACTTGTTTTACATAGAGTTATATAGGAAAATTTTTAAAAATCTTCTTGTCAGAAACTGTAAGGCATAGAGCTAAGATATTTGGTGTGCAGCATTGTCTAGTGGACCTCTACCAAGTTTGTTCAAATCATGGCCTCCAGGTCAAAAATGGCCCCGCCCCAGGGGTAACTTGTTTTACATAGAGTTATATAGGAAAAACTTTAAAAATCTTCTCGTCAGAAACCGTAAGGCAAAGAGCTTAGATATTTGGTATGTAGCATTGTCTAGTTTATCTCTACCAGGTTTGTTCAAATTATACCTCTGGGGTTAAATTTGGCCCCACCCTGGGGTCATTGGTTTTACATAGGCTTATATATGAAAAACTTTGAAAATCTTCTTTTATGAAACAACAAGGCTCTGAGCCTTAAGACTTGGTGTGTAGGTCTAGTGGACCCCTAATAAATTTGTTCAAATTATACCCCTGGGGTCAAATTTGGCCCTGCCTTTGGGGTCAGTTGATTTTACATAGACTCATACAGTGAAAACTTTGAAAATCTTCTTGTAGAAGAAACCACAAGGCCCTGAGCCTTAAGATTTGGTATGGAGCATTGTCTAGTAGACCTCTACCAATTTAGTTCAAATTATACCCCTGGGGTCAAATTTGGCTCCACCCCGGGGTCATTGGTTTTACATAGGCTAATATAGTGAAAACTTTGAAAATCTTCTTGTAGAAGAAGGAACATTTTCAGTCCAAATAATCCTGAAATTTGTCCGACAGGTTGTTTCTATGATTTCTAGCTCAAGTTCGAATATGGGTCTTCTGGGGTCAAAAACTAGGTCACAGAGCCCAAATATGGAAAAACCTTGTTAACACTCTAGAGGTAACATTTTCAGTTCAAATAACCTGGAATCTGTCAGAAAGGTTATTTCAATGATTTCTAGGTTAAATTTGATTATGGGTCATCTGAAATAAAAAACTAGGTCACAGAGTCAAAAAATAGAAAAAAAACTTGTTAACACTCTAGAAGCTACTTTTCAGTCCGAATATTCTCAAAATTTGTCAGAGAGGATGTTTTAATGATTTCTAGCTCAGATTTGAATAAAGGTCATCTGGGGTCAAAAACTAGGTCACAGACCCCAAATATGGAAAAACCTTGTTAACATTGAGGTAACATTTTCAGTTCAAATAACCTTGAAATTTGTCAGAAAGATTGTTTTAATGATTTCTAGCTCAGTTTTGAATATGGGTTATCTGGAGTCTAAAACTAGGACACAGGGCCAAAAAGTACACAATCCTTGTTAATGCTCTAGAGGTTACTTTTCAGTCCAAATGTCCTTGAAATTTGTCAGAAAGGTTGTTTCAATGATTTCTAGCCCAGATTAGGATATGGGTCATCTGGGATCAAAAACTAGGTCAAGAGCCCTAAAATGTTAAAACCATTTTAACACTCCAGAGGTAAAATTTTCAGTCCAGATATCCTGGAAATTTGTCAGACAGGTTGTTTTGATGATTTCTAGCTCAAGTTCTAATATGGGTCATCTTTGGTCAAAAACTAGGTCACAGAACCCTAATATGGAAAAACCTTGTTAACACTCTAGAGTTAAGATTTTAATTCCAAATAACCTGAAAATTTGTCAGAAAGGTTGCTTCTATGATTTCCAGCTCAACTTTGAATATGGGTCATTTGGATTAAAAAACTAGGTCACAGAGCCTAAATATCGAAAAACTTTGTAAACACTCTGGAGGCTACATTTTCAGTCCAAATGTCCTGGAAATTTGTCAGAAAGGTTGTTTTGATGATTTCTAGCTCATGTTTGGATATGGATCATCTGGGGTCAAAAACTAGGTCACAGAGCCCAAATATGGAAAAACCTTGTTAACACTCTAGAGGCTACACTTTCAGTCCAAATAACCTTGAAATTTGTCAGAAAGATTGTTTCAATAATTTCTAGGTCAAGTTCGAATATGGGTCATCTGGGGTCAATTAACCAGGTCCATTGCAACTTTGTGAAAAGCAGTCATATTCAGGTGAGCGATATAGGGCCATCATGGCCCTCTTGTTAGTTATTCTAACAGAGTACCCAAGGGCGACACAAGTGTTCTACTGAACACCCATCTAGTTTTGACTTTGGTGGTGTTTTCTTCCTGGTCCAATTTTTATGCTTCCCGAAGGGCGAGCATATAGTTGCCGCTTTGTCCTTCTGTCCATCATAATTTTGTCCGGAGCATAACCTGAAAAGCCTTGGATATAATTTGTTTAAACTGCACACAGTGGTAGAGGGCATTGACACGGAGTGCAGTGCCAAAGAACCATAACTCTATTTTGCCCTGTTTTTGAATTATCTCCCATTTTAGAAAAATCTTGTAAGGAGCATATCCTGAAAAGCCTTGGACATAATTTGTTTGAACCTCACACAGTGGTAGAGGACATTGACGCGGAGTACAGTGCCAAAGAACCATAACTCTATTTTGCCCCGTTTTTGAATTATAACCCCTTTAAGAAAAATCTTGTCCAGAGCATAACCTGAAAACCCTCAGACATAATTTGTTTAAACTGCACTCAGTCGTAGAGGGCATTGAAGAGGAGTTCAGTGCCAAAGAACCATAACTCTATTTTGCCCCGTTTTTTAATTATCTCCACTTTTAGAAAAATCTTGTCCGGAGCATAACCTGAAAACCCTCAGACATAATTTGTTTAAACTGCACACAGTGGTAGAGGGCATTGAGGCGGAGTGCAGTGCCAAAGAACTATAACTCTATTTGCTCCGTTTTTGAATTATCTCCCTTTTTAGAAAAATCTTGTCCGGAGCATAACTTGAAAACCCTTGGAGATAATTATGCTCCCCTAAGGGCGAGCATATACTTGCCGCTTTGTCCGTCTGTCCATCCCCTTCGTTCGTCCATTCATCCGTCATAATTTTGTCCGGAGTGTAACACAAAAACTATGAGAGATATTAAGAATAAACTTCATAGGTAGTTAGATCTCATTAAGGAGCAATGCAGTGCACAAGAACCATAACTCTTGCTTTATGAATTTTTTAGTTATTGCCCTTTGAAATTTCTCATACTTATTTTTCATCCGGGGCATATCTCACAAAGTATAAGAGTTTTCAACTTGAAACTTTTTAAGTAGATAGATCTCATTGATGAGCAGTGCAATGCACAAGAACCATGACTCTTGATTTGTTAGTTTTTGAGTTATTGCCCTTTAAAATTTCTTATGCTTATTTTTTGTCCAGGGCATATCTCACAAAGTATAAGTTAGAGATATTAACATGAAACTTTATTGGTAGATAGATCTCTATGAGGAGAAGTGCATCGTGCAAGAACCATAACTCAATTTTGCATAATTTAGGAGTTATTGCCCTTTGTTATTTTTCATACTTAAAAAAAATACATATTAAACAATAGCCCTTTTGGAATTGGCGTTTATTCGGGGAGCATCCATCGGTTCTACCGATTTCTTGTTGGAAGGAGTGGCTCTATTAAGTTCGTTTAGCTCGACTTTTTTTGAAAAAAAATCGAGTTATTCTCATAGTCATGGTGTTGTTGCCGTTGCCGTTCCCGTCCGAAAACTTTAACATTGATCATAAATTTTTTATTCCTTGTTGGATTGTCTTCATACTTGGACACAACAACCCTTTGGCCAAGACCTTCAAGATGACTAGACTAAACTTGACCTTGACTCTTATTTGACCTTCAACATCAAGGTCAAAGTATTGAAATTTGCTAAAATTGGCCATAACTTTATTAATAGTAAGTGGATTCTTTTCATGCTTGGACACAACAACCCTTTGGACAAGACCTATAAATAGACCAGACGAAACTTGACCTTGACTAATAAATGACCTTCACCTTCAAGGTCAAAATATTGAATTTTGCTAAAATTGGCCATAACTTTAGTATTAATAGGTGGATTCTTTTCATGCTTTGGCACAACAACCCTTTGGACAAGGTCTTCAAGTAGACTGGACGAAACTTGAACTTGACTCATAAATGACCTTCGACTTCATGGTCAAATTACTGAATTTTGCTAAACTTGGCCATAACTTAATTATTAATAGGTGGATTGTCTTCATACTTGGACACAATATCCCTTTTGACAAGATCATCAAGTAAACCAGACTCAACTTGACATTGACCCATAAATGACCTTCACCTTCAAGGTCAAATTATTAAATTTTGCCAAAATTGTCAATTGACCATGACCTTAAAATGACCTTGACCGTCAAGGTCAGATGATTGAATTTTGCTTAAATTGTCGTAACTTTCTCATTTATCTATAGATTTGATTCATATTTTGACTAAACAACACTTTTGACAAATCAGACATTATGATTATTTCAAGTTTGACCTTGACCTTTAAATAACCTTGACATTCCAGCTCAAATCATTGAATTTTGTTAAAACTGGCCATAATTTTATTTATGGTTGGATTTAAATCAGACTTGGACAAAACTACACTTATGACAAAGCCGACATATTGAATAACTCAGGTATGACCATTACCTAAAAATGAGTGACAAGGTGAGCTTTTGTGATCAATTCATCCAGTGTCCGTACGTAAACTTTTCATTCAGACGACATCTCCTCTGAAACCACTGGGCCAAAGTTGATGAAACTTGCCATGGATGTTCCCTGCATGAAGCTCTTCCAAAGTTGTTCAAAGAAATCAATTCCATGCAGAACTCTGGTTGCCATACCAACCTAAAGGAAAAACTTTAAAAATCTTCTTGTCTGAAACCACAAGGCCTAGAGCTTAGATATTTGGCATTTAGCACCCTCTAATTGAACTCTACAAAAATTATATAAATTACTTCCCTGGGGTAAAAATTGGTCACTTCATTTTACATAGACTTATATAGGAAATCTTTAAAAATCTTCTTCTCAGAAACCACAATGCCTACAGCTTAGATATTTGTTATGTTTTATTGTCTAGTGGATGTGTACCAAGTTTGTTCAAATTATTTTCCCTGGGTCAAAATTTACTACGCCCCAGGGTTCTCTTGGTTTACATATAGTTATAAGATATTTGGTGTGGAGTATTGTGTAGAGAACCTTTACCAGTATTGTTTATATGTTGGCCCCGGGGTCAAAATTGACCTTGCCCCAGGTGCCCTTAATATGTAAAAAAGGCAATCGTTAGAAATCTTCTTACTGGAAACCTCAATGCCTAAAGCTTAGATATTTGGTATGTAGCATTGTCTAGAGGATGTCTACCAAGGTTGTTCAAATTATGTTCCCTGGGTCAAAAATGGCCACGCCCCCGGGTTCTCTTGGTTTACATATAGTTATATAGGAAAAACATGAAAAATAATTTTTCTCCAAAACAAATAGATCTAGACCTTAGATATTTGGTGTTGAGTATTGTGTAATGAACCTTTACCAATATTGTTTAAATGTTGGCCCAGGGTCAAAATTTGCCCCGCCCCGGGGGCCTTAATATCTTTAAAAATCTTCTTGTCTGAAACCACAAGGCCTAGAATTTTAAAATTTAGCATGAAGCAAGCTTTATCAAGCTTTTTCAAATTATTAGATTAGGTTAAAGGTCATGGAGGCTAAAAATAGATTTATCTACTGTACCTCATAGAGCCTTCATTTCTAGACCAGTATCTTTGATATTGAATATATAGGTTCCTTGCATGGACCTTTACCCATGGGTAGGGTTTGAGGTCACTGGGTCAAGGTCACCATAGCTTATAATAGATATTTCTACTTTCTGTCATAGAGCCTTTATTTATTGACTGTTATTTTACATATTTGGTTTGTAGGCACTTATATATTTTCAATTAAAAAATGAAATACTGCTTAACAGCCCATCATGGCCCTCCTGTTCATTTATTTCTGGATTTGATTCATACTTGGACAAAATAACAATATGGCAAATCCGACATTTTGATTCTTTCAGATTTGACCTTGACTCTAAAATGACCTTCACCTTCAAGGTCAAATTATTAAATTTTGCTAAAATTGTCCATAACTTAAGTATTTATTTTTGGATTTGATTTATACTTCGACAAAACACCACTTCTGACAGAACCGACATGTTGAATAATTCAGATATGACCATGACCTTCAATTGACCTTGACCGTCAAGGTCAGATGATTGAATTTTGCTTAAATTGTCGTAACTTTCTCATTTATTTAAAGATTTGATTCATCTTTGGACTAAACAACACTTATGACAAATCCGACATTATGATTCTTATAAGTTTGACCTTGACCTTTAAATGACCTTGACAGTCAAGGTCAAATTATTGAATTTTGCTACAATTTCCCATAACTTTGTCATTTCTTGTTGGAATTGATTCATACTTTGACAAAACAACACTTATGACAAAACCGACATGTTGAATAACTCAAGTGTGACCATGACCTAAAAAATGACCTTGACCGTCAAGGTCAGATGTTTGAATTTTGCTTAAATTGTCATAACTTTGTCATTTATTGATGGATTTGATTTATACTTGGACAAAACAATACTTTTGACAAATCCAACATTTTGATTCAAGTTTGACCTTGACCTTAAAAAATGGCTTTGACTAGCAAGATCAAATTATTGAATTTTGCTAAGTTTGGTCATAACTGTGTAATTTATGGTTCATCTTGATTCATACTTGGACAAAACAAACTTTTGACAAAACTTACATGTTGAATAATTCAGGTATGACCTTTACCTTAAAATGACCTTGACAATCAAGGTCCCATTATTGTTTTTTGCTTAAATTGTCCTAACTGTTGTTTATTTATGGATTTGATTTATACTTTGATAAAACAACAAAACCGACATTTTGATTTATTATAAGTATGACCTTGATGTTCAGATGACCTTGACATTTAAGGTCAAGTTATTGAATTTTGCTTAAAATAGCCAAATTTTTGTTATTTATGGTTTGATTTGATTTATACTGGGACAAAACAACACTTATGACAAAATTGACACATTGAATCATTCAGCTGTGACCTTGACCTTCAAATGACCCTGACCATCATGGTCAAATTATTGAATTTTGCTAATATTGGCCAAAGTCATTTTTAGTTCTTTTTTATTAATACTTGGACAAAACAATGCTCATGACAAAACCTACATGTTAAATTATTCAAGTATGTCGCTGCAAAACTGAAAGTAGGGCGTTTATATGAATTTTACATATATTTCAGACAGTTTATTGCCATTTGTTTGAAAATAATTTATAAATGAATACATGTTATATGTATGGTGTGTACGTAATCAAACCACTGGTTCATATAAGCAAAGAGAACATGTCGAGGCCCTGGTTGAGACAAGACATCTCGATTTGTGTCGCTTTTTTTGGAGTTGCAGTAATTGAAACAAGACACATAACAAACACAGCTAAAACATTCTAGTTTTCCGTGGTAAACTTCGTTTGCAGATAACATACCTTTCTTTTCCCGACTCTAGTCCATTGCCGCTATATTTTCAGCAAGGAATGACCCGTGCATGAGCGAAGAGGTACCGTTTTAGTTAATTTCGCAAAGAGGGTACCGATATGGATATGCATCGTGTTTACACTGACCTATAATTATTTGAATCAGGGGTCAAGGTCAAATAAATACACTGACAGACTGACTGACAGATGGACAGTTCAAAAACTATATGCCTCCCTTTGGGGGCATAAAAAGGCCTACTGTTGCTCCGTATAGGGCTAGAAATTGAAACTTGAAAACATAAACCTGCAGAATTGATTTGAAATAAAAATTATACAATTTTGATTTTCTGTAAGTAAAATTATGTTCTTTGAACTGAGCACAACATGCTCATGGTGAGCTTTTGTGATCCCCCTCCCTCTGTCATCGTCCGTCATCAGCAATTAGACTTGAACAACTTCTTCTCCTAGACTGCTAAGCCATCTTTGACGAAACATGCCTGGGATATTCCTTGTATGAAGCTCTACCAAAGTTGTTCAAAGAATTGAATTCCATCACATATTTTACATAGAAATATAGAGGAAAAATCTTCTTGTTTGAAACCACTAGGCCCTGAGCCTTAAGATTTGGTTTGTAGCATTGTCTAGTGGACCTCTATCAAGTTTGCTCAAATTATACCTCTGGGGTCAAATTTTGCACGTTAACCAAACTTCACAGGAAAGTTCCTTGGGTGGTCCCCTATCAAAGTTGTGCAAATAGTTGCGGTCCATTGCATAAGTAGGTCACAGGGCAAAAAAAAGTTGTTTGAAAAATTCAAATTTAAAAAAATCTTCTTGTCTGAAAGTACAAGGCCCAGAGCTTTGATATTTAAAATATGACATCATCTGTAGGTCCTCTACCAAAGTTGTTCAAATTATGCCTCTAGTCTTAAAATTGGCTATGCCCTAGGGGTCATGGGTTTTCCTTATATGTATATAGCAAAAACTTAAAAAATCTTCTTCTCTGAAACTACATAGACTAGAGTTCAGATATTATTATGAAACATTTTGTAATAGACCTCTATCAAGATTGTTCAAATTATAGCTCTAGGATCAAAACTTGTCCTGCCCCACTGAAAGCACAAAGGCTAGAGCTTAGAATAGATATTTAGCATGAAACATTGTGTAGTGGACCTCTACCAAGATTGTTCAAATTGAAGTAATGGGGTCAAAATTGGCCCTGCCTCGGGGTCAGCCCTGGAGTGTCCTTGGTTCCAGTAAAATCTTTTAAAAGATCCTTCTTTGAAACACCAGAGGTCTACAGTCCTAAGATTTGATGTATTACTGGCATGCTACAGTAAATGAAACTGTCAAATCTTTGTT
The DNA here is from genome assembly GCA_012932295.1 of Cyclina sinensis. Lineage (NCBI taxonomy): Eukaryota > Metazoa > Mollusca > Bivalvia > Venerida > Veneridae > Cyclina > Cyclina sinensis. Next base: position 1,276,863 of record JAAONU010000022.1, read on the forward strand.
GTTGCATTTGCAGGGGTAATAGTTTTCCGGATTGTGCCGGATTTCCGGATTTTCGGCCTCTGTCTGGGCTGTTTTTCCAATTCATGTAAATCCAGGTCGAAATTCTGGGGGGTGGGGTGGGGGTCAGGTCGATCTGAAACTTCATTTCGGCGAAAGCTTCGCCGCGTCGTAAGAGTACTGTTATGGACCGGGAAACGGCTTTTACTCTTCCCGATTTCTATTGCGCAATTTGATTGGATGACTTATTGTTAGAATAATCCAATGAGTATCGCCGATTCATTCTGAAGATTACATGCAAAGGTTGCCGCTTTTGTTTTATGATTTGAATTTATAAAATTTATGATGAAATTTTTACCAGCTGGCTACAACGTGAGCGAAATTGATAAGGGAGCGAAGAACAAATGGAGGTATTTAACTAAAAAAAAATTGTAAAAATCTGATAAAAAATGGTTCCATAAATTTACAAGGAAATGAAATTTTTGATATGCCAAACAGCTAAAATCCAAGAGCTTCCGGGAGCCTCTGGCCCCCTGGACCCTCTGCCAGGGCTTTGCCCTGGACCCACCGGGGGCCCTAGCGCCCCCCTGGCCCCCGGCTTGGATTTCAGGATTTTCTAAAGCTGCAACTTTTACCCCTGCATTTGTAGTATATATGAATTTATGGTATTGTGAATTTTATTCACAGGACAGTAGGTCCTGTTTACTTTGAAAATATTCAGGACATAATGATAGCTTTCACCGCTTTCACTCTAATAACTCTGTCCTCAGGTGAATGCTTTGGGGCCATTGGCCCCCTTGTATAAAGACTGCTGTAAAAAACCTTAAAATCTGCAAATAATTTTGAAGGGAAACTTCATTACCACACATTTCACTCTGTCATTGACCTTCTTGTGACCTAAAGCTTTACCTTCTTACTTCCTTGTTTTTGCAGCTATGTCATATAAATTTTAAGTAGTATAATTCTTCATGCAGATTTCAACTTTGACCTTGGTTGGCCTTGACCCATTGACCAACTTCCTGATATGAAATTATGACAAATGTACAGTTTTGAAAGCAGATTTTATTACAGACATTTGCTGACATTGTGATCGGTTTCAGTGGTACCCAGGTGATCAGTATAGAGCCATAATGGGCCTTTTGTTCTTTTATTGACAGGGCATGAGAAGGTCTGGCATGGCAGTATTGACATTTTGATAGGACATGAATGTGTGACACTTGCAGTTGATGAAGATAATGGTGAAGAAGGTGATGATTGTACAGAAAATAAACACGTATCTGCCTTTGAAATAAAGGATGAGACATCAGAAATACAGAATCATGAACAACAGATCATATCTGAAGCCATTGTATTTGCATTTTTGCAGAGGAAGGTTCATCTTAATGAGTTTGATGACTTTTTGATACCAACAATTGCTCTGTCAAGAAAGCATGTTTTTTTCTGTTTTTATGATCCAACTCATGATATTTTATTGCAGTCAACTAAACCCATGCCTTTATTTAGTGGTGACGCAACATTTCGTCATATAACAGTGGTTGCTTTATGGTTGGCAATAAATTATCCATATTTCAGCTCTGGCATTACTGAAGATATGCTGGAAAGAAACTTTAAGGCTTGCTTTTTGCAAAACCTGAACAAAACTCAGCAAGAATTATACAAGAAAAGTCTCAGATTTGGGAACTGTAAGATCAGACAAAGAAAGAGAGATGGTGACGCATTATTTCCTGACCTGTCGCTAGCCTATGGAAAACCCATTGCATCTAAAGCTTTGGATGAGAAAAAGAAAAATGTCACCTTAATCTAAACAAACTGTGTAGTAAGGACATTTAGATATGTTCTTTTGATTTCAAAGCTTAGTGCCACAGTAACTGTTATCAGTAAATCTATTCCTGCCTAATGATTTATGAACTAATGAACTGAGTGTCCTCAGAGTTTAGTCATGACCAGTAGATGGCCGCTTTAAGTTGATAGGACAATATGGGAAAGCTCAAGCTTAACACATTTAAGGCTACTTAAAAGAAACAGGCCAGTCGCCAAAATTTGCCCCTTTAACTTGAAGGTTGGAATTGAAACTTGGTCACTTAAAAGTTTTTATGGCCCCCATCATAGATAAGGGGGTATATAGTTTTGCAAATGTTGGTCGGTCAGTAGACAGTTTGGTTTCTGATCAATATCTGGAGAACCCTTGGACCCACCTTCCTCAGACTTGGTGGTCTCAGGGCTCTACAAATTCTATAGTCTGACTTCCGGGACAGCTCTAAACTTGCTCTCGGACACCTGACTGTGTACAAAAGTTTTGTCCCTGACAACTCAAATTTTGACAGTCATAAATCTCTGATAACTGCTCAGATAAACAACCCACTTAAATAAACAAATGATGCAATTGATTTCTAACTGATTGGCATTTGATAAGCTTCGCCCTAATAGAGAAGTGACAGTAGTGAGCTGGAAAGGTCAACCAATCAAGACTCTAGTTACAATTTACTATGGATATTGATTATATTTTGTAAATCTGTGTTGGAATCGCGTGACTTTAAAACAATTCAAGCAAGTAAATGTCTTAACAAATTTATTGATTGCTTAATTCCAAAGGCAAAAGGTTAACATTAAGCTTTGCCAGTGTTATTCTAAGCTTTTAGACAAGGAGCCACAAAAAGAAAAATTCTTTATGGCATTTTTGTTTTAATTATCGGATTTATCTATAAGAAAAAGTAAAGCAGATTTAAGACAAGCTTAACAAAATGAAAGCAACCAATTCTAGCAAATATTTATTTCATTAAACATGAAGCAGTGAGTGAAAATCTCGGATAAATTCCGTATGTCATATATTTCCAGGGCCCTGCCGTATTTTATTATTTTATTATTTATAGAAAACAGTGTCTTGGAGACTTTTTACAAGGCAAACTTACAACATTCAATTGACTGGTTAAGATAAGGGGTCATGATTTTATTATGAGTACCAGTTTTTTCTTTTTCAATGAAAAAAGTTTCTTTTCTCTAAGACGAATATTTCTGTCATATTTACTTTTGAAAGCAACAATTAGAATATATCAACATACTTCATTTACATCATAAAAATTCTGTAACTCATTCACATAAAATTCTGGTTATAACCCGTGGTCACAGGTTGTTCAAACATAGGTTGTAGGTTGGTCATGACTAGGAGACGACCCTTATAGTTTTTTAGGTCACCAGACCAAAGGTCAAGGTCAGTGATCTTGAAATGTAAGATTATTTCCAGTCAATAAGTATTGAATGCTGGGCCCAGGTTCCTCAAACTTGGTATATAGGTTGGCCATGACCAGTAGATGACCCCTATAGCATACATGTGAACTCTCCCGATTCTGGCGGTAGACTACCGATTTTGGGCAATAAAAATCCCCTCCCGCTCGGGGCTTACATTCTACCGACTTCTATTAGGATCGATGAATGTCCGTCGTCCATCGTCCGTTAACACTCTACTGGTCACATTTTTGCTCCAATTGTCACGAAACTTGGTCAGGATGTTTGTCCCAGTTATTACTCGGACGAGTTCGAATATGGGTCATCTGGGAACAAAAACTGGGTCACATGACCTAAAAATAGAAAAATCTTGTCAAGGCTCTAGAGGCTACTGTTTCAGTCCAAATGTCCTGGCAATTTGTCAGAGAGGTTGTTCGGTTGATTTCTAGCCCAAGTTTGAATATGGGTCATCTTGGGTCAAAAACTAGGTCACAAAGCCCAAATATGGAAAAACCTTGTTAACACCCTAGAGGTAAGATTTTCAGCCCGAATATCCTGGCAATTTGTCAGAAAGGTTGTTTCCATGATTTTTAGGTCAAGTTCGAATATGGGTCATCTGGGGTCAAAAACTAGGTCACAGAGCTCAAATCATGAAAAACCTTGTTAACACTCTAGAGGTCACATTTTCAGTCCAAATTTCCTTGTAATATGTCAGAAAGGTTATTTGGGTGATTTCTAGCCCAAGTTCGAATATGGGTCATCTGGGGTAAAAAACTAGGTCACAGAGCCCAAATATTGAAAAACCTTGTTAACACTTTAGAGGTAACATTTTCAGCCCAAATATCCTTGTAATATGTCAGAAAGGTTATTTGGATGATTTCTAGCCCAGGTTTGAATATGGGTCATGTGGGGTCAAAAACTAGGTCACACAGCCTGTATATGGAAAAACCTTGTTAACACTCTAGAGGTAACATTTTCAGCCCAAATATCCTGGAAAAATGTTAGAAAGAGTGTTTTGATGATTTCTAGCTAAAGTGTTAATATGGGTCATGTGGGGTCAAAAACTAGGTCACACAGCCCAAATATGGTAAAACTTTGTTAACACTCTAGAGGTAACATTTTTAACCCAAATTTCCTGAAAAACTGTCAGAAAGCTTGTTAAGATAATTTCTAGCTCAAGTTGGAATATGGGTCATGTGGGGTCAAAAACTAGGTCACACAGCCCAAATATCGTAAAACCTTGTTAACACTCTAGAGGTTACATTGTTAACCCAAATTTCCTGAAAAACTGTCAGAAAGCTTGTTTCGATGATTTCTAGCTCAAGTTGGAATATGGATCATGTGGGGTCAAAAACTAGGTCACACAGCTTGTGTATATGGAAGAACTTTGTTAACACTCTAGAGGTAACGTTTTCAGCCCAAATATCCTTGTAATACATCAGAAAGGTTATTTGGATGATTTCTAGCCCATGTTCGAATATGGGTCATCTGGGGTCAAAAACTAGGTCACAGAGCCCAAATATGGAAAAACCTTGTTAACACTTTAGAGGTCACATTTTCAGTCCAAATGTCCTTGTAATATGTCAGAAAGGTTATTTGGGTGATTTCTAGCCCAGGTTCGAATATGGGTCATCTGGGGTCAAAAACTAGGTCACAGAGCCCAAATATGGAAAAACCTTGTTAACACTTTAGAGGTAACATTTTCAGCCCAAATATCCTTGTAATATATCAAAAAGGTTATTTGGATGATTTCTAGCCCAGGTTCGAATATGGGTCATCTGGGGTCAAAAACTAGGTCACTGAGACCAAATATGGAAAAACCTTTTTATCACTCTAGAGGTAACATTTTCAACCCAAATATCCTGGAAATATGTCAGAAAGGTTGTTTTGATGATTTCTAGCTCAGGTTTGAATATGGGTCATGTGGAGTCAAAAGCTAGGTCACAAAGCCTGTATATGGAAAAACCTTGTTAACATTCTAGAGGTAACATTTTCAGCACAAATATCCTGGAAATATGTCAGATAGGTTGTTTTGATGATTTCTAGGTCATGTTCGAATATGGGTCATATGGGGTCAAAAACTAGGTCACAGAGCCCAAAAATAGAAATATCTTGTTAAGGCTCTAGAGGCTACTGTTTCAGTCCAAATATCCTGGCAGTTTGTCAGAAAGGTTGTTTGGTTGTTCAAATTATTAGATTAGGTTAAAGGTCACGGAGGCTAAAAATAGATTTATCTACTGTACCTCATAAAGCCTTCATTTATAGACCAATACACCTTCATTTTTATCCATTTTTATCTTGTATAAGTACTGGTTTACATTTTTAATAGTGCTTATTCTCTGTATCAATGATTGAGGTCTTATATTTGTTATCGTATTTTGATTCATTTTCTGTTTGTATTTTATAGGTATTGAATGTATTAAAGAATGATATCGAAGAAATTCTGTTTCGTGAATGCCATATATCCTTTTAAATTCATTAAACTGGTAATAATTGTTGTTTCTAAAATCAAATAGGTGTTTGATAAAAATTATTCCCTTATCATGCCATTTTTTCCAATGAAGTATTTTACCTAATATTTTTATATCCTTATTATTCCATATTATATGTGAACTGTTTACATTGTACTTCTTATTAAAGCATTGATTAATTGTAAACCACGAGCTTAATAGATCTTTTAAGAATATATAACCACTATGTATTTCTTCAGTTTCTTTGATACCTAGATTACAGTCAAACAGCAAATCTTTTCCATGTTTATTTATGATATTTTCATTAAAAAACCTTCCATTGACCATCATTTTTTTAGATATTAGTCTTTTCACCCAACAGGCTTTAACTGAATACATAAAACTGTTTTAAACCTCCAAGTTCATAATCATTTATTATAACATTCTGTTTTATTTTGTCAGGTTTATTGTCCCAAATGAAACTAAATATTGCTTTATTGATGTCTTTCAACACTGCTTCTGATGGATTTGGTAATACTGCAAAAGGATAGATTAGTTTTGGTAAAGTGAATGTTTTGACAACAGTTACTTTTCCCATTAGAGTGAGTTTGCGATGCTGCCATTGTTTTAAACAACTTTTGAAGTCAATTTATGTATTTGTTTCATATCTGTGTGAAAAGTTATTCCTAATGTCTTAGCATATTCACAAGTCCATATAAAGTTTATGTTTTTCACATATTTTATGTTTTTACTCTTTAAAGATCCTGCTTTTAGAACAACTGATTTTGTAGTGTTGAGTTTCAATCCTGAAATACAACTACAAATTCATTGATTGTTTTGATTAGAAGCTCAAATAAGTTTTTTTCGCCATTTGTTAAGTAAGTTGCATCATCTGCAGACAGACTTTGTTTGATTTCTTCATCTTTAATTAAAACACCTTTTATGTCTTTGTCATTTTTTATTTTTCTTAATAGAAGTTCCATGCATAGTATAAAAATTGAAGAAGATAAGGGGCAACTTGTCTGACTCCATGTTTAATCTGGAAACTTTCTGATAAATGCCCATTATTGATAATAATGCTGTTTATATCAGAATAGAACAGTTTTATCCAATGGATAAAAGAATCTCCGAAATTAAAATGTCGTAAGCACTGGAATATATAATCATGATTTAAACTGTCAAATGCTTTCTCATAATCAGCAAAGAAGAGTATTCCAGGAAGATGGTTTTTTTCTAAGTAATCAATTGTTTCAAAAATAGTTCTAATATTTTCACCTATGTATCTACCTTTCATGAATCCTGTTTGTTCATTACTTATGATTGCTGGGAGTACTTTTTTCATTCTATCGGCTATTGCTTTTGTTGAAGAAAATAATCTTGCAGTCTTGTTGCCAGTTTTTGATGTGGGTCAAAGTGTATGACTGTATGAAATCTTGATCAGGTTTGAAATTTGGCCACTTGAGATGGAAATAGGAATCATATCTTAGAACTTTTTGTACAGTAGAGCCTTAATTTACAGTGCAATCTTCATTTAACCTGGATAGAATATTTGTCTTGAAAATATCAGAGTAAAGTTTTAATCTCAGTCATATTGAAACAAAAACTAGGTCACCAAGTCAAATTGAAATGTTGAAAAAAACATGTAAACAACATAATTTATGCTAAAATTACAGTGAAATTTTGTCAGGATGTTTGTCCTGACAGTATCTAATCAAAGTTGTAATCTGGAGGTAGTTGGGTTGTAACTGCATGTAGGTCAATATCTAGGGTGTTTTAGCTCACATAAGCGAAAAGCTCATGGTGAGCTAAGCCTTAAAGGATTGATGAATGTCTATCTGTTGTTGGTCCACAACTTGTTCTTTACCTATTAGGCATCCACAATTCTGAAACAGTCCTAGTCAGACTTGGCAATTATGTTTATATGCCCTTAAATTACAGGAAAAATGTATATTTTTCTTTGTTACCACTGTAGCACTTTCATCATCTCTAATAATATTTATACAGATGTGTTTGCCCAGAAGATCTTGATGAAGTTAGACCATTGACAGAATCTAACCACTTTGTCTAGAGTTATGTGCCCTTGAATTACCAAAAAAAAGTTCAACTTGTAACCACTCTGGATCTTTCAGGGTTATGTTTCACTGTAAAAATTAATATTATCTCAGTCAGGTTTGATTATTGGTGAAATTTGACCAATTGGTTCTGAATTTTGTGCCCTTGATTGAATGGAAACTTCAAATTTGCCTATAAAACAGTGTAGTAACCTGGCCTATGAGGTCAATTTGGGACACCAATCCAAGCACTAACCATGGATAAGGTTGCTTAACTTAGCAAACGTTCCAGACACTCCAACCATGTCGCTAAAAAGCTAGCCCAACAGCAAAGCTGTTGGAAATGCCGTATATACCCGGTGTCCACTACACTCCTCCCCTCTTTAACCTTTAGGAGCTGGGCATCTACTGTAAAGTTTCCTACAGAGACCCCATTCCGCTCCAATTGTGCAAGGGACTCAATTCCACACTGCCCTCCCAGTGCACACAGGCACTAATCAAGGTAAAGAGCCGGCGAAGATTCGTGGAATTACCACTGCCGCCAATGTAGTAACCTGGCCTATGAGGTCAATTTGGGACGCCCATCCAGGCACTAACCATGGATAACATTGCTTAACTTAGCAAACGTTCCAGACACTCTAACCATGTCGCTAAAGAGCTAGCCCAACAGCGAGGCTGTTGGAAATGCCTTATATACCTGGTGTCCACTACAACAGTAAGGCTTCCACCTAGCAACTTAAGATTAGACCTATATAAATCTTGTGTTCCTTTGGGCAAAACACTTCACTCTGCAGTGCCACATAACCTTCTTGAAGTTTCGTCATGAAATTGTCTTAAATACATGTAGCCCCCAGCTGAATCAAACTAAGTTTGCCTTCTGTCCATCTGGCTGAAAACTAGATTCTGTTACCTCTCCAAATTCTGTTATCTCTCCAAATGCCACTTTAAATTTGAAATATTTTTTGTTGCAAACCTAATAGATGACTTTTTTGGTTTGGGATCACATGGTCAAGGTCACCAAGATCTTTCATTTAAGAATGCTGTCTAAACTGGCTTGTTAGTGAAATAAAGACTTTTCAAATGACTAAAGTCTTACAAGAGTCCTACTAAGTATTATTTGCACACATATATGTATATGTTAATTATACTTGTAGTTGTTAATTTTTTTTGCCCTTTTTAGCTGAGATGTAGGCATGTCCACAGTCCGAACTGATTGTTACCACTCTAGCTAAAATTCTAAAGCAACCCCTATCAAATTTGATAACACAGTACATTTATGTAAGCCCACAACATCTTGGCCAAGATCAATGTAAAAATAGAAAAACCCTGTGAACACTAGAGCCCACATTTTCCACTCGGTCACTGTGAAACTTGTTCAGAACTTTTAGGCTTTTTAGCTTACATGGCACAAAGTTCCAAGATGAGCTTTTGTGACTGTCTGATGTCCGGTGTTTGTATGTCCATCAGCAATTCATCAAATGACATCTCCTCTGAAACCACTGGGCCAAATTTGATGAAACTTGCCTAGGATGTTTCTTGCATAAAGCTTTATCATAGTTCAAATTATTCCAGTCCATTGCATTTCTGGGCCACAAGGCCTGGAGCTTATATATTTGGTATGAAGCATCATCTAGTGGACCTCTACCAAGTTTGTTCAAATTATGACTGTGGGGTCAAACCTGACCCCATCCCAGGGGTCCAGTTGATTTTACATAGATTTATATAGGGAAAACTTAAAAGATCTTCTTGTCAGAAACCACAAGGCCTAGAGTTTAGATAATTGGTGTGCAGCATTGTCCAGTGGACCTTTACCAAGTTTGTTCAAATCATGGCTCCTGGGTCAAAAATGGCCCAGCCCCGGGGGTCACATGTTTTACATAGAGTTATATAGGAAAAACTTTAAAAAATCTTCTTGTCAGAAACTGCAAGGCTTAGGGTTTAGATATTTGGTGTGCAGCATTATCCAGTGGACCTCTACCAAGTTTGTTCAAATCATGGCTCCTGGGTCAAAAATGGCCCCGCCCCAGGGGTCAAATGTTTTATATAGGGTTATATAGGAAAAACTTTAAAAAATCTTCTTGTCATAAACCGCAAGGCCTAGAGTTTAGATATTTGGTGTGCAGAATTGTCCACTGGACAGTGGACCTCTACTAAGTTTCTTCAAATCATAGCCACTGGTACAAAATAGGCCCCACCCCGGGGGTCAATTGATTTTACATAGGCTTATATAGGAAATCTTTAAAAGTCTTCTTCTCAGAAACCACAATGCCTAGAGCTTAGATATTCTGTATGTAGCATCGTCTAGTAGACCTCTATCAAGTTCGATCAAATTATGTCCCCTGGGTCAAAATTGGACACGCCCCAGGGTTCTCTTGATTTACATATAGTTATATAGGAAAAACATGAAAAATCATTTTTCTCTGAAACTAATAGGACTAGACCTTAGATATTTGGTGTGGAGTATTGTGTTGAGAACATTTACCAGTATTGTTTATATGTTGGCCCCGGGGTCAAAATTGGCCCCACCCCGGGGGCCCTTAATATGTAAAAAAGGCAATCTTTAAAAATCTTCTAACTTGAAACCTCAATGCTTACAGCTTAGATATTTGGTATGCAGCATTGTCTAGTGAACCTCTACTTAGTTTGTTTGAAAAATGTCCCCGGGGTCACTATTGGCCTTGCCCTAGGGGTCACAAGTTTTAAATAGCAGTATAGAAAAAAATCTTTAAAAATCATCTTGTCTGAAACCACAAGGCCTAGAATTTTAAAATTTGGCATGAAGCAAGCTTTATCAAGCTTTTTGAAATTATTAGATTAGGTTAAAGGTCACAGAGGCTAAAAATAGATTTATCTACTGTACCTCATAGAGCCTTCATTTATAGACCAATATCTTTGATATTTAGTATTAGGTTCCTTGCATGGACGTCTACCCATGGGTAGGGTTTGAGGTCACTGGGTCAAGGTCAAGGTCACCATAGCTTATGATAGATATTTCTACTTTCTGTCATAGAGCCTGTATTTATTGACTGATATTTTACATATTTGGTTTGTAGGCACTTACATATTTTCAATTAAAAAATGAAATACTGCTTAACAGCAAACCTACAGCCAAAGTACTCAGGTGAGCGATCCAGGGCCATCATGGCCCTCTTGTTTGTTTTTTCTTTACATCTATTAAATGTTCATTTTTGATTTTTTCTTTAAAGAATTTTTGGTTAACCAAGATTTTTATACACCATTGTATACATAAAGATATATAATTATGCAAATTTTTAGACAGATTGTAAGTGAAACGTTGAATGTTTTTAGCTCACCTGTCACGCAGTAACATGGTGAGCTATTGTGATCCCCCTCCCTCCGTCATCCTTTGTCGTGCGTCATCAACAATTTCATTCAAACGACATCTCCTCTGAAACCACTTGGCAAAATTCAATGAAACTTGCATGGGATGTTCCTTGAATGAAGCTCATCCAAAGTTGTTCAAAGAAATCAATTCCATTAAGAACTGTGGTTGCTATGACAACTGAAAGGAAAAACTTTGAAAATCTTCTTGTCTAAAACCACAAGGCCTAGAGCTTAGATATTTTGTATGTAGCATCCTCTAGTAGGCCTCTACAAAAGTTGCTCAAATTATTCCCCTAGGGTCAAAATTGGCCCCGCCCCGGGGGTCTCTGGATTTTACATAGACTTGTATTGGAACACTTTAAAAATCTTCTTGTCTGATACCACAAGGCCTAGGGTTTAGATATTTGGTGTGCAGCATTGTCCAGTGGACATTTACCAAGTTTGTTCAAATAAGGCTCCTGGGTCAAAAATGGCCCCACCCCAGGAGTCACATGTTTTACATAAAGTTATATAGGAAAAACTTCACAGGGTGATTGCCCTAACTGAGTTGAAGAACTACATTGATTTTGGGGTCAGTAGGTCAAAGGTAGAGTGAAAACCGTTTCCGCACAATAACTGGAGTTCTATTTCACCCAGAGCCTTCAATCTTCATAGGATGATTGCTCTTATTGAGTTGAAGAACCCTATTGATTTTGGGGTCAGTAGGTCAAAGGTCAAGGTCACAGGGGCCTGAAGAGTGAAAACCTTTTCCGCACAATAACTACAGTTCTATTTCACCCAGAGCCTTCAACCTTCATAGGGTGATTGCCCATATTGAGTAGAAGAACCCTATTGGTTTTGGGGTCAGTAGGTCAGAGGTCAAGGTCACAGGGGCCCGAAGAGTGTAAACTGTTTCCGCTCAAAAACTGGAGTTCTATTTCACCCAGAACCTTTAATCTTCATAGGGCGATTGCCCTTACTGAGTAGAAGAACCCCATTGATTTTGGGGTCAGTAGGTCAATGTTCAAGGTCATAGGGGCCCAGAGAGTGAAAACCGTTTCCACTCAATAACAGAATTACCATTTCACCCAGAGCCTCCAAACTTCATAGGATGATTGCTTTTACAAAATAGAAGAACCATAATGTTTTTGGGGCTAGTATGTCAAAGGTCAGGGTAACAGGGACCTGTAGAGTGAAAACTATTTCTGCAGAGTAACTATAGTACCATTACACCCTGAGCCTTCAAACTTTAAAGGATAATTGTATTAGAAGAACCCTGTTGTTTTTAGGGTCCATAGGTCAAAGGTTAAGTTCACAAGGACCTGTAGAGTGAAAACTGTTTCTGCTCGGTAACTGGAGTACCATTTTACCCAGAGTCTTTAACCTTCATAGGATGATTTTCTTTACTCAGTAAAAGAACCCAATCATTTTTGGGGTGAGTAGGTCAAGGTCACAGGGACCTGTAGAGAGAAAACTATTTCTTTTTCAGTAACTGGAGTATCATTACCCAAAACCTTCAAACTTTATAGGGTAATTATATTAGAAGAACCCTATTGTTTTTGGGGTCTGTAGGTTAAAGGTCAGAGTCACAGGGACCTGTAGAGTAAAACTTTTTCTGCTAAAAATATGTGTACCATTACACCAAGTGTCTTCAAACTTATTGCAAACTTATTCAACCTTGCACCCATAAAAACGATATTTGTAACATGAGCAATGGGACTCAGGTGAGTGATTTAGGGCCATCATGGCCCTCTTGTTTAGGCCTTGTAACCTTTACTTGTAGCTAATAGTATACATATATTGTTGTATGATTTTCGATGAATTTATGAATAAAATTCTGTAAATTTCAATTGTATTTTTTGGTTTTATTTAAAGCTGCTTTAAACATTATTTAAGTAATATCATGATGATCAATTCCTCGGCAGACTTACGCCTGCGACCTAAGCAGTTTAAACCCGTAATACCGGTAAGCACATTCCTATGTCAGGAAGTGGTAACTGTACAGCCCTTCATGGACCAAAGGTAGGGCATGAATGGTTGTAAAGATTTGTGACATTATGTAATTGAGAGATGGACAACATAACCTTCATAAGTTTTGGTCATGAGATCTCCTTTAGAGCCATTCTTCACCTACAGGATTCTTGCACAGCAGTTGTCAGTTACTGGCAGTGGAAAGATGGATTTATTGAATCAGATATTTTGAAACTCATTTAAGCATTAAGTGCTAATTGTAATTTGTTTTGGCCAACGATTTTCTTACACAGTGTGCTCTCCATTTTGTGTCATTCATTTGATTAAAAGAAATGTTCATATTGAGGAAAAAATTATCTTGGTGATATTATTGGCCATATTAATATAAGCAAAACTTGGTCACTTGGTAGCGATATTTGATTTATGTCTATGAACCAATAATGTTCAAATTTTGATCCCCTGCCTGCTTGTGATAAGCTTTTAAAAATAATAATCTTGCTATTACTTGACAGTTATAAATAATGTCTGGAATCCACATTAACAAACAACAATTCAGAGACCATTAATCATGGAGAGTTAAATTACCTTAGTACATGTAAGAAACTTTTTTATACCCCCACAAACAAAGTTTGAGGGGGTATATAGGAGTGAGCTTGGCGGTCGGTCGGTCGGTCCGTCATGGTTTCCGGACGATAACTCATGAAAGGCTTGACAGATTTAAATAATTTTTGGTACACAGGTGTAACATCATAAGATACAGGTCAAGTTTGATATTGGGTCTGGTGGGGCCAAGGTCAAGGCTACTGTGACTAAAACTAGAAAAACGGTTTCCGGACAATAACTCATGAAAGGCTTGACAAATTAAAAAACTTTTTGGTACACAGGTGTAACATCATAAGATACAGGTCAAGTTCGATATTGGGGCTGGTGGGGCCAAGGTCAAGGTCACCGTTACTAAAAATAGAAAAATAGTTTCCGGACAATAACTCATGAAAGGCTAGACAGATTAAAAAAAAACTTTGGTACACAGTGGTAACATCACAAGATACAGGTCAAGTTTGATATTGGGGCTTGTGGGGCCAAGGTCAAGGTCACTGTTACTAAAAATAGAAAAACGGTTTTTTGATGATTACGCATGAAAGGCTTGACAGATTTAAAAAAAATTTGGTATACAGGTGAAACATCATAAGATACAGGTCACATTCAATATTGGGGCTGGTGGGGCCAAGGTCAAGGTCACTGTTACTAAAAATAGAAAAACGGTTTCCGGACAATAACTCATGAACGGCTTGACAGATTTAAACAATTTTTGGTACACAGGTGTAACATCATAAGATACAGGTCAAGTTCTATATTGGGGCTGGTGGGGCCAAGGTCAAGGTCACTGTTACTATAAATGATAAAATGGTTGAAAAATTGTTTCTGGATAATAAGTCATGAAATCTTGACACATTTAAACAATTACTGGTACACAGGTGTAACATCACAGGATACAGGTCAAGTTTGATTTTGGAGCTGGTGGGGCCAAGGTCAAGGTGACTGTTACTATAAATAAAAATAAATGATTTCTGCTCAATAACTTGAGTTAAGAATGAGATATTGTGATGATGAAATTTGCTGTAAAGGTAGCTTCTATGAAGAAGATGCTTGGGATTGAAAATTTTGCCAGTTGGGTCACATCACTGTTCGCTTTAACTAAAAATAGAAAAACTGGTTTACAGATAATAACTCATTAAAGGTTTGACAGATTTAAACCATTTTTGGAACACAGGTGTAACATCATAAAATACAGGTGAAGTTCGGCTTTGGGGCTGCTGAAGTCAATGTCAAGGTCACTGTTACTAAAAATAAAAAAAAAGAGGTGTCTGCTCAGTAACTTGAGTTACGAATGAGATATTATGATGAAACTTTCATTAAAGATAGTTTCTATAAAGACAACGCTTGGGATTGAAAATTGGGCCAGTTGGATCAAGGTCACTGTTCACTTTAACTAAGAATAGAAAAACAGTTTCTGGATGATACCTCGTGAATTACAGGAACAGTCAGGGATTTATTCCCAGATGGATAAGGATGCATTCAAGCCCAAATATGTACTTGTAAAATTTGATGATGATCGTGTTTGAAGTAAAGCTTTTGAATGCTCTAGATGTCTTATTCCAGAAGAGATCAGAAAATATACAGTTCAATGGTCTACTGGTAATTGTTTTCTCTATATACAATATTATTAAATATAAAATATATACATATTTCCATGTTTCTTATGTCACTTTATACCATTGATTCTAAGCTTTCCAGTTCACGTATCAAGCACCCATGTGGGGGTAGAAATCACCTTTAGTGATAGTTCTAGTTTCATTTTATTTGCAATAAATACAATTTTCAAACATCCTAAATTGTTCTTTCATCAATGAATGTAATTGATTATCTTTGGTATAGTCTGGTAGAAGTAGTTGATACAGTGTTTCTGTTGTATTTTCTGGTGTTACTGATTTCCAGAATGTAGAGATTGTTGAATAATATTATGTTCTATGGAAGGTCGGTGCTTCTACCCAGGTGCCTGCTTGTGACTGAAATAACGCTCAAAGGGGCACCTGGGGTCTTTCTCACACATGTGCCTTGGATGTATTCTTTGAGTTCACTCCACGTTACATGTGCCTTAGATTGTATTCATTGAGTTCATTCCATGCCATTTCAATCAGGTTGATGCCATGAGAGTCTGAAAGTTTTAACAAATTAAAGAATAAATAGAAACTGAAGTATGAAATGGGTCTTTCCCATTAAAAAATAAAAATTCCCATTAAAAATAAAAGACTTTGACAAATTTTGATCAATTATTATACAGTATTGAAAATTACACCCTCAATAGCTTTGAAACATCATTGTTGTAAACTGATTCCTAGTACTCAAGTTATTTTAGTTGAAAATGCTGTGTATCTAATCCAATTACACTCAGTATAATCATTTTTTGTTTCTTGCTCATTATTATGTACTCAACACATGTGAATTTATATTTTAAAGATGACAGAACAGCAAATGTCAGTTGCACCTTAAAACTCTTTGACAGAAGGAAACATAATTTTCACACTTTTAAATACAGAATTCCATATGTGCCAGCCTATGGCTTCTGATTATTGTGTTCATACCAATCCAAGTTTTCTGAGAAATTGAGATGCTCCCATATATAGTTTTCTATTGTGACAGTTACTGATTGCACACAGCTGTGACTTGACCAGGTGCAGGTAGTGATCAGTAAAAATTAACAGTAGACAGTATAAAGCAGTAAGATATAGACATCAGGCAGTAAGTAGTAGGTTGTCAAACTGTAGTTGTCATTTAGATTTATCTCCAAATGTAATAAGAACATTTACTGTTTACTCTGAAATTACATATAACAACTTAGATTAATCACTTATTCCAAAGGCAATGAAGAATAATTCTAGTGTCTTGCCATAGGACACTACCACTGTATCTGCACTGGTGGGGACCAAACTGGAATCTTCAATACAAAAGCACTACCACTGCTCAGCTTGCTTGAAATTTTCCTACACCTACTCTGAAACTATTCTGCTGCCAAATAAAATGTGTTGCTAGCTCCTGTACCAAGGGGTAGGACCTAAATCATGTAGCTCGGTGCTTTAAGCGAGAAAAACGTGTAGTCTATGACTAATTTCGTCAGTTTTCGCGTAAATATTCAGGAATTTGGATAAATTTTCAACAGCTATGGGGATTGTCTTGGAATATTTGTATAATGTATATGACTAGTACCTAGCCATATATGTATGCTAACTGTAGCTGCTTTTTGACAGAAGAAGAAATGTGTTACAAAAAAGTTATTGAAGGGATGCCAACAAAGGTGTCCCATTTTTTGTGTGAATCTGCAAGATTTTGCTTCGATTACTCAGCTCGACCAACAATTTTGCGCCAATAAAATGATATTTTAAGTAACAGGAACAGAATTAAACATTTACAACCAGTTAGGAACATACATAATGCATCTATGTTCGATTTTTTTTAACTTTAAGACAATAAACGTGTAGTTTGAGTCACTTTAAGGCCATATTGTGTAACCTCGGTTCTTTCATAACTGCATACCGGTATTCTAATACATAAAATATCTTTCTGCCACTAGCATATTGGTTAAATTTAACAGTTATTTTGTACTATAATCATACTCAAAACCAGTGTTTGTCCAATTTAAAGACATTACATTAACCTCACATGGTGATTTTATAAAGTGAAAGCAATCGAATGTCTTTTAATACAACTGAAGTTAACGTTCAATATATGTATTTGTTCAAGATTGTTTTTACAGACAGCTAAATAAATTTTAACAATAAACAATTCTTACAGTTGTGAGTTGAAGCAATAATTTAATATCATAATCAGATTTTGTTTGATATCCAGCGAGAATTAAAAGATTAAAAAGATTAGAATATTTTAGCACAAATTTACCTTGGAATTGTAGATGCCGGAATGATTAACTTTATACTCTGTATCTTGGGGCAACAGCGCGTTAATAAAATATCATAGCAAAATAGCATTATGACATATAGTTACAAGCTTTTCATACATACCATACATGACAAGAAAATAGATCCTCCAAGGATAACATTTTTTTCACAAATATACAATTAAATCTCGAATGTATTAAGATACCTGACGGCTTGGAGATAAGGGAGGTCAGTGATTTTACCTATTGCAAACTATTTCATTTTCATACCCTTTCCAAGTTTCATTAGTAAAGACTAATCACTACTTGCAGGAAATACCTTAAACCCACAATTATTAGCAACCCAATTTAATTTATTGCAAAACGGCAGTTTAAGCAAGGCGATGATATTTATCAGCCGGGTCTATTTTTTACATAAAAGGATTTTCACTTCATCTTTATTCTTTGACATTGGGTTTTTAATACTATGAATAAATACGAAAATATACACGTAATTTCTCATCTAGTTATTTCAGTCATCAAAAGCTGTTCTGAGTGGATTGCATGACCCTTTTGAAATTATGCATTGTTATGTAGACACAGACTTCATAAAAACATTGTAATCATGTAAACATTTGAACCAACTAATTATTCAAGTACATTTTACACCAAATTTTCTCTTTTTGTGTGTGTGTGTGTGCTCACGGAGAGATGATAATGTTGTCATAGAACTTTATGTTCATTATTTCATTTAAGTTTAATGATTGTCCAGTCAAAGCGGAGGAAATATTGACTGATATGATTGTGGAAGAAGTAAGATAATATTTTTCAAACTCCATTAAAAACTACAAATGTTTTAAAAAATCTAACTTGTCTAATTTGCGCATATCTCTTATTTATTTTCTTTAAACTGAAATAATGGTAAGATGCAAATGAACATTGGATACGGCGTCCAAGAATAAATGTCGTATAGATATTTTGTTGAGTCCAGGGATTGAACCATTCACCTTTGAATGACTGTATGGAGCTTAGCCCATTGGCAGTTTTTATATGTACCAAGTATATAAAGTTAATTTAACTGTGTGGCAGGCTGTCTGTCAGTTGACTTTTTGTTTTCGCACAACTTAGAAAGTCCTTTTTGATTTTATAAATATAATGTTTGCATGTATGTAATATCTACAAAATTGTCAATTTTGATATTTTAAATAAAATCTGCAGACTTGTGATCAAGTCAAAACCTTTCATAGTTTAAAATTTACTCGTAATATTGTATTTGTATCTGACAATGAAAGGCACCATATAACCTTCCAGCCTTAAAATCGCAAGTGTTCAAATTCATATCAACATTTATGGAATCATCTTAGCTTAAAAAAGGAAATACTTTGGGTTTTTTTAAGTTAAATATACAAACAGAACTCTTTTAAATTTTTTCAACATGCTTATTTTGAAAAACTAAACTTTAACATCAATAAAGAACCGAGGTTACACAATATGGTCTTAAAGTGACCCAAACTACACGTTTATTGCCTATAAGTTAAAAAAAAATGAACATCATATATATTATATGTCCCTTACTTGTTGGAAATCTTTAATTGTGTGCCCTTTTACTTAAAATATTGTTTCAATGGCGCAGAATGGTTTGACAAGTGCAAAAACCTAAGCAAATTATTGCAGAATCACACAAAAAATGGGACACCTTTGTTGGCATCCCTTCAATAACTTTTTTGTAACACATTTCTTCTTCTGTCAAAAAGCAGCTACAGTTAGCATACATATATGGCTAGGTACTAGTCATATACATTATACAAATATTCCAAGACAATCCCCATAGCTGTTGAAAATTTATCCAAATTCCTGAATATTTACGCGAAAACTGACGAAATTAGTCATAGACTACACGTTTTTCTCGCTTAAAGCACCGAGCTACATGATTTAGGTCCTACCCCTTGTGTACTATCTTTAAAAACGTAGATTAATGCGGATCATCGAAAAAGTTGTACAATGCAATACTGATAATCCTGATGACATGCATAAATATTATTTGTTGTTCAATCATAAATCATTGATTATGTCTATAGAATTCAAGAAAGTTAAAAATAACTTGTAATTGTTAATGCCAGGAGAGCACTAGAGAGCTAGAAATAATCTCAGCTGAGGAAAAAAATCATTGTACATTATTACTGGTGTCTCAAATTTATGAGTAAAACTTTGATATTAAGTCTATAAGCTTTACCTAGGGATGATTTCCTCCAACTGATTGTATTTTCAGTCCTGCAACCTTTTGCTCTTCTACTTATCATCAAAGTGGAAAATTGTTCTGCATAAAGTGATGATTATAGGTGGTTGATACATGCTTTTGATGGATGGAACTGCCAGTGTGTTCTGTAAAATTTTGATCACACAATTTGATCATACATTTTAAATACATGGTTCATGCCCAAAAATGCACCTTCATTACTCTGGCTTAGATTTCTTTGATTCTTTTCTTATCCACTGCCGAAAAGGCCGCAGGTGATAGGTCTCTGTCAGTCCATCCTAACATTTTGTTTAGAGCATAACTTGAAAGCTTAACTTAATTGAAACATGAATAGATGGCAACTAGGAGTAGTGCAGTGACCAAGAACCATAACTATGTAGAGTCGGGTTTTTTTAATTATCTCTTTTTATTAGCTCACCTGAGCCTGCTCAGGGTGAGCTTTTGGGATCGTTGAATGTCTGGCGTCCGTCATCGTGCGTCATCAACAATTGGACTTAAACAACATCTCCTCCTAAACCTCTGAGCCAACATTGATGAAACATGCCTGGGATATTCCTTGCATGAAGCTCTACCAAAGTTGTTCAAAGATTACAATTCCATCAAAAACTCTGGTTGCTATGGCAAATTAAAGGAAAAACTTCTTGAAAATCTTCTTGTCTGAAACCACAAGACCCTGAGCCTTAAGATTTGGTATGAAGCATTGTCTAATGGACCTCTATCAAGTTTGTTCAAATTATGCCCCTGGGGTTTCCGCCTGGGGGGGTCAATTGATTTTTACATAGGCTTATATAGGAAAACTTTAAAAATCTTCTTGTCTGAAACCACAAGGCCTAGAGTTTAGATATTTGGTGTGCAGCATTGTCCAGTGGACCTCTACCAAGTTTGTTCAAATCATGGCTCCTGGGTCAAAAATGGCCCCGCCCTGGGGGTCACTTGATTTACATAGAGTTATATAGGGAAAACTTTAAAAATCTTCTTGTCTGAAACCACAAGGCCTGGAGCTTAGGTATTTGGTATGAGGCATCATCTAGTAAACCTCTACAAAAATTGTTCAAATTATGACCCTGGGGTCAGAACTGGCCCCGCCCTGGGGGACACTTGATTTACATAGAGTTATATAGGGAAAACTTTAAAAATCTTCTTGTCAGAAACTGCAAGGATTGGAGCTTAGATATTTGGTGTTGAGCATCATCTAGTGGACCTCTACCAAGATTGTTACAATAATGACCCTGGGGTCAGAACTGGCCCCGCCCTGGGGGTCACTTGATTTACATAGAGTTATATAGGGAAAACTTTAAAAATCTTCTTGTCAAAAACTGCAAGGCCTGGAGCTTAGATATTTGGTGTTGAGCATTGTCTAGTAGACCTCTACCAAGATTGTTCAAATCATGGCCCCTGGGTCAAAACTTGCCCCGCTCAAGAGGTCACATGTTTTACATAGAGTTATATAGCAAAAAACTTTTAAAATCTTCAACTTGTCACAAACTGCAAGGCCTGGAGCTTAGACATTTAGTAGTATGCACCATGACCACAGTGGGGTCATCCCCTCTCCCGTTGGGGTCACTCCCCCCCCCCCCCCCCCCCCCGGCCCAAAAATACTCATTTTTTAAGTTTTTCGCTATGGCAATAAAATTGGACCATTTGTACTTTTTTTCAAGATGATTTCAAAAACATTATTCCTTGACCTATATTTTTGACCTACTGACCTACTTTTTTTTTTATTTACAGCAATGAAATTTGGACCATGTGTACAGTTTTTTGTTTCGATTTCAAAAATGTCATCGCATGACCTATATATTTGACCTACTGACCTACTTTTTGTTTTTGGAGCTACATGTATGGCAATGAAATTTGGACCATGTGTACAGTTTTTTGTTCCGATTTCAAAAATGTCATCGCATGACCTATATTTTTGACCTACTGACCTACTTTTTGTTTTTGGAGCTATGGCAATGCAATGTGGACCATGTGTACAGCTTTTTGTTTCGATTTCAAATATGTCATTGCATGACCTATATTTTTGACCTACTGACCAATTTTTTTTTGTTTTTTAGCTACAGCAATGAAATTTGGACCATGTGCACAGTTTTTAGTTTCGAATTCAAGAATGTCATCGCATGACCTATATTTTTGACCTACTGACCAACTTTTTGTTTTTGGAGCTATGGCAATGAAATTTGGACCATGTGTACAGTTTTTTTGTTCCGATTTCAAAAATGTCATCGCATGACCTATATATTTGACCTACTGACCTATTTTTTGTTTTTGGAGCTATGGCAATGAAATTTGGACCATCTTTACAGTTTTTTGTTCCGATTTCAAAAACGTCTTCGCATGACCTATATTTATGACCTACTGACCTTTTTGTTTTTGGAGCTACGGCAATGATATTGGACCATGTGTACAGTTTTTTGTTCCGATTTCAAAAATGTCATTGCATGACCTATATTTTTGACATACTGACCTACGTTTTTAGTTTTTTAGCTAATGCAATGAAATTTGGACCATGTGCACATTTTTACGTTTCAATTTCAAGAAGCTAATTGCATGACCTATATAATTGACCTACTGACCTACTTTTTTGTTTTTGGAGGTATGGCTATTAAATTTGGACCATGTGTACAGTTTTTTGTTCCGATTTCAAAAATGTCATCGCATGACCTATATTTTTGACCTACTGACCTACTTTTTGTTTTTGGAGCTATGGCAATGAAATTTGGACCATGTGTACAGTTTTACGTTTCGATTTCAAAAATGTAATCGCATGACCTATATTTTTGTCCTACTGACCAACTTTTTGTTTTTAGAGCTATGGCCATGAAATTTGGACCATGTGCACAGTTTTTTGTTCCGATTTCAAAAAATGTAATCGCATGACCTATATTTTTTACCTACTGACCTACTTTTTGTTTTTGGATCTGTGGCAATGAAATTTGGACCATTTGTACAGTTTTTTGTTCCGATTTCAAAAACCTCATCGCATGACCTATATATTTGACCTACTGACCTACTTTTTGTTTTTGGAGCTATGGCAATGAAATTTGGACCATATGCTCAGTTTTTTGTTCTGATTTCAAAAACGTCATCGCATGACCTATATTTTTGACCTACTGACCTACTTTTTGTTTTTGGAGCTATGGCAATGAAATTTGGAACATGTGCACAATTTTACGTTTCGATTTCAAGAATGTTATCGCATGACCTATATTTTTGACCTACTGACCTACTTTTTTTTGTTTTTGGAGCTATGGCTATGAAATTTGGACCATGTGTACAGTTTTTTGTTCCGATTTCAAATCATCATAGCATGACCTATATTTTTGACCTACTTTTTGTTTTAAAGCTACAGCAAATTTTTCCCTGCATGGATCCTGTATTCTGTGGGTAGGGTTTGAGGTCACTGGGTTTAGGTCAAGGTCACCATAGCTTATGATAGATATTTCTACTTTTGTCATAGAGCCTGTATTTATTGACTGATATTTTACATGTTTTCGTATTTATATTTACATTACTTACATTTTTTAGCTCACCTGAGCACAAAGTGCTCAGGGTGAGCTTTTCTGATCGGTCTTTGTCCGTCGTCCGTCAGTCCGTCCGTCCGTCCGTCGTCAACTTTTCATTCAAACGACATCTCCTCTGAAACCAATGGGGCAAATTTAATGAAACTTGCCTGGGATGTTCCTTGCATGAAGCTCTACCAAGATTGTTCAAATGGTTCTGGTCCATTGCTTTTCTGGTTCACTGGAGCTAAAAATAGATTTTTTAAGTTGGATATTTAAAAATCTTCTTCTCCGAAACCACAAGGCCTGGAGCTTTGATATTTGGCATGAAGCATCATCTAGTGGACCTCTACCAAGTTTGTTCAAATTATGTCCCTTGGGACAAAACTGACCCCACCCCAGGGGTCAGTTGATTTTACATAGAGTTATATAGGGAAAACTTGAAAATCTTCTTGTCAGAAACCACAAGGCCTAGATTTAAGATATTTGGTATGTAGCATTGTCTAGTGGACCTCTACCAAGTTTGTTCAAATCCTGGCCTCTGGGTCAAAAATGGCCTTGCCCCGGGGGTCACTTGTTTTACATAGAGTTATATAGGCAAATCTTAAAAGATCTTCTTGTCAGAAACCGTAAGTTATAGAGCTTAGATATTTGGTGTGTAGCATTGTCTAGTGGACCTCTACCAAGTTTGTTCAAATCCTGTCCTCTGGGTCAAAAATGGCCCCGCCCCAGGGGCCACTAGTTTTACATAGAGTTATATAGGAAAGACTAAAAAATCTTCTTGTCAGAAACCATAAGTTATAGAGCTTAGATATTTGGTGTGTAGCATTGCCTAGTGGACCTCTACCAAGTTTGTTCAAATCATGGCCTCTGGGTCAAAAATGACCCCGCCCCAGGGGCCACTAGTTTTACATAGAATTATATAGGAAAATCTTAAAAAATCTTCTTGTCAGAAACAAGAAGGCCTACAGTTAAGATATTTGGTATGTAGCATTGTCTAGTGGACCTCTACCAAGTTTGTTCAAATACCTGGCCTCTGGGTCAAAAATGGCCTAGCCCCGGGGGTCACTAGTTTTACATAGAGTTATATAGGAAAATCTTAAAAAAATCTTCTTATCAGAAACCGTAAGTTATAGAGCTTAGATATTTGGTGTGTAGCATTGTCTAGTGGACCTCTACCAAGCTTGTTCAAATCCTGGCCTCTGAGTCAAAAATGGCCCCGCCTCAGGGGCCACTAGTTTTACATAGAGTTATATAAGAAAATCTAAAAAAATCTTCTTGTCAGAAACCGTAAGTTATAGAGCTTAGATATTTGGTGTGTAGCATTGTCTAGTGGACCTCTACCAAGTTTGTTCAAATCCTGTCCTCTGGGTCAAAAATGGCCCCGCCCCAGGGGCCACTAGTTTTACATAGAGTTATATAGGAAAGACTAAAAAATCTTCTTGTCAGAAACCATAAGTTATAGAGCTTAGATATTTGGTGTGTAGCATTGCCTAGTGGACCTCTACCAAGTTTTTTCAAATCATGGCCTCTGGGTAAAAAATGACCCCGCCCCAGGGGCCACTAGTTTTACATAGAATTATTTAGGAAAATCTTAAAAAATCTTCTTGTCAGAAACCGTAAGTTATAGAGCTTAGATATTTGGTGTGTAGCATTGTCTAGTGGACCTCTACCAAGTTTGTTCAAATCCTGGCCTCTGGGTCAAAAATGGCCCCGCCCCAGTAGTCACTTGTTTTACATAGAGTTATATAGGAAAGACTAAAAAATCTTCTTGTCAGAAACAAGAAGGCCTACAGTTAAGATATTTGGTATGTAGCATTGTCTAGTGGTCCTCTACCAAGTTTGTTCAAATCCTGGCCTCTGGATCAAAAATGGCCTAGCCCCGGGGGTCACTTGTTTTACATAGAGTTATATAGGAAAATCTTAAAAAAATCTTATCAGAAACCGTAAGTTATAGAGCTTAGATATTTGGTGTGTAGCATTGTCTAGTGGACCTCTACCAAGCTTGTTCAAATCCTGGCCTCTGAGTCAAAAATGGCCCCGCCCCAGGGGCCACTAGTTTTACATAGAGTTATATAAGAAAATCTAAAAAAATCTTCTTGTCAGAAACCGTAAGTTATAGAGCTTAGATATTTGGTGTGTAGCATTGTCTAGTGGACCTCTACCAAGTTTGTTAGAAAAATGTCCCTTGGGTCACTATTGGCCCCGCCCGAGGGGTCACAAGTTTTAAATAACAATATAGAAGAAAATCTTTAAAAATCTTCTTGTCTGAAACCACAAGACCTAGAATTTTAAAATTTGGCATGAAGCAAGCTTTATCAAGCTTTTTCAAATTATTGGATTAGGTTAAAGGTCATGGAGGCTAAAAGTAGATTCATCTACTGTACCTCATAGAGCCTTCATTTATAGACCAATATCTTTGATATTCAGTATAGAGGTTCCTTGCATGGACCTCTACCCATGGGTAGGGTTTGAGGTCACTGGGTCAAGGTGAAGGTCACCATAGCTTATAATAGATATTTCTACTTTCTGTCATAGAGCCTTTATTTATTGACTGATATTTTACATATTTGGTTTGTAGGCACTTACATATTTTCAATTTAAAAATGAAATACTGCTTAACAGCAAACCTACAGCCAAAGTACTCAGGTGAGCGATCCAGGGCCATCATGGCCCTCTTGTTTCAATTAAAACATGAAATACTGCTTAACAGCAATTCTACAGCCAAAATACTCAGGTGAGCGATCTAGGGCCATCATGGCCCTCTTGTTGTGATCCCCCTCCATCCGTCGTCGTGTGGGAGAAACATTTCATTCTCTGAAACCACTTGTCAATTCAATGAAACTTGCCATAGATGTTCCTTGCATGAAGCTCTACTAAAGTTGTTCAAAGAATTCAATTTGATGCAGAACTCTGGTTGCCATGGCAACCAAAAGGAAAAACTTTAAAAATCTTCTTCTCAAAATCTACAAGGCCTGGAGCTTATATATTTGGTATGTAGCATCATCTAGTGGACCACTACCAAGATTGTTCAAATTATGACCCTGGGGTCAGAACAACTGCGACCCAAGGGGTCACTTGATTTTACATAGAGTTATAAAGTGAAAGCTTTAAAAATCTTCTTGTCAGAAACCACAAGGCTTGGAGCTTAGATGTTTGGTATAAGGCATCATTTAGTGAACTTCTACCAAGGTTGTTCAAATTATGACCCTGGTGTCAGAACATGCCCCGCCCAAGGGGTCACTTGATTTTACATAGATATATACCGGAAGTGAAAATTTTAAAAATCTTGTCAGAAACCGCAAGGCCTGGAGCTTAGATATTTGGTATGAGGCATCAACCAGTCGACCTCTACCAAGATTACTCAAATTATGACCCTGGGGTCAGATCTGACCCCGCTGCAGGACTTACTTGATTTACATAATTATACATTTACAGTTATAAAATGAAATTTTCAAAAATCTTCTTGTTAGAAACCACAAGGCATGGAGCTTAGATATTTGGTGTGAGGCATCATCTGGTGGACATCTATCAAGATTGTACAAATCATGGCCCCTGGGTCACAACTGGTCCCGCCCCAGGGGTCACATGTTTTACATAGAGTAATATAGCAATAAACTTTAAAAACTCTTTTGTCACAAACTGCAAAGCCTGGAGCTTAGATATTTGGTTTGCACTGTGACCCCTCCCACCTCACTACTTGGGGTCATCACCCCTCCCCCTGGGGTCACAACCCCTTCCCAGCCCCCAATTTTTTTTCATTATTTAAAAACCTTTTCTTAATTTTATTGGTTGAATCGAAATGCACCCCCCTCCCAGGTCACCTGCGCCCCACCACCAACTTTTTGAACTTACATGCACTTCCCCCACCCCTCCCCCGCACCAATTTTTGTTTTTTCATTTTTTAAGAATAAGTCCCCCAATTTTTGTTTTTTCATTTTTTAAAAAAGGTTTTTCTTAGTTTTATTGGTTGAATTGAAATGCATCCCCCACCGGGTCACACACACACCTGCCATATGGCCCTCTTGTTATTTAATTTGAAAATAAATTTTTGTCCAGAGCGTAGTTTAAAAAATGTGCAAGCTATGGACTTAAAACTTTAAATACAAATATGTTGCAACTTGGCCAATCGCAGTGACAAAAAACCATAACTCTGTATGATCAAGTTTTGCAATTATCTCCCTTTATTTTATTTCAAAATGAATTCTTGTGGAGAGCGTAAGTTTAAAACTATACAAGTTATTGACTTTAAACTTTTAAGCACTTTGTACATGACATCTTAGAGAAGTGTAATGAGCAAGAAAAAAAAACTCTGTACGGTTCTTTTTAATCAGCTCCCTTTATTTTTCCTTAATAATTCATAACAAATCATAGAGGCCAGAACTTGTCTGAATGTTAAATGGGAAATTTACATAGAAGTCCAGCATCCAATAAAATTTTACACCTTCTTTAGATTATAATTGGCTTTACATAAAAATCTAACTTCTGGCACATAGAGTATTTCAACTGATTTTTGAAAAAATTCCTAGTAATAAATTGTTAAAAATGTATTTAGCTAAAAACTGGAGTGTAAATAGTATTACAAGTAAGGATATTGTTTACTTTATACATGCAGCATTTAATTCAAATTATACACCAACATGATGATTGTTCTTTGCTTATACATGTAACTACAGTTACAATGTCTATCAACTTTTCAAACATATAATCATAATTAACTGAAAATAATAATGAATTGAGAGGACACACTGCGCTCCATCACTTCTGCCAGAATTGCATGTGACTCATCCAATGATCTATGTTTGGTTATTATTTCAAAGGTCACCAGGGCTTGTCTGTAGAATTTTATCATCTTGAATAATAAATTTTATTGTAGGGTAGTGGGAGGGGTGATTTCACCAAGTTATTGTTTTATTATCTTGTTTTCATCTCTACATTTTACAAGACAATCATAACTGTCTTGATTTTATTGTAAACACAGTGTTTATGTGTTAACATATTAACTGTCAAATGATTCTGTATAACAGTACTACATTAGACAATACTGATCCTTGTACATGTAATATCATGTATTTCACTGTATAGATAGACTTAATGTCGAGTGAAAGTTTATGTACAGAGAAGTATATGTAAGTAGTCTTTAGTGTTGAAGTACATCTGTCAAGGGAAATGTTTTGTTTTCAGAAAGGTTACTGTACATTCTCATTTTTCTATAGTAATAAAATTTGTTACAGTGACATTTAAATTTTACAGAAGAACATGGAAAAACAGTAACCTTACATTTTAATTTTAACAAGTAAATCCATTATAAGTTGTACATGGCTGTTACATTTTTTAGGCCTTTACTGTATATAGGAAAAACTTCAAAAATCTTCTTGTCAGAAACCGTAAGGCATAGACAGGGTGTCAAGTTTCCTATATATTCCTATAAATTCCTATATTTTGGAGTAATTCCTATAAATTCCTATATTTCCAGGAAAATTCCTATATTTCTGTGAAATTCCTATAAATTCCTATATTTAAGGGTAAGCAAGAAATGTTGGATTCTGGAGCAAAACCAGTACTGTATATTACAAGCAGTTTGTGTCATCTGTTTGTATATATGCAACATTTACTTCAAAATTCATCTTTCTTAAGTATCTTGACTTAAAGTGTAGAAGTCTAGACTTCAGTGTCAGTAATCAAAATGAGGACATTGTATTGGGAGGAGCAAGACAGTCACTTTCTAAAATGAAAAGTGAGCATCAGCATAAGGAAATTTTAGGTATCAGGTCTTTCTACTGTGCAGTTGCACAATACCTAATCAGCAGACTCTCATTTGACAATAAGTTACTGAAGTCATTGTCTTGTGTAAATCCTGTCAGAAGATTTGACCACAGTTCAGTTTCAGATGTTGAGATACTAACTAGACAACTCCATTATGATGATTGTAAACCTGGTTGATGAATGGAAAGTATACCAGACAGAAGATGGCTTAGCAGAAGAGTATGAAAGAATAGATCTGACACTACTGGAGATCCATCTTCTCCTTGAAAATGGATGATGTCAAGATAAAATATAAATGTCTCCCTGACCTTGTGAAAACTGCACTGGTTCTTCCACATGGAAATGCTGATGTGGAAGGAAGTCTGTCTGTTAATACAAGTGTTGTTACAGAAGATAGAACAGCAATTGGTGAAAGAACGATATGTGCAGTCAGAACAGTTAAAGATACTGTAAAGTTCCATCAACCCCACAAAGTTCCTCTGACAAAGGAGATTCTCAGGAGTGCCAAAATGGCATACAGCACTTACAGACAAAGACTAGATCATGAGAAAGAAGAAAAAGAAAGGCAGTTGAAAAAACAGGAAGAAGCCAAAGTTGTAAAGAAAAAACAAGACAGAGAAATAGAGAATAATAGGTTAGTGTCTTAATATGAGAAAGTTTATCTGGCAAGGCGTAGGAATTTATCGGGTGAGCCGAAGGCGAACCCAATAAATTCCGCAGCCGAGCTGGATAAACTTTCTCATTTAAGACACTAACCTATTATTCTATTTATCCTGTCACATCTGGCATTTGTCAATAAATTACTATGATATTGAAAACCTATCTTTAAAGTGTTTCAAATGTCAAGGTTATCCGCCAGGTGAACATATACACAAAAAATAGTTCCAAAATTTCGATATATTTTTCCTTAAATGATCAAGCTATATTATAAGATCTAGATACTGAAATATTTATTTTTTATTCAAGTAGTCTCTGTTTGTAATAACAACCATTTAATAACTTTCTTCTGATTATAAACACAAAAGTTGTCCATGACGTCACCGGTGATGACGTAGCATGTGCCGTATAAAGCAAAATTTATACGACCCCCCTTTATCGGGTCGGATATGAAATAATTGACAGGATAAAGAGAGGTAGAATTCACAAAGACAGCATCTGTGCTTGACAAGGAAAGGGAGCTTCTAAAGAAAGAATCAGAACTGCAGGGAAAGGTCCTTATATCTGAGGGTTTGCTGAAAGAAGGCAGTGCTAAGTTAAATAAGGCTATTGAGACAGATGATTTGCAAGGTGCTGGGGTTGCCCAAATGATAATAGCAACAGCTTCATCAAAGATTGAAAGCTTAAGACAAGAAATGAATAAAGTAAGAGAAAGCCAGAAGCAGGTTGAAAAAGAAAAGAGGAGACTGTTGGAGAAAAACATAGATAAGGCTGGTAGCAAATCAGCATCATCAAAAACAAAGGGTAATTTGAAGGACAAAGACAAAAAGGATAGCACAGAATAGGATGCAGATTCTTCATCAAAAAAAGGAAAAACAGTAACACCCAGTCATCTCATTCCAAGATGCAGAAGTGTGATTAATTTAGCAGCATCTGACCTCTTTTATGGTAGCAACACAAACATCTTAATAAAACATGTCAAATGTATGTTACAGTAGGCCAGTGTAGTTAGTATTTCTAGTTTAATGATTATAAGCGTAACAGTTACTATGATTAAAATAAGTATTATGGCATATGAATGGACACAGGTACAGAACAGTACCTAGTGCTTCATTTACTGATTTAAGCATTTATGTTAGTTTTCCAAGTATGTCATTTTGTTAATTGTCATAATTTTATTGAAATGTTGAAAGTTGTTATACCTGTTGTAACTTGTAAATAAAAGGAGAGTGTAGTGAGTGGTGGAGGAGGTTTAAAAGTTCTTTGTTTTTCTTGTCCTATATATTCCTATATTTCTGGGAAAATGGTCCTATATTTCAGAGGTAAGTCCTATATTTTTTGGACCAAAATTCACTTGACACCCTGCATAGAGCTTAGGTATTTGGTGTGTAGCATTGTCAAGTGGACCTCTATCAAGTTTGTTCAAATCATGGCCTCTGGGTTATAAATGGCCCTGCACCAGGGGTTACTTGTTTTACAAAGAGTTTTATAGGAAAAACTTTAAAATCTTCTTGTCAGAAACCATAAGGCATAGAGCTTAGATATTTGGTGTGTAGCATTGTCTAGTAGACCTCTTCTAAGTTTGTTCAAATCATGGCCGCTAGGTCAAAATAGGCCCTGCCCCAGGGGTCACTTGTTTACATTGAGTTATATAGGAAAAGGTTTTCAAATCTTCACATAAAAAACCATAAGGCTTAGAGTTAAGATATTTTGTATGTAGCATTGTCTCGAGGACCTCTACCAATTTTGTTCAAGACAGTACCCTACACAAAAATGGCCCCGCCCCAGGGGTCACATGTTTTACATAGAGTTATATAGGAAAAACTATTAAAATCTTCTTTTCATAAACAACAAGTCCTAGAGTTAAGATATTTGGTGTGCAGCATTATCTAATGGACCTCTATCAAGTTTGTTCATATCCTGGCCCCTTGGTCAAAATAGGCTCCGCACTAGGGGTCACATGTTTTTACATAGAATTATATAGGATAAACTTAAAAATTTTTTTTGTCAGAAACCACAATGCCTAGAGTTAAGATATTTGGTATGCAGCATTGTCTAGAGGACCTCTACCGAGTTTGTTTGAAAAATGTCCCTGGGATCACTATTCCCCGCCCGAGGGGTCAGAAGTTTTAAATAGCAGAATAGAAGAAAATCTTTCAAAATCTTCTTGTCTGAACTACAAGGCCTAGAATTTTAAAATTTGGCATGAAGCAAGCTTTATCAAGCATTTTCAAATTATAAGATTAGGTTAAAGATTACAGAGGCTAAAAATAGATTTATCTTCTGTACCTCATAGAGCCTTCATTTATAGACTAATATCTTTGATATTCAGTATATAGTTTCCTTGCAGGGACCTCTACCCATGGGTAGGGTTTGAGGTCACTGGGTCAAGGTCAAGGTCACCATAGCTTATAATAGATATTTCTACTTTCTGTCATAGAGCCTTTATTATTGACATATTTTACATATTTGGTTTGTAGGCAATTACACATTTTCTATAAAAAAACTGAAATACTGCTTGACAGCAAACCTACAGCCAAAGTACTCAGGTGAGCAATCCATCGTGGCCCTCTTGTTTAAGTTTAAGTCCAAAGTGGGCCATTACTTTGTGAAAAAGTGAAAAAGGAGTGGACTGCAACCTTATTTGAACTAGATCAGGCACCATGTTCACAAAGAACTAATCAGGATCAAGTAATCCTGATTTTGTTTTTATAGTCTGTTCTGCTGTCTCTAATGATTTCAAGTAAAATCACTTTAATACATTTTGTAAATGCTGTAAACTCACAAGAATATCAAGAAAACCGATCCATTATATGAGAAAATTTTTTGAAAAAAAAAACCAAAACAAAACATCTGGCTCAAAATAAGGATCAATTTTAAGTCTAAGAAATTGTTATCAACTTTTAAAAGTACATTTAACTAAACTAGTCATTAAACTTTCGTACAATTTCAACATTTTATTTGCAGTCTATTTGCAGAGAAAGCAGCATATCTTTCAAATACTTTATCAAGTTTACATTTAATATAAAACCTATGAGCAGAAAAACAAGGGGAATTTTTTTGAAATGTGAATTTTAATACTGATCTTAATCACAATATTTAGTCCTTTTTGAACAAACGGGGTCTTTATGTTATAATGTTACACCTCTGTACCAAAAATTACTTCAGTCCATAAACTCCTTAAGAAGTTACCATACAGAAACAAAAGTGTGACAGAGGGACTGACGGATGGACTGGCAGGCGGGAAACCACAGTTGCCTTCATTTCTCCCAGTAGGTGACTAATTACAGATATCAGTCAGATTTGAGTTGTGGCTACCAAAAAATGCCTGTGGAAGGATGAAGAATCAGAAGACACATGAACATCAAAACAATATCTCCCTTTATGCTCATAACAGTGATGAAAAGGCAGAAAAGATGGAGTCTCTGAATTATGAACAAAATTGTTTCAACTGACCTTATGACACAATCTTTCACCTAAAATAATCCAGTCTGGTTTTAAGCTATTCAAAATTCTACCCAATATTAACATTTTGACAAAGGTTTATTTAGACTGGGCAAAATTGTGACCTTAAGTATTTAACACTAACATTGTTGACAAAACAGTCATAAGGCGATCATCAAATGTATAAGAGAGTTACATTTCTAACAAAACTGTTATGGATGTAAAAGATATTAGTGTCAGACAAAAATTGTTTACTAGCCAAAATAATAAGTACTTATTACTAAGCAAAATTCATTATAAATACACATACATTGAAATAAAAATAGGCATGTTATGTGATAAATACAATGTACAATATAAGAAAGATTATTAAACGAAACTACTTAATTGCTAAATAGTAAATGCTTGTTATCAGACAATTAACCAACAACAATATTCCTCATTATACAAGAGTTTGGACTGTTATCATTTAAAAAAATACAGAACTAGATTAGCCTCACCATATCAGTATCTACTCTGTATGACCGTTTTTTTTCCCTTGTCTACAGACCCATTCCCCCTCATGAAAATTCTAGAATTCCATTAACAAGATTTTTTGTCCCCCTTTTTAAACAAAACTATGTTATTTTCCCCAAATCTTTAAGGAAAAGAAATCTACCCCTACCTGTCATAAAAAGCACTGAATTGATATCACCAATCTGAAATGTATGACAAAAAGTTGCCCGTGGTTACTTGAGTACAACCTCTTCTAATTTATATCTGAAGGACACTTCATGAGTTTTTTTTTTTATTTACTGGTTTTGAGCGATACAAAATTGTTGATACCAAAGTTAGATATGTGTATTATCCAAATATCTTGCAAGCTTAATTAATGAAAGCATAATACATGAAAAACCTAACCAGATTAGTAGCTAAAACCTACATGATAGAACATATCATACTCCGTAAACCACAGCCAAGGATGTTCCGAATATCATTAATACATAAAATACCTTGTCAGATTACTAGCTAAGGTTTATGTACGTAAAACAAAACAACTAAGGACTTTCAATATATATCATAATACATAAAAAACCTAACCAGATTAGTAGCTAAAGCCTACATGATAGAACATAACTTCCAAAATATCGTACTCCGTAAACCACAGCCAAGGACGTTACATGAAAAACATTGCCAGATTACAAGATAATGTTTTTGGTTATGAAACAACTTTGAAAATATTATACTAAATAAAAAAGTAGCTAAGGACATTCAAAATACCAAAATACATAAAATACCTTTATTATCATGGTAGACTTTCATGAAATACCTTGTCCGATAACTGACTAATGCTTATGTACATAGAACATAACTTTCAAAATACATAAATACTAGCTCTGAACATTCAAAATATCGTATTCCGTAAACCACAGCCAAGGATGTTCCGAATATCATAATACATAAAATACCTTGTCAGATTACTAGCTAAGGTTTATGTATGTAAAACAAAATAACTAAGGACTTTCAATATATATCATAATACATGAAAAAACTTACTAGATTAGTAGCTAAAGCCTACGCGATAGAATATAACTTTCAAAATATGGTACTCTGTAAACAGCAGCTAAGGACGTTCAGAATATCATAATACATAAAATACTTTGCCAGATTACTAGCTAAGGCTTATGAACAGATACTAAAACTTTCAAAATATCAAACTACATAATACTAACTAATCACTTTCAAAGTATCATAATTCATGAAATATCCTGTTAGAGGTTAATACAAAGAACAATTTTGCTAAATTATTTTGAAAACAGACCAGCAGTTTTTTAAAAGTTGTTTTTTCTTCTTCCCTTTTTACCTTAAATATCAGAGCATTGCATGTTTATTTTAAGATAACATCTCTGTTAACTTCAATATGATTGAAGCAAAACCTATTTTTTTAAGGAACGGACGACCGACTGTTGGTAGTC
Source organism: Cyclina sinensis (assembly GCA_012932295.1). Taxonomy (NCBI): domain Eukaryota; kingdom Metazoa; phylum Mollusca; class Bivalvia; order Venerida; family Veneridae; genus Cyclina; species Cyclina sinensis. Next base: position 1,311,886 of record JAAONU010000022.1, read on the forward strand.
ACAATAGCTCACCCTGACACATTGTGTTCTTGTAAAAGTAAGGTCAGCATCCATAAAAAACATATTGTTGTTTCATATTAAATCTAATCAAAGCTGTAACAAGTAATTTCTTGATAAGACCTTATCAAATACTGTTAATGACTACAACGTAGACATAACTCGCTGATTTTCACAATGGTCTTTAGCATAACGTCTCATTTTATTCCTTTCATTATTTAACTTTGTATGTATGGTTCGGATTCTTTGTTGCTCTGTAAGGTTCTGAAGTACATCTGGGTTTGATCTCAAAAACTTACGAATCTCTTTTTGACCTGAAAAAAAAAACAACATGCTTTCTGTTGATTTGATCCAATTCTTATCTTTCGAAATATTACGTTTATTTGCTGCGAATGCTTATCCTCTAAACAGGAAAACAGTAGCTTATAATATTAAATAGCGAATAAAAACGGTATATTTATTACCTGGTAAAACTCCTTTTGCGTCATATCGTGAAACGTCGTAAACATATTCAGAGAAATACCTCGTAACCGTTTCTGTGTCTTCCTCACTCCATCTAACATACTGTCGCCCTGTTTTACTAACTTCCAAAGTTTTCTATAACGAAGAATTGTAATAAAATATAATCCTGAAAACAATATTAATAGTGTAACAAGAGCACCGCATTATATGCCCGAAAGTAGTTTATTTTTCTAGGTGTGATGCATGTACTGTCTATGAGATATGGTCATTAAGTTATACAGTGAAAACAGTTTCCAGTGTTTAAGTAACTGTTACCTTGCCTTTTGACCTACTGACCCAAATATCATTAGCACGCAGTCATTTACTCGGTGATTGCAACCACTGTATGAAGTTTGAAGTTTCTATGACAAATGGTTATCGAGTTACAGAGTTTAAACGACTTTAAATATCAGGTCATTATGACAATGACCTTTGACCCACTGACCTCAGAAATGTTTAGGGCCATCCACTCAATGTACAGTTCGTAGGTCTGATACTTTATAATTTATCACTCAAGTCTAAGGAAAGCGAGTTTATATGAACATGCGTTTTAATTAGAGCCATGTGCAAATTCAATCAATAACAGTAATGAACTCAAGATCAGAATGTATTTCCTTATGAAGAAACAAGGTATAACTATCAACATGATTTAAAAAACATACCGATGTCGTTGTCGAGGAAATATCATTATTTTCATTTCTTTCCATTGTGATGTTCAAGCCTTTTCGTGATTCATAACATCCGTTATCCGTTACTACGCTAGGCAATGCACGTTTTTTACTTTTCTCTATTCTGGAACAACCTGGACCAGTTTGGTAATTAAACTCTCCTTCAATTCCTATTTATGTAAAGCAATTAAATTTTATTTTCTTTAATATACTTATAAAGTGTGAATACCTATACTATATAGTATATTGTGTTTAGATAAAGATGTTACCATAGTACTGAAGTATTAGCATGTTGGAGGTTGTAGAGGTTTAGTAATGAGAATGGTCATTGAAACAGTCTAAAAAAATTATGAATTCATAACTTTTTTTAATTAATGAAAGGCATAGTTACCGGTCTGCAATTTCAATTTCTTGTGGTAATTTCTTACATCTTCAGATGTATGTTCAGTATTTGCAGTATTTTCACGTTGTATTTCTTGCAATCCAGGAACTTCAAACTGTGGTAATAAGTAAATCTCTTTATTACAGATGTAAATGAGATATAAAATGCGACTAAATTGGAATAAATGTCATTATGACATGTTAACATGTATTGTTTGTCCTACATCTATAGACATTTTAGCATTTTGTCGCTCGAAAAGAAAGAATAAGAAGGTCTGATTATACAATATATACACACCTCATCATGGCAAGTCTACAAGTGGCAATTATAGTAAGACATTTGACCTGAAGAAAGAAAAATAGGTCATCTACCTATCGTATACAAAGTATAAATTAATGATAACTGCCTCAATTGCCTGTTATCTGCATAATCATCTTTCAGTGGTAAAGTTAATGTTCCCTTGACCTTTGACCTACTGGACTAAACTTTATATGACCCACAAGCAATCACCCCATGAAGTTTGATCATTGAAGTCTCCAGTTACTGTGCTGAACCATTTTCATTCTGAAAGCCACTATGCCACTGACCTTTAAAGAACTGATACCCCAAACATTAGATATCAGTCCGAAGGACTGGAGATCCAAGCATTCTTTAGTTATCTTGCGAAAACAAAGTGATCAATTGACTGGAGCAACAGAATATGCCTAGTTTTTTTCGAAGTCACATGTAAAAAGGAATTGATACAGTTGTTTAAAACATACTGCATTATCAACACTACTAGTTGTGCAATAAAATGTCAAATTGTAAAGTACCTTCCTATCTTGTTCTCTTCTCTGATTTGGGACGTCAGCTGTTAAGCAGTCTGTAATGGATATAATATATATTTTTAGGTATTTCTGAAAATCTTTGGATATATACTTTTATTGTGCTCCACCATATAGTTTTTGAACTGTCCATCTCTCTGTCTGTCATTATGTCAGAAAATTTTAATATTGCCCATAAATTACTTTATTACAAATGGCTTTATGTCATATTTGGAAAAAAATCTTTATGAAACTTGGTCAGATTATTTGCCTTGTTGAAATCTTGGATAAATTTTAATATGGGTCAGGTCGGTTCAAAATATAGATCACAGGTTCATGCAAATCTATTTTTTCCAAACATTCTTTAGTTTTCTCGCAGAAGCAGTGTCTACAGTCTGACAATTCACTGGATCAACACAATATACCAAGTCTTCTTCGAAGTCACACATAAAAAGGATAGAAAAACATATTAAAACTTGTAACACTTTAGAGGTTATAATTTTGACCTGATCTTAATGAAGTTTGATCAGAATGTTTACCTTGATGAAGTTGTTGTTGATATTGAAAGTGGGTCACAGAGTCAAATCATACAAAAAGCTTGTTGACACTGTAGAGTCATGCACCTTGATGAGCTCTATCAACCAGAAATACTAAAAGGTCCAGAGGTCAAAGGTCAAGGTCAACACCGAGCACATGACATTCACTCAAACTTGTTCATAAAAAAACCCTCTCCTGAAATTCCCTGAAAATTTTAAATCTATCTTTGTTCTGTTAAAGCTGAGGAATGTTTATCAAGATAGCAACGTTAAAATTACAAAAAATCAACTTTTGTATAAATCCTCTTACCAATTGTTGATGTTACAACCTGCCAAGCATCTTTAGTAAACAGAGGTCTTGCAGCATCAATGCGCCTGTCATTTGCAGTTATACCCTCTAGCCTTTCAGTGATAATTTCAACTTCATCTTCTGTGATGAGTTTCATCCTGTTTGCCAGTGCCCTATCAACAGCATATGAAAATGCTAGCTTGTGAAGGAACTCTGTAAAAAAAAAAAAACAGTTGCAGATCTCCTTACATTTTAAGCAAATTTTATTCAATATCAATTTCAACTGATATGTGGCTGATTTCAATCAAACTTATGTCTTAATTAAATAAGTTGAGAAGAACTTTTAAAAGAAAGATAAATTTACATAGTAAATGATCCATAACAATCATAGAAAGAAATCAAAATTAAACAAAGCAGGCTTGTTTTGATTGAGATTGTTGGTGAGATGTAATGATTGCAATAAACTTATATCGATCTCCCTGACTGCAATAAACTTATATCATTCCACCTGATGCAGAGGGATCGATTAAAACCTTGAGTCTAGTACTTTTAACACTCGGCACAGGTTACGTTAATCAATGTTGTTCATGATAAGAAATGTGGCATAATATGCTTTTTTGTTTAAAAAGCAAAACAAAGACAAGAGGGTCATGATGGCTTTATATAACTCACATGATCAGGAAGGCTTTATATGACAAGAATAAATACATGTAATATTGATTATAACAAATAAAAAGCAGGCACTTAGTTAAAATCTAGGTCAACAGATATCAAAATTTTAATTCTACTTCTGCAACTGCGCTTGGTCAAAAGTAGGTCACACTGTCAGAATCTAAGTCAACTAATATTAAACGATAGTGGCATGAGAAATAGGGTATGTGGTCCAATTAACCAAAGTTTAAGGTTGTAACTCCTATAACAAAAATAGGTCATTAGGTGAACATTCAACTCAGCTGATATCAAAGTTCAATTCGGCATCTCAAACTCTCCACAATGACACAAATTACATGGCTGTATATCAAAGTGCAAAAAAAGTCACTGTGTCAAGGTCAATTTGATATCAGAATTCAATGAAATGTATTATATGTTGTCCAAATATCAAGATCAGCCGATATTAAAGTTCAGGTTCGCATCTCGAACTGTGCACATTTCAAGGCTGGAGCTCCAAAAACAAGTAAGAAGGTGTCTAGGTCAAAATCTTGGTCAGTTATATCAAAGTTCAATTCTGCATGTCAATCTTTGTGCATGGTCTACATTTCAAAGTTGTAGCTCGAAAAAAACAAGGAGGTAGGTCACAAGTCAAAAAATGTCGACCTGTGTAGGGGCCAATATTGACTATTGAGATATGGTTTGAGCAATCTTTGTGAACATTCTACTAGAGGATTCAACACACCAAATATTTTAGCTCTTGGACAAGATTTTTTTTCTAATTAAGTCTAAGTAAAATGAAAAGGCCCTGTAATGGACCCAATATTGACCCGGGGGCCATGAATTGAAAAATCTTTGTAAAGGTCTACTAGAGGATGCTACATGCCAACTATCTAAGCTCTAGACCTCTGGACATAAGTTCATACGACATTTTTGGACCCTTCATGTTTTGATGTGGCCTATGCACCTGGTTGAAATTTTTAGATGCTTTACCTCTAAAGAAACAAATTACTCCGACCATACATTTGAACATTTTGGCAGTATCAATCGCGTAGCAGCTTTAAACAGTTATTGATAGGAACATACTGGACTATCCGCGTATTAGAGAGATGTTTTAATTCTTATCTCAGGATCTGATTTGAGCAGAGTTTATTTTGTGATCTTGAAAACGGTATAATTTTAACGTCTTTAGCACCTTCGCCTTGGTTCATAAGAAGTATTGAAAACCTGAACCTTTTTAACTCTCGAATGAGAATTTATCTGGCTGAGATGAGGCGTTTAAATTTACACTTCTTCTTTCCTAAACATTATTTAAAACCAGCTTTATTATTAAACTGATATAGCTGCCTTCATAGAAATAAACATATACATTACTGCTGTATGTATAGATTGTGCAGTCATATTAAAAATGTACACACAAATGCACAGACAAGGTAAAACAAAAAAGCATTGATTTTGTAAGAAACAAGCTACATGTTGTAAGTCTCTGGAAACGATACAGATTCTCAATTAGCTGCTTAGGTTAGATCAAAAAGAGTTATCACATTAGGCACATACTTTACGGAATATCGAAGTAATTTAAGAAAAAATAATCTTGATGAGAGAAACAGAGTACAAACTAACATTGTAATCACAAGTTTATAGGTGCTTGTAAATCATCTGTTTTTTTGGATTAAGCATAATTTGTGAACAGAATTTCAGTTCGGTTAAGAAGTGTTCCTGGAATTTTTTAATGATACTTACTTGATCACTTGTTCTCCGCAGGTTACTGTAAACGTCTCCAAAAAAATTAGAGAGAAGACAATAGCTTACTCTTTGAACCATCAAAACCTGACATAAGGACTGCTGGGGCATCATCCAACATAAAATACTTGCCATATGATGTCAGACTAAGTGTAATTTTAAACCCAAAATCAAAACCAAACTTACTTTCTCAGCTTCATCACTCCTTTGGTTAATTATATAGGTAAATGAATTTTAATCACTGTATTAAGATTTTATACCTTTTAAGGAAGTGTCAGTCTGATCATCAGCACTCGTCGATGATTTTGAAGGCTCAAGCTCTAAAAGCAAAAGTATATATTGTATTCAAATATTTGATGTGGTAAGACAATATTTTTTAATTAAACTACATTACTTCAGTGATGATTAACGGCATTATTCTTCATTATAAATAGTTTTTAACCAGGATTAGGACCCAAAGTACAGAAACATAGTAAACATACCTACCGTTTAAGGAGGAAGTATTCCGATGATCTTCGTTTGTAGATTCTGGGTCAGACTCAAGATCTGATAAAAAGGAAAGCTGAGTATTATATTTACAATGCTTTTCGGCAGTTATGTACATGGAATAACGTTCTGTGACGTATGAATCTTTCTAATATGTTGCAAGCCATTGTAGTGTCTGAACAGGCCTATCAAAATAAATATGTATATTTTGGAAGTGGTAGAATGCTGATCGCATCTGTGTTTTTTTATATCGTCCTTTTGAAGAACCGGCGATACATAGGGATCGCTTTGTCCGTCGGTCAATCACGAAAACTTAATATTGGCTATAACTTTGCCATTCTTAACATTTCCTCATCAAACTTTTAAATTTTATTGCTTATGACAGCAGGGTCGGGATGATGCCAAAATCGTTAGGTCAAGGTCACATTTGACAGTGTTATGCCCATTTTCGTACTTGGATTTTTAGCTCACCTGAGCTGGCTCAGGATGAGCTATTAGGATCGATGAATGTCCGGTCACACTTAGTTCGTTAACACTCTACTGGTCACATTTTTGCTCCAATTGTCACGAAACTTGGTCAGGATGTTTGTCCCAGTAATTACTCGGACGGGTTCGAATATGAGTCATCTGGGGTAAAAAACTAGGTCAAGGAGCCCAAAAATAGAAAAATCTTGTTAACACTCTAGATAGAGGTTACATTTTCAGCCCAAATAATCTGGAAATTTGTCAGAAAGGTTGCTTCTATGATTTCTAGCTCAGGTTCGAAATTGGGTCATCTGGGGTCAAAAACTAGGTCACAAAGCCCAAAAATATAACATTCTTGTTAACACTCTAGAGGTTACATTTTCAGCCCAAATAATCTGGAAATTTGTCAGAAAGGTTGCTTCTAAGATTTGTAGCTCAAGTTCGAATATGGGTCATCTGGGTTCAAAAACTAGGTCACAGAGACCAAATATGGAAAAATCTTGTTAACACTCAAGATGTTACATTTTAGCTCAAATAATCTGGAAATTTGTCAGAATGGTTGCCTTGAGGATTTCTAGGTCATTTTTGAATATGGGTCATCTGGTGTCAAAAACTAGGTCACAGAGCTCAAATATTGAAAACACCTTGATAACATTCGAGAGGTAACATTTTCAGTCTTAATAACCTGTAAATTTGTCAGAAAGATTGTATCAATGATTTCTAGCTCAGTTTTGAATATAGGTTATCTGGGGTCAAAATCTAGGTCACAGAGCCCGAAAGTACAAAAACCTTGTTAATGCTCTAGAGATTACATTTTCGGTCCAAATGTCCTTGAAATTTGTCACGAAGGTTGTTTCAATGATTTCTAGCTCAAATTTGGATATGGTTCATATGGTGTCAAAAACTAGGTCACATCGCCCAAATATGTAAAAACCTTTTTAACACTCCAGAGGTTACATTTTCAGTCCAAATATCCTGGAAATTTGTCAGACAGGTTTTTCTTGATGATTTCTAGCTCAAATTGGAGAATGGGCCATCTTGGGTCAAAAACTATGTCACAGAGCCCAAATATGGAAAAACCTTGTTAACACTCTAGAGGTAACATTTAAATTCCAAATAACCTGGAAATTTGTCAGAAAGCCTAATTCTATGGTTTCTAGCTCAATTTCGAATATGGATCATCTGGAGTAGAAAACTAGGTCACATAGCCCAAATATCGAAAAACTTTGTTAACACTGTAGAGGCTACATTTTCAGTCCAAATGTCCTGGAAATTTGTCAGAAAGGTTTTTTGGTGATTTGTAGCATAAGTTTGGATATGGGTTATTTGGGGTCAAAAACTAGGTCACAGAGCCCAAATATCGAAAAACCTTGTTAACACTTTAGAGGCTACTTTTTCAGTCCAATTATCCTGGAAATTTGTCAGAGAGATTGTTTCGATAATTTCTAGCTCAAGTTCGAATATGGGACATCTAGGTTAAAAAACTAGGTCATAGAGCCCAAATATGGAAAAATCTTGTTAACACTCAAGATGTTACATTTTAGCTCAAATAATCTGGAAATTTGTCAGAATGGTTGCCTTGAGGATTTCTAGGTCATTTTTGAATATGGGTCATCTGGTGTCAAAAACTAGGTCACAGAGCTCAAATATTGAAAAAACCTTGATAACATTCTAGGTTTTTTGGTGATTTGTAGCATAAGTTTGGATATGGGTTATTTGGGGTCAAAAACTAGGTTACAGAGCCCAAATATCGAAAAACCTTGTTAACACTTTAGAGGCTACTTTTTCAGTCCAATTATCCTGGAAATTTGTCAGAGAGATTGTTTCGATAATTTCTAGCTCAAGTTATAATATGGGACATCTAGGTTAAAAAACTAGGTCATAGAGCCCAAATATGGAAAAACTTTGTTAACACTCTAGAGGTAACATTTTCAAATAATCTGGAAATTTGTCAGAGAGATTGTTTCAATAATTTCTAGGTCAAGTTCAAATATGGGTCATCTTGGGTCAATTAACCAGGTCCATAGCAACTTTGTTAAAAGCAGTCATACTCAGGTGAGCGATACAGGGCCATCATGACCCTCTTGTTAATTATTCTAACAAAGTATCCCAGGGAGACACAAGTGTTCAGCTGAACACCAATCTAGTATTTAATTGTCAACAAAGTGTCTGTTAATATTTGGTATCTTTATTGTAATGCACTATATTTAATCCCCTGCCACAAGAAGGCTGCGGAGGAATTATAAAAAGACCCTCATCTGCCCATCTGTCTGTCCATAACATTTTTGTGCATGCTCAATATTTTAAACTCCTGAAAATTTTTTGTAATAACTGGGTACAAATGATCACACAATGTACAAAGCAGAAAAGCCAGATCGCTACCCCCAAGGTCAAGATAAAACTTGAAGGTCAACTGTAAAAAAGTCCAAATTTCGTGTCCGATTTATACAGTTTAGAATGCTGAAAAGTTTTTGAAATTACATGGCACAAATGATCTCTTGTAGCATAGGATGTGCAGCAATCAAAATCCAGGTGGCTATCTCCAACGTCCAGGTCACACTTAAAAGTAAAAGTTTAAAAGTTCACATTTTGTGTCCGCTCCATAACTTTCAGTTTTAAATTGCTGAAAAGCTTTTAAAATAACTTATGCAGATCACAACTGAGTTTTATTTAATTGTAAAACAAAGTGTCTGTAAAAATTGGATATTTTTGTTGTAATTCATTATTTCAATCTCCTGCATCAAGGTGGCAGAGGAATATTGGAATGAACTTCATCTGTCCGTCTGTCTGCACCTAACACTTTCGTGTCCACTCAATAACTTAAACTCATGAAACTTTTTGCAATCACTTGGTCCAAATGATCACCATTATCACAGTATATGCAGATCGCAACCCCAAAGGTCAAGGTCCATTTTAAGGTCACATGCTAAAACGTCTTAATTCTGTGTCCTCTCCATAGCTTTTTTAGGTGAAGGTTTGAAAATTAGTAGGGACCACAATTCATTATCCTATGTCATATTAGGAGGTCTGTCCTCTACTTACACTTATAATCCATAAAAAAGTTTCTGCACCGGAAGAGGATATAATTGTCCTTCAGACTGCCTTGTTTAATTACGAATGTATTTCACTTTTCTTCTCTTATCATAAATGATAATGCTCTATACAAGATGTTATATTTTATGATTTAAATGAATGTTATGTTGCTAAATTAAAGACAGGTCACGGAAGTTAACATTTTAGTGGTTAAGCTGTGGTGAACAAACTGCAAAGGGACACAGACATTAATGCTTCTATTTTTCTTCCTTAATATTCCTACCAATTAAGATAAAGCTTTACCTTCATCTAATTTTCGGAAGAATTTTCCCACTTTTGTAACCTCCATTAAGGCAGGGGGACATTGGTAAACATGCTTGTTAATCGTATCACTATGTCCCATGTGCTTGAAGAATGCTTCCCGCTCATGGTCTGATATATCCAAAGCTGCGTGAATTGTCGCTGCCCGATGTCTGACTTTGGTTGCCGTAATTGAGTTGACTCCAGCTTTAATACGAATAGATCTAATACTATCACTCCCAATACAGTGCCTGTCTGACTGATTTGTAGACGGGAATAGATATGCATTAAATCTATTAACACCAGCATCCTTTCGGACTTCTGGGTTACACATAAGACCAAGTGCTTTGTGACAATCTTCTGGAAAGATGACAGGTACTAGTTTTCCGTCGTTTTTACCAGGTTGATAGGCGACCTTAAATGTCTGCAGTAGTTCAATGTCATTTGGATTTTCAAGTGTGCCCGCTTTTAAATTTTGTTTCCAGATGTCACTTTCAGCATCCTTCCATTGCTGTATCGTCAGCCTGCTTGGCTCTCCTCCTCTTCGTGCATTAAATAATGTTAGCCTGCATACCAAAAGGTCACGTACAAATGTATATTCCGCCTCAGCAATAAAAGCATAAGAATCTTCTGATACTGTTTTCAGGGACCTTTTAACGTACTTTGTCAACAATTTCAGTTCCGTTTCGTCAGGTAATTTTGATGGTTTTCTTGTCTCAATTCGTTTTGCGACAATTTGATATTCTGATTCACCAAACAATTCAGACCAGTTAAATTTAAAACTGCCAAGGAAGTGATGTATTTCATTTGCTTCTGTATCGTGTCCTTCGTTTGTTAGGTGATCTTTTAAGAATCTGACGAACTTTTTCACAGAATTTCCAAGTAAAACTAATGAGTCTGCCGTTGATTCAGATTTCTTCATATGCACAACTTCCTTAATGAAATTCATGTATTTTCTGTTAAATATATCTTTTACAGAATTAATGTCACCACAGCTAGAACTGGTAAGCATGCATTCTTTTACATCAAGAAATAACCTTGCTATCTGTCTCATCGTTGACATAGTGCTCTTTCGTTTTTCATCCTTTTTGGCATAATTGTCTCCAAACGAAACAAATTTCTTTAACCCATACATCCTTAGTTCATTATCGGTTTTACATACTTCACCTACTTCGTCATCCCTGAAGCATTGAGTTATTTGGCTGTCATATTGGGTGAGTGTTTCTTTATTTCCCAATTTTGCAAGCTGATTGAAAGCAAAACAATTTGGTGGATTTCTTGTCAGAGCAGACTGACTGCAGCGCTTCTTATGCTTGTAGAATTGACGCTTTGATAGAAAAGCCTTACACGACATGCACGTAACCAGCTCCATGCGTCTGTGACGACGTTCAGGAATAAGTGCCACCGAAACATTTCTTCCCTTGCCTGTCATCTTCTTCATGTTTTCATTGAAAATCCCCCTTTTCCGGAAGAGAGCAAACTTCTCTGTTCTTTCCTGCTTGGGCAATGACATAGCTTCAATGACTTCTTTTTTTCTTTTATGTATTTTTTTAATATGCTCTGTTAACTTTGTCCTGAATATGCCACAGTAAGGACATGGGCGAGGAGGTTTTCCTGATTTAACACGTTTATCTGAAATTATCGAGTTGATATGAGCATAAATGGTATGTTTTTAAATGTTCCAAAATTATCGAGTTGATATGAGCATAAATGGTATGTTTTTAAATGTTGTATATTGCTTTTATTTTTAGCTCACCTGAGCACAACGTGCTCATGGTGAGCTTTTGTGATCCCCTTGTGTCCGGCCGCCGTCGGTGTCCGGCGTCAACAATTTCTTAAAAACAACATCTCCTCTGAAACCACTGACTGCATATTAACCAAACTATACAGGAATGATCCTTGGGTGGTCCCCTTTCAAAGTTGTTCAAATGGTTCCGGTCTGTTGCATAAATAGGTCACAGGGCCAAAAAAGAAGCTTCAAAATTGCAAATTAAAAAAATCTTCATGTCAGAAAGTACAAGGCCCAGAGCTTTGATATAAGGTACATGACATCATCTATAGGTCCTCTACCAAAGTTGCTCAAATTATGCCCCTAGTGGCACAATTGGCCCCAACCCAGGGTGTCATGGGTTTTTCTTAAAAAATATGTATATAGTAAAAACCTTTAAACATCTTCTCCTCTGAAATGAGAAAGGCTAGAGCCTTGGAATTTGGTATATGACATCATATATAGGTCCTCTACCAAAGTTGCTCAAATTATGCCCCTAGATTTAAAATTGACCCCGCCACAGGGTTCATTTTTTTCCTTAAATGTATATAGTAAAAACTTCAAAAATCATCTCCTCTGAAATAACAAAGGTTAGAGCTTAGATATTTGCATGAAACATTGTCTAGTGAACCTGGGGTAAAAATTCAGCCTGCCAGGGAGTCATAGACATTCATTATGTTCATATAGTAAAAACTTATAAGAAAATTATCCTCTTAAGCTTCAAAGACTAGAGCTTAGATATTTAGCATGAAACATAGTGGACCTCTATAAAGATTGTTCAAATTATGGCCCTAGGGTCAAAATTGGCCCTGCCCTGTGGGTCAGGGGTTTTCTTTATATACATATAAAAACTGATCTCTGAAACCCAGAAAGACAGAGCTTAGATATTTGACATGAAACATTGTCTGATTGACCTATATCAAGATTGTTTGAATTAAAGCCTTGGGGTCACAGTTGGTCCTGCCCCAGGGGACTTAGTGACCTACTTTTTGTTATTTGATATACAGTTATGAAATTTGGACCACATGCACAGTTTCAGATGTCGAATTGAACTTTGATATGAGCTCGCCAAGATTTTGACCCAGCGACCTACTTTCTTGTTTTTTTAGGTAAGCTATGAAAGTTGGAACATTTGCACAGTTTCAGATGTAGAATTGAACTTTAATTTCAGATGGCCTTAATTTTGACCTAATGACCTCTTTTATTGTTATCTGATATACAGCTATGACATTTGGACCAGGTGCACAGTTTCAGATGTAAATATGAACTTAGATATCAGCTGACCTAGATTCTGACCTTGTAATCTACTTTCTTACTTTTTACGTATAGCTATGAAATTTGAACCATGTGCACAGTTTCAGGTGTCGAAATTGAACTCTGATATAAGATAACATTAATTTTGACCTAGTTAACTCATTTTTTGCTGTTGATGTACAATTGTGAAATTTGGACCATATAATTATATGCCTGCCAGGGACATATAATCTTTGATATTAGGATGCTTTCTAGCCAGCTGACGAGTGCTGTACCGCTGACATTATGATTGAAGGGGCACATCTACCACCTAAATGAAAACTGTAAATTTGCAATACGACCTTCATCCTACCTATGTGACTTTTTTAAATATGGTTTGTCAAAGTATTTTCACATTTTAATTTGATTACTAATATACGTCAATAATTCGTTGTGTTCTTGGTCTTAAAACATTTTGAAGATGTGATTTAAAGCAGCTATTCACTATAAAAGTAATAAATACAATAGCATTATAACTGCAATAAACAAGACATATGAAGCATACTGGAGCATATGGATATTATCTCGGACATGAAAAAAATTATCTTTATTTTATTAATGGTGCATGGCTTTAAAAGGGATAACTGGCTTTTCTTCTCTCATAGCCCTTGTGGCAATGAATAAAATCAGAAATGAGGTGTCAAGAGTGATTAATACAAGTTGTATAACTTGCTTTACAATCGACCTAAAAAATAGTTTAAACTAATTCATGGCAAGAATGTTTAGTTGTATCTAGTAAAATAATTGATCAACCATTTTGTAACATTGGAATACTTGCTGTTTGGATTCTTGCAAAAGTCTTCGTCACCAGACTTTGATGTTAATGTTAAGGTGCTAGCATCTTTACAGCCCATCTTCAGTTTTGTCATCGAGCTTAAATAAATCAGACATATTATATTTTTACTTCATAGTATAGAACAATAATTGTATGTTTTCTATATTCAATATTTCAGCTTTATTCTGCTGAAAGGTATGCTTGAGGGTGAAAAGAAATGTTAAGTAATATGTCAATTTAGATTTATCTTTATACACTAAGTACACTTTTGGTCCTAAAATTTTTTAATAATATACAGACGCACTTTTCAGTAAATAGGTTATTAAAACCTTACCTTGAAGTTTTTACTTGATCAGACTTATTGAGCAATGCACCGGTATCTAAAAAAGAGTACAATCAATGTCATCAATCGATTCATAAACAAATGTCGTGTAAATTATACATAATATGATACCATATTTGCAGTCAACAGATGTTATATCCGATCACTTTTTAAAATTTTCTATTTTGCAAACAGTACCAAATATTTAGCTAAAACTTGAAATGACTTTATTTGCCGCTGTTGGCTACTGAAATTTTCCCAAAGGCTTCCATTGTAAGAAATGACCCTATTAGATATACATACTTTAAAATCGAGTGTCTACCATTATGATTTGATTTTTGTCAGTAAAATTAAGGTAGCAGACACTTAAAAATAATAATTTCATATGGGTTGAGCTGATCCGATTTTTTAAAAATTTCCTTCAAGTGAGCTCACTCGCTCTGTTGAATGAAAATAAGAAGCCATTTGCCCACTGATACCTACTTTGCTAAACTGTCAATTTCAAAGTAAGTGCAGCTAGGCATTAACAATGCACTTATATCCAGTCAGAAAAATTGAATCTTACAGGTTTCCCTGCACCAATCAGAAACTGCTCTTCACTAAAAACTTTTGACCTTAAGAGATAGAATACAGAATTTAGAATACAGAATTTAGTAATGTTGCATGTACTGCTCCATATAGCTTGTAGCTAGAAGTTCTACGTTTCCAAAATATAATATTACGGGTTAAAACATTTATTGAGTGTACATACCTATATATTGTTCTATATAAATTCCTGTCTCAAGCCTTTCGTGCATGATTTTGATCAAGAGTCACAATCAGCAATATAGAGCAATGACATATTTATCAAGCATCAACACTTAAACCGTGCATCAATGACTTTCTTAGTATTAATTAGTTAGTTTGAGCTTGAGACTAGTAAATTTGCATTTGCCGAATGATTAAGGTTTTTTTCAGCTTGGTAGTGTCAAAATTATGTATATATACATGAAGTTTGCTTGAAAGCAAAGTCAAATTACCCCCGCTATTTTCTCCGCTCTGTGTTAAAGAGTTCTCAACTGGTTCTTTGGGTACTTCTCTTTAAAATGGAAAAAAATAAAGCATTAACCTAATTGATGTCAGTTTTTCTTTTCATAATATATTTACGAACTCCAGCATTTGACAGACCGATTACATAAGAACTGAGTCAATTAGAAAGAAGTAAGTGAATCAACTAATAGGTTTGAGGAAATAGATAAACATTTACCATGTTCAGCACAATAACACTGAAACAATTATTACAAGTATTACAAACTTGTCACAATATTATCAGGGTTTTTACGTGTGTGTTGATTGAATAATTGATCAAAAATGTAAATGTCCTAATTACTTCAATTTCAATAGAATTGCTGTATCATGAAGAGTATTTTTTCAGACAGTCACTTTGTGGAATAAGAAGACTTACACCTACCTACTGTAATTTTCCATCAATGCTTCTGTAAAATTGGAAGGATTACCTGGAGTCCTTTGTGCTAAATATGTAGATTTAAAATTCAATTTATAAATTAGGGGAAGTGTTACCACATTTAACGCATTACAAGATATAGTATTTATAGCTTTCTCAATTAATATCATCTACATGACAGTTACAGAAAATAAGACAAATTCTAGATGTACCTTTCAGCAAAAATTATTTATTGAGTTCTGCTTTGTGAAAAGTACCACTTTTGTATTTATATAAATAAGACAAATTTGAAAAATATTGGATCGTTGTGTTATGTTGGATAATGTAAAATAAATCTATACTATGATGGTACATGAATTTTTTTCCGATATCACTTGCCTATGCCTAAATTAAATTCTACATTACATTATAACACAGTCTTACCACCCGCTTCTTGATAATCGGTATCTATACAAAGGGATTTGTCCTTCTTTAGCAGATGTAAGTGTTCAGTATGTGATAGATCGCTCAAAATTCTGTAATATGATAGGGTATTATTTTTCACTTTCCAAAAAAACAAAACAAAACAAAAGTACTACTACATTGTTTATTTACAATTTGTCAGGATATCTTACAGTTTAACCATTTCCTTTCCTTCAAAGTCTACTTTGGTCATTTCATTTATTTTAGAAGAATTACCTTATTACCCCTTTTCGATTGGAACCATTCGAAAGTCCATCTTTCTATCTTTATCAAAGAAAGGTGAGTAATGGTGAGTAATAAGTGTCCATCCTGATGTATGATTCTTTCAGAACCTGCCCACTAATTCATAATTATCAGAATTTTATATACTTTAAGAATGTTTGTACTAGTGCACTGTATAAATGTTACCTTTTTTTCCAGTATCTTTTCTGACCTTTCTGAATCTCTCGATGGTTGTTAACACCTGCAAAAACATTGTTTTACAAAGTATATAAATGTTAAAGGATTAACATGCAAATGGGTGGTAACTATTATCATTTGCACTTTCAATAAGCGTAAGACAAAAGATGCCTTGATTGCACAGAGCAACTCGAAGTAGAACTAAATTATTTTTTCAATACATCTGATTTTTATCCATTTTCCAAGCATGAATGCCCTAGCAGTAAAACAAATTTGCTTGAATAGGTATAGATATTCTTAAGATAGTTGCACTGCGTAATCAGCATTTAAGCAAAACAAGCAACAGTGAACCATCAATTTTTTACTGAGGTAAAAATTCACAAGTATCAAGGTAAACAAATTTGGATTAACTGTAATGCCCTTGTTATGCCCTGCTAAATAACAGTGAGAGACACTCTGTACTCTTGATTTATGATATCTCAATTGGAGATTAGGTGAGATGGTAATAGTCTAGGTTTATTTTTTTCAAATTTGTATTGTCTTGGTGAAAAGACTTGCCCAGTGTTCAAAGGTTTTGTTTTTATTGTATGTTTTATAGATGAAAAAAATGTTTACTTAAATTAGTTTAAAACTAGAAGATCCTTTTTTGTAAAAAATGCATGTCTCCCCCAGTGCATCATTGAAACAAGAGAGCAGACCTCAATAATAAACGGAAACACAATTATTAAGGAGATAAATGCATTTTCACATACAAAGGTCACTGTGACCTTGACCTTTGACCAACTGAACCAAAAACAGTAGGCTTCAAAACTCTGTGCAAAATGGCATTCATTTTAGTTATTGAGCGAAAACTAATTTTTCATGTTTGACCTTGACAATCATCGTATAAAGTTTTAAGTCTCTGGATCAATTTGAACTGTAGTTATTGAGTGGAAACAATTTTCATATGTCAGGTACTGATGGCCTTGACATTTGACCTACTGGAATAATGGGGATTATCTTCTCAATAAGAGCAATCATCACATTAAGTTTCAAGACTGTTGGTCAAAAGGTACTTCAGTTATTGAGTAGAAACCAAGTGTGACAGACAGACAAAACACGTGATAATTGCATTATTAGTTAATACTTTGCTTATCATATTTTTTTTCTAAACAGGAGGATGTAAAAAATATTTTCAGTTCACTTATTTTTTCAATATACCATATTTTATGACATTTTATAACTTAAATCATTTTATATACTGTTTATAAAGAAGTACAGTGATCTACGTATAACATAGCAGAACCGCAGTATGACGTATCTCCCTATTCAATGGTCCAATCAGCGAGCACTAAATCTAAATGTTTTCAAAATGGTGATGTTTAACAGTAAGGAAAATTATTTTTTTTCGCTTCGTTCTTAAGACAGTGCACATTTTTCACTTATGTGTAAAATACTTTATGTAAGTTTATATCTGCTTTATTTTCATGTAAACTACGATTCAAGATACTAATCAAGAAAACACCAGAGACTGACAATAAATTACCTCTACTATCTGTTTTATACTCTTCTGTTACCAAGTTGTTGCTACTTTCTGTCCAGGATTGAAACGATCCAGGCCTAGAGTTGAGTACACCTCCATCCCTGAAAGAAGCCAAAAACTACTTATAACTATTTTATTGACGTTCTCCAGGGAAAGTTGTGTGATATCAAACATTTTTTAAGCTAGCTATTTTTATAACCATTCATTCTTTTAAAGAAATCTAAAATGCGAAGCCTCCGTGGTTGAGTGGTAAGAGTCGCTGACTTTCAACTTCATTGTAATAAATCCTGTTAAGGAGTAAAGATTTTCTGTCAGACAAAGTCATTACTTGGATTACTGAAGATCGGTGGTTCTACACAGGTGCCTGCTGGTATATGAAATTATCTCAGTAAGACAACACGCGGTCTTCCTCAGCTTTTAATGCTAGACAGTCAATTAAATGCATTGAATAAAGTCGACTTAATGTTAATGAATGAAAAAAAAAGGATTTCTTTACTTGTTTGAAATTTGATTTTCGTCTGATGCCATACAAGCTTGAATGATGTGGTCAGGGCAACTAATGCTGTCATTCACTGATACTGTAAAGTGAATTTTGACTTTTTAGGTAAGTAACGCATGGCAAAAATGCCTCTACTGCAGAAAACATGGTTATATTTTGAAAGAATATTATTTTTCTCCATTATCTGATATTTAGTTTCCAAGCATGACTTCGCTTGCTGTTAATCAAGATGAAGATAATTTCATTTGCTTGAGTAGATTTTATAATTATTTATTCTGTGTATATTTGTCCTAACATGCATAAAATATGTAGATATCTACTTTGAACGTAACCACATCACAGCGATTTAAAATACATTACTTTTGCTAGCTGTGTAAATCTCTTCTGTCACCATATCACTACCCGTATCTCCGTTAGCTTGAAAGGAAACAGATTCGGTATCTAGTAATTGTCCAGCACTGAAAAAAGAAATTAACAGGTTTTAATTTGCTTTACAAAGTTGCAATTTAGCAGAACAATGTTCATCGAAACTAATAAATAGTCAATAGTTAGCATTTGAGTAAATATTATGTGCCCACTAATTAAAACTTATCTGAATTTTGTATACTTTAAAAAAGTTTGAAGCATTATATTGTATGAATGCTACCTTTTTTCCCAGTATCCTTCCTGTCCTTTTTGTCCTTTCTGATTCTGCCTCTGGTTGTTTACACCTGCAAAAAACATTGTTTATACAAATACATATAATGCCAAATTGGTGATAACATTTATCCTTTGCACATTCCATAAAGTTCATTTGACCCTTTAGAAAAATAGCGTAAGACAAAAGATGCCTTGATATCAAAGCGCAACTCAAAGAAGAACTAAATTTTGTTTTTCAATACATCTGATTATTATCCATTTTCCAAGCATGAATGCCCTGGCAGTAAAACAAATTTGCTTGAATAGGTATAGATATTCTTAAGATAGTTGCACTGCGTAATCAGCATTTAAGCAAAACAAGCAACAGTGAACCATCAATTTTTTACCGAGGTAAAAATTCACAAGTATCAAGGTAAACAAATTTGGATAAACTGTAATGCCCTTGTTATGCCCTGCTAAATAACAGTGAGAGACACTCTGTACTCTTGATTTATGATATCTCAATTGGAGATTAGGTGAGATGGTAATAGTCTAGGTTTATTTTTTTTTCAAATTTGTATTGTCTTGGTGAAAAGATTTGTCCAGTGTTCAAAGGTAATGTTTTTATTGTATGTTTTATAGATGAAAAATGTTAACTTGAATTAGTTTAAAACTAGAAGATGCTTTTTTTTTTGTAAAATACGCATGTCTCCCCCAGCGTATCATTGAAACAAAAGCACAGACCTCAATAATAAAAGGAAACACAATGATTTGTGAGAAAATCTGTTATCACATTCCAAGGTCACTATTACCTTCTACCAACTGAACCAAAAACAGTAGGCTTCAAAACTCTGTGCAAAATGTCATCCATTCTAGTTATTGAGCAAAACCAATTTTTCATGTGAGACCTTGACCTTTTACTTACTGACCAAAAAAGCAGGCCGATACATCCTTTTTAATAAGAACAATCATCCTTTGAAGTTTCAAGACTACATCTTTTAGAACACTATAATTCAGCGGAAACAATTTTTAATGTTTGGTTTTGGTGACCTTGACTTCTGATATACTGACCTTTAAAATAATGGAGATCATCCTCTTAATACGAAGAATCATTATGTGAAGTATCAAAAGAAAGTCTAGTTATTGTGAAGAAATGGTTTTCACATGTGGAGTAATGGTGACCTTTACCTTTGACATTCCAAAACCAAAAAGATAAAAGAATCAGTGTCTCAATAAGAACAATCATCCTATGAAGTTTTAAGTCTCTGGGTCAATTTGAACTTTAGGTATTGAGTGAAAACAATTTTCACATGTCAGGTACTGGTGACCTTCACATTTGACCTACTGACCCCAAATATAATAGGAATTATCTCCTCAATAAGAGCAATCATCACATTAAGTTTCAAGACTGTGAGTCAAAATGTACTCCAGTTATTGAGTGGAAAGGAAGTGTGACAGATGGACAGTTAGACCAGACAGGTCAAAAACAAAATGTCTCCCCAGGGGAAAGACAATTTTCAATAGGAGAGCAAACAGATATAACTGTTTCTTAAAATAGAACTACTGATAAGCCCTATTCCTACTGGTATTGAAAGGTCCTACA
Source organism: Cyclina sinensis (assembly GCA_012932295.1). Classification (NCBI taxonomy): domain Eukaryota; kingdom Metazoa; phylum Mollusca; class Bivalvia; order Venerida; family Veneridae; genus Cyclina; species Cyclina sinensis. The sequence goes on from JAAONU010000022.1 coordinate 1,332,442, forward strand.
AAGATTTTATCAGAAAACTTGACCAATATATATGAAGACAGATTGAGTACCTGTTTATCTTTTATCATTATTTAATGATTGTGTAGATGCTGACAAGCAAATTAGTGCAACATGTTAGAAACATGAATAAAACAGCAAAAAAAGTGTAACAGTTTTGTGATAAGAGTTACAGAAGGTTACACAAGAGCACCACCGGGCTGAGCATTATATGCCCGAAGGGTGTTTTTTAAGCATGATGCATTTGTGATATAAGGGAAGAAACCTTAAGTACTAAAACGAAATGATTCGCTTTAAATTTTGAATTTTCTGACCTCTGACCTACTGACCTTAAAAATCAATAATGGTCATTCACTCAATGTGTGCAAACATTCTATGAACTTTGAAATCTATATGACTAGTGGTTATCGAGTTACAGCATGTAAATGATTCTAAACATTAAGGTCACTGTGACCTTGACCTTTGACATACTGACCTCATAGTGTATAGGGGTCATCCATTCAATGTGTGCAATCATGATGTAAAGTTTGAAGTCTCTACAACAAAGGATTGTCAAGTTACATGGAAGAAAAGATGTTCATTTTTTAGGTCTATGTGACCTTGACCTTTGTCCTACTGACCCCAAAATCAATATGTGTCATTCACCCAATGTGTGCAAACATTCTATGAACTTTGAAATCTATATGACTAGTGGTTATCGAGTTACAGCATGTAAATGATTCTAAACATTAAGGTCACTGTGACCTTGACCTTTGACATACTGACCTCATAGTGTATAGGGGTCATCCATTCAATGTGTGCAATCATGATGTAAAGTTTGAAGTCTCTACAACAAAGGATTGTCAAGTTACATGGCAGAAAAGGTTTTCAATGTTTAAGTCTATGTGACCTTGACCTTTGTCCTACTGAACCCAAAATCAATATGTGTCATTCACACAATGTGTGCAAACATTCTGTGAACTTTGAAATCCATATGACTAATGGTTGTCGAGTTACAGCAGGTAAATGATTCTAAACATTAAGGTCACTGTGACCTTGACCTTTGACATACTGATCCCATAATGTATGGGGGTCATCCACTCAATGTGTGCAATCATGATGTGAAGTTTGAAGTCTCTAGAAGAAACACTTATCAAGTTACATGGCAGAAATGGTTTTCAATGTAAAGGACTATGTGACCTTGACCTTTGATCTACTGACCCCAAAATCAATAGGGGTCATTCATTAATGTGTGCAACCATTATATGAATTTTGAAGCCTATAAGACAAATGATTGTCAAGAACCAGAGTGTAAATGATTTTGAACATTTAGGCCACTGTGACCTTGACCTTTGACACACTGACCCCAATATGTATGGGGGTCATCCACTCAATGTGTGCAATCATGATGTAAAGTTTGAAATCTCTACAACAAACGATTGTCAAGTTATATGGTGGAAATGGTTTTCAATGTTAAGGTCTACAAAATGTATGTGACCTCGACCCTTGAGGTACTGACCCCAAAATCAATACGGGTTATTCACTCAATGTGGGCAATAATTACGTAAAGGTAAAAGACTGTAGGCCAATGAGTACTCAAGTTATCCTCAAAAAACCAAATTGCTAACGTACAGACGGACGGACGCCCTTGACCATAACATAATATGCCTTTGGGCATATAAAAAGTAAAAAAGTCACCTTATCAAAGTTTTAACCTTGTGATAATCAACTATATGTGTTTGAAATTTTTTTTTAAGACACTTCTTCAGAAATGAAATTCAGAAAACATTGTCTTATCAAGAATTATTTTAAAGAACAAAAGAAATATCTCTAAACTTACATTTTCACTAGCCATTGAAAGTATTTTTTACAGTGACTTGAGGCATATTAATTTTGCCTATTCTTGCCAGTTCCTTGGAATATTAACAGAAATTTTTAAAGCTTTCAGTGCAAAAGATAATCACTTTGATTATCTTTCATTCACTCTTTTCTTTCCCAGTTGGACCCACAACAGTTTACCTATTGTTTTATTGTTGTTTTATTAATGAAAAAAAAACTTGACACATATTTTTGACTCAGAAAGCTGACATCTCACTCACATCTTCACTTTTGAATACAGCTCATATATGCAATTTTTTAATTTTAACTAGGAACTTATATAACATATTTATTGTTCCGAGCTTTTAATCAATTTCTGATATGTTGCTCTGTACACACTTTTCAACAGGTTGAAAAATAGGCAATCTTACCAAGGTGCTGTGCACCTTTACTGTTGGAATGCACAATGAGTCCAGATATGCTGACAGGGATTAGATGCATGGTGTATTATGGATAACTTTGCGAAACTCAAACACACTTAATGTGTGCAACCATTATATGAATTTTGAAGCCTCTAAGACAAAATGATTGTCAAGTAACAGAGTGTAAATGAAAGTTTATGTAAGACTTAGCATACATGTGATATCCCGGCGGGATTTTAAAAAATCCCGTTATTCCACATCAATTCCAGCTGTCCCGTAATTAATTAAAAATTCCCGTTATTGAAATCCAGAAGAAAAAAATCTTTCAACTGCCGACGTCAATAACTTGCTCAGCTCCGGTTATGGGCGGAGCTTATACTCGGAAACTGCGATCAATACAGACTACCTTCAAAACATTGACCAATCAGAGCGCATTTTACTACTTCCGTTGATTTAATCCTGTGTTGACACTCGATACTCAATTAACGGGTGTTGAATTGGGTCAACATAATTTGATTGGTGAGTAGAAAATTGTTGTGTACAACTTAAAAAATTAATTGAATGCTTGATTTTATAGGCAAACGGTTAAACATCAATGCATTACTAATGTTACTCTAACCTTTTAAACAGTGTAAGGAAATTACTAAAATTTTTTTTGGAATTTTTAATTTAATTCTCGGATTTATTTATAAGAAAATGTCAAGTAGTTTTTTGACAAGCTTAACAAATTGTAGGAGACCAATTTCAGCAAATATTTAGTTAATTAAACATGAAGCAGCGAGTGAAAATATCGGATACATTCCGTTTGTCATATATTTCCGCGACCCCGCCGTATTTTAGTATTTATAGAAAACAGTGTCTTGGAGGCTCTTTATGTGGCAAACTTACAACATTCAATTGATTGATTAAGATAAGTGGTCATTATTTAATTATAAGTACCAGTTTATCATTGAAAAAGTTTCCTTTTCTCTAAGACTTTAATATTTCTGTCGTAGTTACTTTTGAAAGCAACAATTATAATGAATCAACAAAATTTACATCTTAAAATTGTTTGTAATTTTGTTCAGAAAAATTCTGGTGAAACTGGAAACACGTCCCAGACCTTTCATAAAAAGGGATCTGTGTAAGGACTCGGGTCCAAAAGCTAAAATTCAAAAGACAAAAACAAAATTCAATCACCAATTGGAATCTGAATATAAATGGATAGGAAAGTGTGCTAAGGGAACAGATTATACCTTTTGCATGTGGTGCAACCTTTATGCATTAAATAAGAACAAAAAAAAAACACTTCATTAGTTTTCTTTCTGTTCTTCTTGTCTTTCTTTTTGCGAAAACGAGTCAATAAAAAATTCCAGTTTTCAAGCAAAAAATCCAGCTGAAAATCCAGCTTTGAGTTACCGAAGTTATCACATGTATGGTAAGTTTATATCTGCTTTATTTTCATGTAAACTACGATTCAAGATACTAATCAAGAAAACATCAGAGACTGACAATAAATTACCTCTACTATCTGTTTTATACTCTTCTGTTACCAAGTTGTTGCTACTTTCTGTCCAGGATTGAAACGATCCAGGCGTAGAGTCCAGTACATCGCCATCCCTGAAAGAAGCCAAAAACTACTTATAACTATTTTATTGACATTTTCCAGGGAACGTTGTGTGATATCAAACGTTTTTACAGCTAGCTATTTTTATAACCGTTCATTTTTTTAAAGAAATCTAAAACGCAAAGCCTCCGTGGTTGAGTGGTAAGAGTCGCTGACTTTCAACTTCATTGTAATAAATCCTGTTAAGGAGTAAAGATTTTCTGTCAGACAAAGTCATTACTTGGATTACTGAAGATCGGTGGTTCTACACAGGTGCCTGCTCGTATATGAAATTATCTCAGTAAGACAACACGCGGTCTTCCTCAGCTTTTAATGCTAGACAGTCAATTAAATGCATTGAAAGAAATTAATAAATAAAGTCGACTTAATGTTAATGAATGAAAAAAAAGGATTTCTTTACTTGTTTGAAATTTGATTTTCATCTGATGCCATACAAACTTGAATGATGTTGTCAGGGCAACTAATGCTGTCATTCACTGATACTGTAAAGTGAATTTTGACTTTTTAGGTAAGTAACGCATGGCAAAAATGCCTCTACTGCAGAAAACATGGTTATATTTTGAAAGAATATTATTTTTCTCCATTATGTGATATTTAGTTTCCAAGCATGACTTCGCTTGCTGTTAATCAAGATGAAGATAATTTCATTTGCTTGAGTAGATTTTATAATTATTTATTCTGTGTATATTTGTCCTAACATGCATAAAATATGTAGATATCTACTTTGAACGTCAGTTGAAATCACTTATCACTACATCCCAGCGATTTAAAATACATTACTTTTGCTAGCTGTGTAAAACTCTTCTGTCACCATATCACTACCCGTATCTCCGTTAGCTTGAAAGGAAACAGATTCGGTATCTAGTAATTGTCCAGCACTGAAAAAAGAAATTAACAGGTTTTAATTTGCTTTACAAAGTTGCAATTTAGCAGTTCATGGAAAAACTAATAAGTAGTCAAAATTAAGCATGCGAGTATATATGATGCCATTAATTTACTAAGCCTGCCCGTGTGACCCATTAGGTAGAGCGCAAGGTGAACGGATCTATTTTTATCTTCTTACGGTTCATTAAGGGACAGTACAGATCAATATATATACCAAAACTACACATGGTGTTTCAAAGAAAGTTAAACAAGAGGGCCATGATGGCCCTGTATCGCTCAACTGAGTATAACTGCTTTTAACAAAGTTGCTATGGACCTGGTTAATTGACCCCAGATGACCAATATTCGAACTTGACCTAGAAATTATTGAAACAATCTCTTTGACAGATTTCAAGGTTATTTGTACTGAAAATGTTACCTCTAGAGTGTTAACAAGGTTTTTCCATATTTGGGGTCTATGACCTAGTTTTTTAACCTAGATGTCCCATATTCAAACTTGACCTAGAAACTATTGAAACAATCTCTCTTACAAATTTCCAGGATATTTGAACTGAAAAAGTAGCCTCTAGAGTGTTAACAAGGTTTTTCGATATTTAGGCTCTGTGACCTAGTTTTTGACCCCAGATAAACCATATTTAAACTTGAGCTACAAATCATTAAAACAACACTTCTGACAAATTTCCAGGACATTTCGAGTGAAAATGTAGCCTCTAGAGTGTTTACAAAGTTTTTCAATATTTGGGCTCTGTGACCTAGTTTTCCACTCCAGATGACCCATATTCAAACTTGAGCTAGAAACCATAGAATTAAGCTTTCTGACAAATTTCCAGGTTATTTGGAATTAAAATGTTACCTCTAGAGAGTTAACAAGGTTTTTCCATATTTGGGCTCTATGACCTAGTTTTTGACCCAAGATGACCCATACTCCAACTTGAGGTAGAAATCATCAAAAAAACCTGTCTGACAAATTTCCAGGATATTTAGACTGAAAATGTAACCTCTGGAGTGTTAAAAAGGTTTTTTAATATTTGGGCCATGTGACCTAGTTTTTGATCCCAGATGACCCGTATCAAAATATGAGCTAGAAATCATTGAAACAACCTTTCTGACAAATTTCAAGGACATTTGGACTAAAAATGTAACCTCTAGAGCATTAACAAGGTTTTCTACTTTTGGGCTCTGTGACCTAGTTTTTGACCACAGAAAACCTATATTCAAAACTGAGCTAGAACTCATCGATAGAACCTTTCTGACAAATTTCCAGATTATTTGGACTGAAAATGTTACCTTTAGAATGTTAACAAGGTTTTTCCATATTTTGACTCTGTGACCTAGTTTGTGACCCCAGATGAGCCATTTTCAAACTTGATCTAGACTCCTCAAGGCAACTTTTCTGACGAATTTCCAGATTATTTGGGCTGAAAATGTAACCTCTAGAGTGTTAACAAGATTTTTCTATTTTTGGGCTCTGTGACCTAGTTTATCAATCCAGATGACCCATATTCGAATATGAGCTAGAAATCTTTGAAGCAACTTTTCTGACAAATTTCCAGATTATTTGGGCTGAAAATGTTACCTCCAGAGTGTTAACAAGATGTTTCTTTTTTTGGGCTCTGTGACCTAGTTTTTGAACCCAGATGACCCATATTCGAACTTGAGCTAGAAATCATAGAAGCAACCTTCCTGACAAATTTCCAGATTATTTGGTCTAAAAATGTTACCTCTAGAGTGTTAACAAGGTTTTTCAATATTTGGGCTCTGTGACTTAGTTTTTGACCCCAGATGACCCATATCTGAACTTGACCTAGAAATCGTCAAAGCAACCTTTCTGACAAATTTCCAATTTATTTGGGCTGAAAATGTAACCTCCAGAGTGTTAACAAGATTTTTCTATATTTGGGCTCCATGACCTAGTTTTTGAACCCAGATGACCCATATTAGAACTTGAGCTAGAAATCATCGATAGAACTTTTCTGACAAATTTCCAGGATATTTGGACTGAAAAAGTAGCCTCTAGAGTGTTAACAAGGTTTTTCTATATTTGGGCTCTGTGACCTAGTTTTCCAACCCTGATAACCCATGTTCGAACTCGTCCGAGATATTAATGAGACAAACATCCTGACCAAGTTTCATGACAATTGAGGCAAAAATGTGACCACTAGAGTGTTAACAAACTTTCTGGACTGACGGACGGACGGACGACGGACAAAAGGTGATCAGAAAAGCTCACTCTGTCACTACTTGACAGGTGAGCTAAAAAGGGAAATTGTTATTTTTTTTATTTTACATTTCTGGCAACTTCAAATTAAAAAACACATTGCATCTGGCTTTGCTTGAAGACGAGGGAGACAGCCCAGATGTGTGACAATCAAACCTGTTGGAACTGTGGAGAGTCACAGGCAGATAAGCCTTGTCCTGTGATAGGTCAACAGAGCCGAAACATCAAGAAAAGGAATTACAAGGCCAGTGTTTGCAAAAGCAAAAGTGTGCACGAGATCATCAAATATGTTGCTGATAATGACATTTACTTTGATACCATAATAACTTTGGTCAACAATAACTGTGCTGCTTATATAAATAATGGTGATAATAAAAGGACACTAGGATCTAAGCTTGATTCAAGTGCAAATTTTTTACTTCTCTTAGAATGCTTTCAACAATCTGCACTGTGTCCGAGTAAAACTTGTCTTTACCCTCTTCACCCATCACAATCATGATGAAATACATATAACATTTCCACAGCACAGTTAAAGGCTGTAAAATTTCATATGGTCGAACCACAGTCACCGTCTTTATTAAGTTTACATCTTGGCCTTAATTTTGGCTAAGTTAAACTTGCTTACGTGGTAGACACATGTTACAAAGCCCCTATGATAACTACTTCAGCTTTGTTTGCATTGTTTTGCATCAACTCAAAGGCAGTGTGCTATAAGCATAAATCTTAAGCTAAATCTGAGGTTTAATATCCCCCACACAAAATTCATGTAGCTTTACAACAAAAAATGTAAAATGGAATTAAATAGGCTGGTCTCTCTGGGGGTCATTACAGAATTTGGACATGAGGTTTTTCCTCAGATCAACTCTATGGTTACTATTTAGAATAAAATCAGGAGATTTGAGAATGAGAGACATTGCTGATAACAAATTATCTCCCTTACTCAGATAACATCAGAGGTAATCCAAATTGCACTTTGGTCCTTTCAGTTGGAATCCTCTGACTTTATCCTTGTTTCTTTTTGTGATAGTCTTGACTTTCAGTTGTGAAAATTTTCACTTACATATTAAATAAAAAGTTAGGAATACAAAAAAACAAACTTTATGTGCTAACAAAACATATTTTTAAATTAAATGTTTAATCTGACTACTATTGTTGCAAATAATATGGTGTAATTATCACCATACCATAAAGGAAAACAGCGATGAAAGCAGAGGAATCCAAATGGAAGGACCAAGTTAATATTAGAGAGTATTCAGGGTAGATAATCCACTGATGTCCCCCATAGTCCTTGATCCGATTGACTTGAATAAAAACATTCAATGTCCAGAACCCTGGATGACAATTTACCTCTGGAACTGACCAGTACTAAGCAATGAGTGTAAAGTTTCTTGCTTAAGGAAACAACGGCTTGCCCCTGACGGGGTTTGAACCCCTGCGGCTAGCAATCCTTTGAATACTAGTCCGACGCGTTAACCACTTGGCCACGCCACCACCAGTGGTCATATTGCCCTTGTCTGAATTGTTGCATAAATGTAGAATTCATGTTGCAGCTTTTGCAACAGCAAGCATATGCTAAAATTATTGGCATCATCACTCAAACCCCTGTCCCTGCATTTTACGATCCGAACAAACCCCTTTTGGTGCAAACAGATGTAAATAGGTACAGGGTCGGAGCGACACTAATTCAAGAAGGTAGATCTTTAGGTTATGCCAGAAAAAGTCTCACATCAAGGCAAACTAATTCTTGATCATTGATAGAGATCGAGTGTTATGTGGTCCTGTTTGGACTAAGACATATTGCAATTGTCGTCAGTGACCATTTACCCATAGTATAAATCTGCAAGAAGCCATTGTTCATTGCGCCTGCTATAATATAAAGTTTTCTTTGAGCTATGACACATTACTAATATGAGGTCAAATACAGGCCCAAAAGTGAGATTCCCTTCTCGGATACCTGACAAGATTTCCAGTCAAAGGCACTGATCAATTCCAGACTATCCTTGGCAAGTAGTTGGCAAAGATTATTTTAGCCCTATGAGAAACATTATCTTGATGTAGCAGACCATTACTCACACTACTCTGAGGTTAAAGAATTGCAGAACTGCAATACTGCTACCGTATGGTCCCTGCTACTCAAGTCAAGAATTTGCAGAATTTTTAACAAAATTTTGAACAAAATGGTTCATAGACCACCAGTTTTGCAGCCCAAACTACAGCAGCTATCCAAGTTTCGCGAAAACAAATGTCAAAATAAGTAAGCAAATCCTTGTAAAGGCTAAGGAATCAGGAAGTGACCCTGTTGACATTCAAAAATATCGAGTTACAAAAATCAATAAAGGTATTTCACCCTCTGAAATTATGTTTAATCACCAAATTAGGTTACTGTTGCCAGTTACAAAAACATAGTTACTTCCCTGAGAAATTCCCTACAAAGTCGTTTGTAAGCGGATGACCGCTATTAAGTGAAAGAGAAACTACATTATGACATGATAGCCAAAATTTTGCCACAGATAAATATAGGTGAGTTTGTAAGAATCTAGCAAGCTGACACGAACTGGAATCCTGCTTTAGCTGTGCAAAGAAATATCATGATAGGTCTGAATTACTATGTGAAAATACCTGTAGATGCTAAATATCTTCATAAAAGACGACATTTATTAACGTCCAGCGAGTCTCAAAATCAGTGAAGACCTATTGCAATTTATGGAAAATATTAACCCACCAGCGCCTCTGGAGAATTCTCAGATTTACAAAAGTCGAATGGGAACATTGTTAACTCCGCCTATGAAACCAGAGAAAACATTGCACACTTATGAGAAAATTTGGCAGAGATATAAAATCTCCAGCAATAATTGAAACAAAATAACAAAAAGTGAATGGCATAATAATGAAGTGATGATGCGTTATGGTAATTTCTAGCGGTTATGCACAGTTTAGATATGAACATTCGGAAATTCTTTGAAAGGCTGACAATTAAGTTCATTAGTTTAGGGAAAGATGTAATGTAATATATAAATAATATATATCATTTATACCTCAAGCACCTGCATACAATGATGTTGTCATATTTTTATAGTTTAGAAACAATAGTTTAGAAACAGGCAGTTGCTACAGTGCGCTCAAACGATAAACATCATATGTATTGTTGTGTATTATTCCTTATAATGAGCATATACCAAAAGTAAACAAAGAGGACCTTCCAGAGGATTTGATACAGTAGAGGACGTATGAAATCATTTTCATTTCCCTTGGATTAATGACGGAAGTTGGCAGTTACTTGCGGAGAACAGGATAATACTGGCGCATAATCAAGGAAAACTGGTTACGTTAACTGTCCGCTGTTATATAACTTAAATTCTGCTGCATGAGCAACTTTTAATCCAATTAAACCACAAAGATTAATTCATTAATACAATTTCTAAAAAGTAACAGGTAATGAATAATTACATCAACTAGCTTACCTCTTTGAAACTTGGAACTCATTTGGTGCAGTGTATTCTTGAAAGCTGTTGATGGTGAACCTACCACTATCATTCACACTTCCTGTAAAAAATTCAAACCTTTTGCAACAAAAAGGCTACAGAATAAATGCCTTAAATTGCAAAATGCAAAGTAGTTTTTATTCATATAATTATGACTTTTTTATTACCTTGATGATCAATGTAAAGCATGATTGGCATTTAATCCTTATTTAGATAATCTTTTTATTTGCTTATTTAAAAGGGACAGCCACATTCCAGAACAAACAAATAAATAATCGGTGAGAATAAAATAAGCCTTGACCGTCGACCTACTGACCCTCAAAACAGTAAGGTTTATCTCCATAATGAAGACAACTATATGTCATAAGGTATTGACTTGAATATTGGAACTCAAGTACATACTACCTGACCTTTGATCTTTTGACCCAAATAAGACGGTCTTATATCGTCTACCTAATTATAAAGTTCTAAATGAAAAGGATAAATAATATTGATTGATAGAAAAAAAGCAGATACAAGGTCAAAATCTATTTCATAGATATCAAAGTTCAATTCGAGCTATGAAATTGTACTCATGGTCAAAATTTCGTAGCTATAGCTCAAAATACAAAAAAGAAGGCCGCTGGATCAAAATAAAGGTAGTTTCATAGATCTGCCATCTTTTGATTGTAATCCAAATTACAAGTCTATAGCTTTAAAAAAACAAGAAAGTTTGCCACTATGTCAAATATGTAGGTCTACTTACTATCATATTATCATAAACAATACTCATTATTGGCAATAAAGGCTAAAATCATATACAAGTTATTGAGCAGAAAACCATTTTCAGAATCAAGGTCATTTTGACCCAATGTCTTGAAAGTAAGCTAAGCCAAGTGGGGCAAGTCTATGTACTAACCTTTTCATCACCTGTTACATATTTCTAATGACATTTGTGCACTAAAGACTGCTATAACATTCTGTTTTGGACTTCTTTTGACCTCTGACCTGATGGGGATCTACTACTCAGTAAGAGCAATCATCATATAAAGTTTGAAGAGTTTGGGTCAAATGGGATTTCAATTGCTAAGCGGAAACTCAATATCACATTAAAGGTCACCGTAACCTTGACCTTTTGCCTCCTGACTCATAGAACCAGAGGCTTCTTCTAGTCAATAAGCAGAATCATTCTATGAAGTTTGAAGACTCTGGCTGAAATGGCGCTCGAGATATTGGGCGAAAATAGTTTTCACATTTAATGTCACTGTACCATTGACCTTTAATCAACTGACTATAAAGGTAACAGGCTTCAACTACTCATGAAGGAAAGTCATTCTGTAGTAATGCTGAAATAAAGAGTTTGTATACACATTCTTGGAATTAGGTTTACTTTAATTCAAACTGATGGATAAAATTGTGTGTAACCTTAAAAATGAAAGAAAACCTAAGGCATCATATCGGCATGTATTCAATGTCTTTTGAGTTGGCTAAGCAATAAGAAAACACCATATAAAGCCGGATAAAACAGAAGACAAATGTCAAAATAGTCCACTCCCAATAAACTCAAAGACCCAGTAAGCTATCATCTTGTACACTTTTATCATCAACTGCAATCAGAGACAGACGTAATTACTAACAGTAAAAGGGTTGGAAATTAAACATGCAATGTTTCTTATAATTGTAGATCTGGTGTCTTGTTGTGCAAATGACAAATAAGTTCACTATCAAGGCAACACACAGCCCTAAATAATACATTACCTCTGCTAGCTGTGTAGTACTCTTCTGTCATCATCTTATTACTCCACTCTGTACTCGGTTGTAAGGTTACAGCATCAGGGTCTAATAGTTGTCCAGCACTGAAAAAGTCAATTTACTTAGTTCTTTAATATTACCAACACTTAGTGTTGACAAATCCAGTACTAAACAATTGTTTTCATAATGGTTTTATATACTATCATTCACTCAATTAATAATGTTAAGAATAATTACTGGTAATGAATAATTAAAAAGTGAAGCTTGCTTACCTATCTATAATTTTGTCTTCATTTAGTAACGCCATACATGCTTGACTGAGGAGGATGGAGAGACTAGGTATATCATTTACAGATCCTGTAATATATATTTTTACCCCCCTTTAGTGAAGAAAAGTATGGCAAATATTCGTTGACTGCATGACGCATATTTGGTGCAAGGAATGTTTCATTCATTTCCAATATTCCTAATAATAAAATGTTTTTTATTGATTTGTTTTAGATGAGTTGAAACAAATTTAACTAGAGCTATCCCTAAAGGTGATTAATACCCCCACATGGGTGCTTGATACTGGAACTGGAAACCTTAGAATCAATGGCATAATAGTTTAACCGAACAGTGACCTTGACCCAACTGGCAAAATTTTCAATCCCAAGTTACGTCTTCATAGAAAATTTCATCACAATATCTCATTCCTAACTCAAGTTATTGAGCAGAAATCATTTATTTTTTGTAACAGTGACATTGACCTTGGCCCCACCAGCCCCTATATCAAACTTGACCTGTATCCTGTGATGTTACACCTGTGTACTGATAATTGTTAAAATCTGTCAAGATTTCATGAGTTATCACCTGGAAACCATTTTACAACCCTTTTATATTTTATAATAACAGTGACTTTGAACCCCAATATTGAGCTTGACCTGTAGGCTATGATGTTACACCTGTGTACCAAAAATTGTTAAAATCTGTCAAACCATTCATGAGTTATTGTCCAGAAACAGTTTTTCTATTTTTTAGTAACAGTGACCTTGACCTTTGCCCCACTTGTCCCAATATCAATGATACACCTGTGTATCAAAAATTGTTTATATCTGTCAAGCCATTCATGAGTAATCGTCTGGAAATCGTTTTTCCTAATTTCAGTCACAGTGACCTTGACCTTGGCCCCACCAGCCCTAATATCAAACTTGACCTGTATCTTATGATGTTACACCTATGTACCAAAAGTTGTTTAAATCTATCAAGCCTTTTATATGTTAATAAGTATAAGCCATTTATATGTCATTCCAGTCTTGTCAAATTTTCCACATATAAGTCACTTGTAAGACACTTATACATGACTTATACTTGTTTAAACCAGCAACTGTCAGTGGTGACAAATCTCTTTATTGGTTCTCAAGTTAAAGATTTTTAAGATGTCCACCAATCAAAACAAGAGTTTAACACTTACTGTTTATTTTGAATTTGAATATGGAATCTGAAAGAGTTGAAAGGAATGGAAATGAAGAAGGTAGACTTTTAGGATTGTTATGTTAAGTAAACTCTGTTCAATGCCAGAAGCTATTTACTTTTAATATTTTTTCAATTCTTTGATGAAAAATAAATTATATATCTGTAATTTTTTTACTTGTAAGTCATGTTAGAAAACAATAAATGAGGTTGGCCCAATTCCTATATATGTAAATGCTCAATGAAAGAATTGTGTACAAATTCTGTATAAAATATTTTTGAGAAAAATAATACATATTTCAGGTGAGCAACCCAGGGCCACCTGACCCTCTTGTTTAAAGTAACTATCAATTTTTGCAGATACACAGTTCTTCTGTAATTTTTAGATCATGTTATTAAAAGAATTTTATCTTTATTAATGGTCAATTAATACAAACATTTATGAAACTTAATTAGAAAAAAGAATGTAATTTTTCTGCTTCCAAGGTGCTTGCTTTATAACATTTCCCTCAACTTATTTAGTAAATATTAATATGAATTGATTACTCATGTCAAATCCTACATGTGTATATGTTGAGATTATGGGTTTACTGTTTATTCAATTTAGCTAAAACTAAAGTGGAAATAAATATTTCTGTGAATTTTAATTATTGTTTTTTGTTCTTTTTTTTTTACAAGCTCTCTTGACATCAAGCAACGTTTATAAACTGGCTTATAGGTGACTTATAACTGGCTTATAAGTGACTTATAACTGGCTTATAAGTGACTTACAAGTGACTTATAAGTTAAAATAATTGTGACTTATATATGACTTATAAGTGACTTATAGGTGACTTATACATGTACTTCACTTACATCTCATTTGCATTTAAAATACATATGCTTGACTTATAGGTGAATTGACTAAGTGAAGTATAAGGCACTTATAACTACGCTTATAAGTGACTTATAAAATATTTTGGTAATTAGGGTTATTGTCCCAAAACTGTTTTTCTAATTTCACTCACAGTGACCATGCCCTTGGCCCCAACAGCCCCAGTATTGAACTTTAACTGTATCTTATGATGTTTCACATATGTACCAAAAATTGTTTAAATCTGTCAAGCCTTTCATGAGTTATCATTCAGAAACCGATTTTCTAATTTCAGTCACAGTGTCCTCGACCCTGGCCCTACCAGCCCCAATATCGAACTTGACCTGTATCTTATGATGTTTCACATATGTAGCAAAACTTGTTTGAATCTGTCAAGCCTTTCATAAGTTATCGTCCGGAAACCGTATTTCTAATTACAGTCACAGTGACCTTGACATTGGCCCCACAAGCCCATATATCGAACCAAAAATTGTTTAAATCTATCTTTCATGAGTTATCGTCAGACAGACCGACCACCAAGCTCACTCCTATATACCCCTTCAAACCATGTTTTTGGGGGTAAAATAAACTTAGTTCAAAATGTATTAATCTTCATTTGATTTTCCATTGATACAGTGCGCAATCAATTCCGAACAATTATAGGAATTTCACTTGTGAAAATCAATCTTTTTACTATGTTTCAGGACTTGGCAAATGAATGGAGATAATGAACAAAACTAATACCTGGCTCATTCTCCTTACAGCTCTTTACTGCTTTGTTGCCTACGGGATCTTCTGGCTTTACTCTTGCGTGAAATGAATAAATATAATTAAACATCTTCATACTTTCAATGCTCAGAATATATCGAGGTGAAACTATAACATGTGCATTGGAATCAATTTTTTACTGTCTTCTTACATCTGCGGTACTAATGACCATATAAAAATATATAAAATATAAAATTAAAGACTTAAAATACAAAGCTACATGTGTATTTAGGGTGACATTTAAATCAGTTGAAGAATTGTAGTAGGACAGAGTATAAGGGTCCACTTATACTACCTTGCTATTGAGCTAGCTTTTATAGCGACGTGGTAGAGTTTCCTTCTTAGGTGCAAGAGGTATGTGGTTTAAATCCTGGTCTGGGCTGAAATATTCTAAGTCTGTTACAGAATTTATATAGATAAAATGGCCAAGATGGCCCTATATTCCCAATATATATGTATATATATATTTATATATACATATATAAATTTACACTACAATCTAGACAATCTGGATTTACTATTGTAAGGAGATCTATATACCTTCAGGCCAAGGTAAACTTAGGTCAAATATAAAATTTTCTTGAAAAGTTACCTAAATAAGACAAGTTTCATATCAGTAGCTTGAAAAAACAGAGGAGTTAAAAGTATGTCAGTAGGTCAAAGTCAAGGTCATCCAAGGTAAAAAAAGTCACAAGAGGGGTTGGCAATATGTATAAGTATAGAAATAATATCTGCATTTAAAGTTATTCAATATGTCAAGTTTCATAGCACATGCCTGAAAAATAGTTAAGTAGGTCAAGAGCAAAGTCAGGCAAGGTCAAGAAAAAAATATATGCAAAGATCTTCAGATATTACAAGTTTCATGGCAGTAATTTTGAAAACAGTAAAGTATTGGTCAATTTTAAAAATAAGATCTGCATGAGAATTATTCAAATTGTCAAGGTTCATAGCAGCAGCTTGAAAAACAGTTTAGTGGGTCAATATGGTAAAAGTGGCTATGCTATGGTCTAAGATAAAATCAGCATGCAAAGTAATCTAAAGTAATCTAAAGATGTCAAGTTTCATAGCTGTAGCTTGAAACAAGATGTTTTAAAGTTTTCCTTATATTTATGTAAAATTAATGACCCCTGTGGCAGGCCCATTTTTGACCATCCAGGGGCATAATTTCAGCAAACTTTACAGACATCTAGATGATGCTACATACCAAATATGATAGACAACTCATCTTTAAACAATTTCCCTGTATAAGACTATGTTTAACTGTTGACCCAAAGGCTGTGGGAAATTTTGATCCCAGGGGGATAATATGAATAACCCCAGATAATGCGATATACCAAATATGAAACACAGTGGACTTGCAGTCTCAGACAAGAATACTTTTAAAGGTTTCTATTTAAAAGTCTCTGTAACACCAGATGATTATGAAACAATAGATGCATGTCTCCACTCGCACGCAATTGAAGCAGGGGCAAAGACCTCAATAACAAAAGAATACTCTATGATGAAGTTTTATATGGTTTTTGAAGTATCGTTGTCGAATGGTATACCACTTAGTGAAAAAAATCTGTGTCCGACTTCAAAAGTAACTGTTATGAATAACCTGACAGAAAAAGGGATCTAATACACAATAATGGCAATCAACATATAAAGTTTGAAGACTCTTGGTCAAATGTCATTGTGGTTATTGAGCAGTGACATTGACCAACTGACCAAAAGCACACGTCCAGTCATAAAGAAAAATCATTCTTTGAAGTTTCAAGACTGACTCACATAGCACTCTAGTTATTAAATGGTAACCAATTTCATATAAATGTAACTTTGACCTTGACCTTTGATGAACAGATCCCAAAAACGATACAAATCTACTGCTCAATTATTGCATGAAGTTTCAATACACTTGTTTGATCCCAAATTTGATCCCAAGAGAATAATTTCAATAATTTTGGTAGAGGACCTGTAGATGATGCTACATAGTAAAAGTGAAAGAGCTGAGCTTTGTGTGTTTTGACAAGAACATTTATAAAGCTTTCCTTATATAAGTCTATGTACGATTAATGATGATCGGGGCAGGATCAATTTGAACCAAGAAAAATAATACCAGCAACTTTGGCAGAGCACTTCTAGATGATGATATCTCCCTTATATAGCAGCTCTGGGCCATGCAGTGTCAGACAAGAAGACTTTCAAAATTTACATTTGTCAACCTCTTTATTGGCCCATGACCTCGTTATTCAACTGAGCAGAACCATTTGAACAACTTTAGTAAAGGACCAACCAAGCATCATTCCTATGAAAACTGGTCAAAATCCAGTCATTGGTTTCGGAGAAGATATTGTACAAAGAAACTGTTGACGACGCAAGACACAGGACAAACACGACAGACATAGGGTGATCACAAAATCTCACGGTGTGCATGCAAGGCTGTCCCAAACGCTAGTTCGAACTTGTCAATTATAAATAATCAAGAAGTTTATGTTTTGGTTGTCATATAATACGAACCAGAACCAGAGAGTAAACAAGTTATAACATCATCTACAAACATTGGGTCACATTTAAGGTTCGTATAAGCATAAAGCTGTTTTCTTCACATTTAGAAGAATTTTCTAGTTACCTTCGGTCAGTTACTGCCAAAACAACGCACTCATCGTTATAAACCTCTTTTGTTAAAGAGTAAGGATTTTCCAAAAAGAGGTCTGGTGATCTGCTTTGGTGAGCGATACTATTTGCATGCCCTTGACAAACGAAAAAAAAATGACAGTGACTGACGATATAAGATCTGTTTCAACAAAGAATTATATTCCTAATGGCTGTCATCAATACTGTGTATACTCCACAATAAACTTACATTTATCGATCAAAAGGGGAAAAATAGCAAATAATAGTTCCACAACTAAGTTGAATAATGTTATCTCATTCGTTATTTCCAATTATTATGCAAAAAAAACCTTTTTATACATTGTAAATGTAACATTTTTAAAGAATGTAATCCATAGCTTAAACACAATCATTATTTTGGAAAAAAACATACGACCCCAGTTTGATTTAATAAAATCATAATAATTAAAATTCCTTTCGATTTTCACACTTTTATTTATACAGTTTTACCCATAGAATCCGACTCGTGATCCCCAACGTCTGTATCCTTTTTAAGCATGTTTATGCTGTCAACACTTGACAAGCCACTCAAAAGTCTGAAAAACAATGTAATTTTAAGAAAATCATTGAAAAAATGAAGTTTGAAACATATACACAAAGTAACAAGAGCTCGTAGAACACGAAATCCACCACCCACCAAGATTTATTCATAAAAGGGTCGCTTAATGTAATGAAAGACCAAATCCTTAGCTCTTTAACAAGAAGAGTAGACGTTCTTGAGGGCAAGCTTCATGACAGATCGGCCCAGGAAGACAAACTGAAGACCGCGTTAGAAAAAAAGGATAGAGAAATAGAGTCTTTGAGACAACATAACAATGAATTAAAGGAATAATTAAAACCTGACTCCACTGAATTTGAAAAAAGTTAAAACGATTGCTCGCAATACAGCAGAAGAAACAATATTAGAATACATGGGTGCCTGATGACGATGCCAAGGAAACATCACTACAAACCACTGAGAAGGTGCTCAAGATATGTAATGAAAACCTAAATGCCAACATTACTATAAATAATGCAGATATTGCCCATCGGTGGGAAAGTGGAAAGAAAACAATAACAGACCAGTAATTGTCTAATTTGTAAGACACCAAAAAAATCGATTTTATGAAAAATACAGAAGTACTCAGAGGTACAGGTATCTATATAAATCGTGATTTGACATGGACTAATCAAGAAGTTTTTTCATCCCTTCGAATAAAGGAACCTGAATTAGTTGACAGTTGCTGGCATTTCAACGGGAACATTTTTCAAAGAGACTGGTAATAATGGTAAAGTATCTGTGAAAATCAAACAGATACTGTTCAAAGACTTTGACATTTGGCTTAGTATGCGTCGGTAAAAAAAAAGACACCAGCACAAACTAAATTGACGGTTTCACAAAAAACTCCCTCTCGTTAAGCATAAAAACAAGATGGTAATTAAATTGAAATCAGCAAACTTTGAAAATATGAGGAATTACTATTCATGTAGATCTGTCTAAAATGATTAAAATAAATTATACATTCATACTGGAAAAGAAGAATACTGACACCCATTGGTAAAATTACAGTAATAAAAACATTTCTTATACCTATTTTTATTCCTATTTTTATTCATCTTTTCACATCTTTACCAAATCCACCCTAAGGTATAATAATTGTTATAAATAGACTTTTTTATGATTTTATTTGGGAAGGAAATGTTAAAATAAACAAAGTATTTTAGTGAGAGAATACTGAGATGGTGGTTTAAAAATGATCAAATTGATGGCATTCATAAAAGCCCTAAAGTTGACATGGTTAAAAAGACTTTTTAATGGGAGAATCTGGTCATCTATTTGAGTATTTTGATATGCAAAAGTTTTTTCACAGTAACTGTTGTATTGATAAAATCGCCAATCAAATGTTAAATAGCTTTTGGAGAGATACAATGGAAGCTTTTGCAAATCTAATTGAAATAAAATCTATGAATGTTAACATTTTTTTAACTTGTAACATACCATTATTCTATAATTACAGGATACTTATTGACAATAAGATTGTTTTTTCTAAAATCTTGGTTTGAGGCTGCAGTGCAATACATTTGTGATGTTCATGAATCAAACTGAAAAGAATTCATGACTGTTGAAGAATTAAATAAAAGATACAACTTAAATGCAAATACTGGTATGATTAATTTCTAAAAGCAATTGAAACTAGAGCTATCACTAAATGTGATTAATACCCCCAAAACACCGCTTCAGAACAGAGAAAGTTATTAATTTAGTAACAGAATACTTCGTTAAAAAATTGCAAAAGAGTTATGGTTGTGGGCAATTAAAGATAGTTCTGGTTTTTGTACATTGCATTTCCTCTCATTGTGCTTGACCATTGTATGAAGTTGCATTGAATTGCAATCAATAGTTTTCAAGTAATTCTCCAGACAAAGAAAACAAACACAGGGCAATAACTGTGCAAACATTGAAGACAGAGTTATAGCTCTTGTACAGTGCACATCCACTCATTCTGCAAGACCATTGTATGAAGTTACATTGAATTCCAACCACGAGTTTACAAATTATATTCTGGAAAAGGAAATCCAAGGAAGGGCAATAACTCTGCAAAAAGTGAAGATGGAGTTAAGGCTCTTGTACAATGCACTTTTTCTCATTGTACTTGATCTTTGTATGAAGTTGCACTGAATTCCAACCAGTAGTTTTCAAGTTATGCTCCAAATAAAGAAAATCAACAACGGGTGATACCTCTGCAAACAGTGAAGATGGAGTTATGATTCTTGAATACTGCACTTCCCCCCATTGTGCTTGACCATTGTATGAAGTTGCATTGAAATCCAACCATTAGTTTTCAAGTTATGCTCCAGACAAGGAGAACAAACAAAGGGCAATATCTCTGAAAATAGTGAAGATGGAGTAACGATTCTTGAAAACTGCATTCAGTCACTCTGCTTGACCATTGTATGAAGTTGCATTGAATTCCAACCAGTAGTTTTCAAGTTATCCTCCATACAAAGGAAAACTAACAAAGGGCAATAACTCAGAAAATAGTGAAGATGGAATTTTGATTCTTGGACACTGCACTTTCTCTCAATGTGCTTGACCATTGTATGAAGTTGAATTGAATTTCAACTAGTAGTTTTCAAGTTTTGCTCCATACAAAGGAAAACCAACAAAGGGCAATAACTCTGCAAATAATGAAGATGAAGTTATGATTCTTGGACACTGCACTTCCTCTCATTGTGCTTGACCGCTGTATTAAGTTGCACTGAATTTCAACCAGTAGTTTTCAAGTTATCCTCCATACAAAGGAAAACCAATAAAGGGCAATAACTCTGAAAATAGTGAAGATGGAGTAACGATTCTTGAAAACTGCATTCAATCGTTCTGCTTGACCATTGTATGAAGTTGCATTGAATTCCAACCAGTAGTTTTCAAGTTATCCTCCATACGAAGGAAAACTAACAAAGGGCAATAACTCTGAAAATAGTGAATATGGAGTTTTGATTCTTGGACACTGCACTTCCTCTCATTGTGCTTGACCATTGTATGAAGTTACAATTAATTTCAACCAGTAGTTTTTAAGTAATGCTCCAGACAAAGAAAACCAACAAAGGGCAATAACTCTGCAAATAATGAAGATGAAGTTATGATTCTTGGACAATGCACTTTCTCTCATTGTGCTTGACAATTGTATGAAGTTACATTGAATTCCAACCAGTAGTTTTCAAGTTTTGTTCACCCCGACCGACCGACCAACCACCGGGTGACTCCTATATACCCCCAAACTTCGTTTCCGGGTATAAAAAATACAACCAAGATCATAAACAAATACAATTACATTTACAAAGGCCAATCTTCCCACCTTTTTAAAAATATGTTTTAATAAACCAAAAAGGCAGATGTAGGAAAATTCAAAATTTATATAAAAAATATTTTTAAATCAGTGGAAGCTTTTTTAATAATTAATGAGAATGATATACTTTTTGGTTTGAAAGAAAAACAATTAAAACCTTCTTTTGATTTATGTGAGGATGTATATCTATAATGTATAAAATTAATGCAAATTGTTTAGATTATATCCATCAGTTGATGATATAAAGGCTTATATAAAGTACCTTTTGAATATAAATGAAGAAGTGGCTGTTCAATCAGAAAAATTGATACCATTCATTCGAATTTTTGGTTAAGACTATAATTAGTCTGGATACATACATTTTTATCTTCACTACATTTTTTTGTTTAAATTAGTTATTGCAATGTAGTTGTGCAACACTTTGCCGAATGCTGCTCTACAAATTTATTTTCAAGAAATATTACAAGCAGCTAAAGTTATATATGATGCTTTTTTAACATTTATTTATATATAAACCCCCTCCCCCCCCCCGCCCCCTCCCCTTTAAAATAGGATTGAGATAATTTAGAAAAAACATTATTTTGAGTTATACAAATAGGTTTGAACAGTGTGTGTGGGTGCGTGCGCGCGTGCGTGATCTTTATATTTAAGTTTTTTACGGCAATTCTCTTCTTTTTCTCATCAATGTTGGCAATACTTGTATTTCTGTTGAATCTAGATTCTAGGTATCTATTAATTTTAACGTGAATAAATGGGGTTACCCTGTGAAAGGGGTTTGAAAAAAAATATATAAAAAATTATTCAGTTATCTTGACCTGCTGGTCATGACCTACCTCCATATCAATTTTCATGGTCATAGGCCCAAGCGCTTTCAAGCTATCATCTGGAAACCATTTTACTGTTTAGGATCACTATGACCTTGACCTTTGACAGACTGACCTCAAAATAATTAGAGGTCACCCATCAGTGATTACCAACCTCTTTATCAACTTTCATGATCCTTGGCCCTAGTTTTTTAGGTTACCATCTGAAAACGTTTTTACTGTTTTGGATCAATGAGACCTTGATCTTTGAGGGACTGCCTCAAAATCGATAGACTGAGATGTCCAACCTCCCTATTATATTCTAGAAACAATTTTACTGTTTTGGATCAATGTGATCTTGACCTTTGAGGGACTGAACTCAAATCAATAAGGCTCACCTTCTGTTCATAATCAACCTCCCTATCCTTTTTCATGATCCTTGGCCCATGCATTTTCAAGTTATCATCTAGAAACAATTTAACTGTTTCAGTCACTGTGACCTTGACCTTTTACCAACTGACCTCAAAATCAATAGGGGTCATCTGCTGGTCATAACCAACCTCTCTGCCAACCATCATGAACCTAGGCCCAAGTGTTTTCAAGTTATCATCCAGAAACCATTTTCTGTTTCAGGTCATTGTGACCTTGACTTTTTACCAACTGATCTCAGAATCTAGGAGTCATCTTCTGATCATGACCAACCTACTTATCCTAATTCATGATCCTAAGCCAAAAAGTTGTTGAGTTATCATCTAGAACTGGTCTACGGACGGACTGACAGATAGACCGACCAACATAGTGATATCTGCAAAACAATATACTCCTCCTTCTTAGAAGGGGGTATAATTATATATGTTAGATTTACTTAAATATTCAAAATAGTTGGTGGATGGAACAAGTGAAAACATTACTTTTTCTTCCAGCAGGCTGGTAAATTTTTCCCACTCGGATCGTAGTCTGCTGTAAAAAATATGATGCCTCATAACTAACATTTGTATGTCAAACTGCCACAGATGACACTTATATAATATGAGATATAGATTTTAAAAATCTTTTGTTCGATAAATGTTTTCCATATCAATAATAATTGCTGTATTCGGTTCGTTTGTATGTGTGTATAAAACCGGAAAATTATATATACCTAACATTTATTGATTTAAAGATTGAAACATTTTGTACATTTCCATTTACCCTGTTTGTGAAGCATTCAAAACTCAGTCTAACCTAGTGCAGTTTTTGCAGTGTATACATATCTGATCTTACAGTTATTTTTACACAAAAATGCCCAACATGCCAGAACACTTATATTTTAGATGGTAATTTACCTGTCGAATTTGTAAAACTGTTGTTTACATCGAAACCATGACATATTCTTTCATTGTTTGGAACAGCCTTAAGACCTTGTTCTGATACTGCATTACACCTAAAAAACAAACAATGTTGTAATCGGAATTATATAATCTTCTTATAATGTATGTCTGATAAATTATTTTCATACTTTCAATTAACATAATAACAATCATTCAAAATTTAATGTTAAATAATTATCTCTTGAAAAGAATAATAAAATTGATAAACTTACCTATTCAAACTTTGCTGTTGGTTTTTTGCTGATGCCACGTGACACAAGTGTATTTCATTTTCTGTAAATGTGAATAAGTAAGAAATTATAACATATGGAGTTTTTGCAAAACATTTGTTCAAAAGATTCAGAAAATAAATTATTTTTATTATAATATGCATGCAGAAAGGAACTTGTTTTAAGACTGATCCGTGTTCATGTCATCAGTTTCACTGACTTTAAATCACTTGCTCATAATAGATGTGGGTTCCAGTTTAGCTCCAGAACGTAGAATATTTCGTATGACTTTATCCAGATAGATGTTTTTGTTTGACTTCAAACCCAGCAAAATAAATAAAATAAGATTAATCTGCTGTGCTTCAAGGTACTTTCTGTAATTCGATATGATTTTTTCTTAAAACTTTATTGTTCAAGATATGTTCAGTTATTCAATTAAAGATTTCGTAATCTAGATTCTTATTAACTGATATTTAACCTGGTCGGTCGGTAATATATCCCTTCGTGTTTCTTACGTCTGGTTGCTCTGCCTGTTTTAAGGCAACATTTGAATTCGAAGAACCTCTAAAAAGAACAAATACTTTAAATGTGACTTCATCAATATGCAACTGCATAAACTTTCTTTATTTTGTTATAATGAAATATTGATTTGAAACATCTGGCATTGATACGTGTTTTATTTTGATTTTCCTAGAATATGTTTAATGCTGGATTTTCATTAACATTAATTGTTAGAAGCTTTTTCAAAATTTCTTAAGATGAGCATAATATCTTTGGTTTACCAAAAGTCAGTTTTTAAACCAAGACAAGAAAATCTAAATTAATCACTGAGATTTATTACAACTTACATATCATGGCTTAGTTCAGTTGTATCAAATTCGATTTCTTTGAGGAAGTTTTCAACATCAAGTCTTATATCCACTATCAAATATAAAAATCAAAATTAATTTCACATAATAAGAATCTTTTCAACTGACATTATGTAATTGCCATATATATTGCTCACTTAGTTTAAAGGTTCTAAATGACAAGAAAAAATAATATTCATTATAAACAAAAAGCTGGAAATAGGTTAAAGTCATGGTCAACTGATATAAAATTTAGTTCTACATGTAAAGTTCTTGGAATGGTTATAATTCCATAGCTTAGCTCAAAATACAAAATAGTTGTCCCTGGGTCAGAATCAAGGTCAATTTGATATCAAAATTTAATAAAATCTCATATTTTGTTTGAATTCCAGACTTCAAAGCTATAGATTTTAAAACAAGAAAGCAGATCACGTGGTCAAATTGTAGGTCAGTCAATATCGAAGTACATTTTTACATCCCAGATTGCGTAATTGTTTCAAATTTCAAGGCTCAAGCTCAAAATCAAGGAAGTAGGTCAATAGGTCAAAAAGTGTTGGTTAACTTTTGTCATGTGGGTAAAAAACCACTAGACGCATCATACCAAATATGTAGGCACCAGGTCTTGTTGGTACAATATGGAGGTTTTTTTTCGTATATAAGTCATTGTGACATTGACCTTTGACCTCCTGACCTCAGAAACTATAGAAGTTTCCACTCATTAAGTGCAAACTCCCATTGAAGTTTGAAGGCTTTGAGTTAAATGGTACAGAAGTTATTGAGAAAAATACTTTCAAAAAGGTCATGTGGAGACCTTGACCACCCTATGAAGTTAGAAGTATGTACTTCAAATGGTACACAATTTATTGTGCGGAAACCATGTCCATACTCATGTTCACTGTGACCTTGACCTTTGATCTACTGACCTCAAACCAATAGGGTTCATCTACTTATCAATGGCAACAACCCTATGAAGCTTAAATGATCAAATTTTACTACAGTTATTGAGCATTGAGACATTGAACTTTGACAGAAATGTCTTTGTGACCTTGACCAAGAATATGCATCTTCTACACATTAAGAGCAACCATTCTAAGTTCGAAAGCTCTATGTGAAATGGTACACAAGTTATCAGAAGGAAACTATTTCCAAATTCAATGTCATTGTGGTCTTGACCTTTGATCTACTCAATGTTTTTGTGATATTGACATGATTTCTTGTCTGCTGAATCCAAAAACAATCTTTATTGGCAACCGCTCTTTGAAGTTTGAATAGTCTGGGTCAAATAATTAGCAAGTTTTAAAGCGGAAATCATTTTCCAACTTGCCAAATGTAGGTCACTGTGACTTTGACCTACTATATCCAAAAATAGGATTCCATAGGATTCGTCTAGTCATTAAAAGAAACCATCACACAAAGGTTGAAGGTTGTGGGTCAATTGTACTTGAGTAAATGAGTGAAAAACCTGTAGTCTACAGGCCATCCAAACGGAATTCATGCTGAAAAAAACAATATACCTCTCTTCTTCAAAGGAGGTGGGTGTGTATAATAACAGCTTTAACATAGATTAATTTCTAAACCAGATGTCCTCATGAACATTGGTTTATCACTTTATTACATATGTCAAATGTATATATATGTAATAAGGGTTTGGTGATTTTCAATTTATTTTTATTTCCTAATTATTTGTAAAATTAAATTGTCAGTATTTAATAACATCTTCCTTGGTATATTAAATACCTCTTGAATCCGTTTGGTTAAATTCTGTATTGATAAAACTTTCCAATTCTTCATTGTTTGGAAATACTCCATCGCTTGGTTCAAAGATTGGATTTTTGCTGGAAAAAAAAATGTGTCCATTTAAGACAAAAAGGAAAAAAGTCAACATTCTAGATATAATTGTAGATATGTAGCTAACTCAACAACTGGCAATCAAGAAATACATCGATTTTTTTTTAAACTCACATTTCCTGCATTCCATCTGTCCCTGGAAATGTTTGCTCTGTTTTTCCACTTTGGACTGCAGTCTCTGTTTTACTTTCTGCAAAATTAATTTCGAGTGTTACGTGAAAAACGAGAACACACAATAGGGAAGAAACAACATATGTAACGAGTTTGCTCAATTCTACTAGGCACGTTACTTCAATGAATGAAAAACAGAGTTGGAAATATTTAACACAACATCTGCATTGCGATTTCCAACCTTCCCAAAACAAGTTATAAGAATGATAAAACTGGTAAAAATTTGGTATATCAGTACTGGGTCCAGATATAATGGATCAGTTGCTTTTATTATCGTTGTTCTTTTAATATTTACTTTTAACTGTTTGCAAATGAATCACTGCAAGATCAGTACCTGAATTTTCCAATATAAAATCTACCGTGCTGAAAGCTTCTTCCACACCCTGGATTTCACACACCTTTGTGTGCAAATTGCTTTCGATAACACTGAAGCAAAATCATTTAAGCATCAAAAGTTTGACGAAAATCTTATTTACCTCTCTTTTTATATCTACAATATAGAACAAACCACACTTTTCTTTCACTGACTGTGCACAATAAATATAAGACAAAATTTATAAATATTTTCAATTACAACTGCCCCGCGACATCTGCATATTCATTGACTTTGCATTGTCGTACAATATCGATTCCGAAGAAAAGATACAAAATACTATTTGGAATGAATAAATTCATCATATACGGATCACCACAAACATGTCTGAAATACACAGGCGCAAAACTAATTTTGTCTCAGAAGAATTGTAATAATAAATATGCGTTTAACTACCAAATTCCTAGTTCTGTGTATAGTCTCAAATAAATACAAACATTCTTGACTTTGATAATTTTCTAAGAATTTTAGATGTTTTAGATTTGACTACTGACAGGACATGGTGACATGAAAACACTTACATACCCGTACATAAAAGACCAATATTAACGAAACAATAAGATATCCTTAAACCGAATTTTCAAAACATGATAAGTTTTTTTGAAAGAGTAATTTGTAACTTTTTTATCCTTATTAACACCATTCTGTGGAAATGCTATGTATTTCCTGACTAGATATGGGGTTATAAGAACTGATTGTTTAGGTGTAAATTCTGTATATATTTATTATTTTTGGTTTTATGTCACACTGACAAAAGTTTACTTTCGACTTTCAAGCTAAAACGATGGAGAAAACCAGAGCAGAAACAGACCTTAAAAGTAAACTGAAAGATGTCCCATAAAATATTCTCAGTACCCGAGCCGGTTTCGAACACATGCTTTTTGATAATTTATTCGCAGTCAGTGACTCCAGCCACTTGACCACGGTAGCCGAATTGGCATCTTTTCTTGTTAACCCGACTGCGTAGCTCAGTAGTTAGAGCACAAGGTCTACAGAACAGGCATTTGTGGGTAAGAGCCCTGAGTAAGGGGTTTGTTCTTCGTGACTATTTGACTGGAACATTGTGTATGAAATCATTCATCCTACACCTCTGATTCATGTGGAGAAGTTGGCAGTTACTTGTGGAGAACAAGGTTAGTACTAGTACAGAATCCAGGAACACTGGTTAGGTTAGGTGCCATTTTAATATATGACTGAAATACTGTTGAAATAGCGTTAAACCCAACAAAATTAACAAAACGAATCTATTCTTGTTTTTAAATTGTAGTGCATAACGTTTACTTACGCCATCTCTAACAGCTTTTCTTTGTTGGTTTCATTTTCTTTAATGCTTTCGATTGCCAAACCTGTAAGTGGGAAATACGGGTTGCTGTAGTAATGAAGTTTTTACATAATAAGACACTGCATAATCTAATTTAAGATAACATGTGAAATAATGGTGTCACTGGCACACAAAAGCTTTGGTGAAAAGTGTGCATTCTGGTTTTTACTTGACCTCTAAGTTTGATCTTAACCTTAAACTAAGATACCTGAAATATGCACGCAACACTTCCCCTTACAACTGTGAACATGTGTGCCTAGAACATGATAATCACTCGAGACATGTGGAAGGTAAGCTCCGACAAGACTTTTCATCTTACTTCTGAGTGTGACCTTGACTTTTGACTGAGATCTAGTTTGTGCACGCGACACTGCATCTCATAATGGTAAACAATTGTATCAGATGATGCTAAAATTGCTTCATGAATATTAAAAGTGTATGCTTCAGATATTATCTTAACATTTCATCATATCTAGTGACCTTGACCTTCCACATATGGACCCGGATCATGCAGGAAATGCTTTGTATCATAATGGCAATTATTTGTGCTAAAATCCTTCAATTCATGATGACTAAACTTGTTGGTACACACATTTTCATTTTCTATTGAACATTTGACCTCTAACTGTGACCTTGAGCTTGCCCACAGGGACGTATATGTTACGTTTCGTGCAAAAGTCCACCTTACAATAATAAACATTTGTGCGAAATTATATGATTACCACTCAAGGCATTTAGATGTTATGCTCCGGAAAAAGCTTTTCCTCTGGCCTTTGAGTGTGACGTTTGACCGAGAGACCTGATTCATGATAGTGACACTGTGTCTCATAAATGGCAAACAATTATGTAAAGTAAAACTAAACTCCCATGATGTATGTTGAAATTATGCTCCAGAGAAAATCTTGAGCTTCCATCATCTCTTGCCACCTTGTCCTTGCACATATGAACCTTGATTATGTGTGTATCAGTCTCCTGATAGTATTAGAATCTCACGGTTCATGCTGATTATAATGTTCCATACACACATTTTCATTTTTGTTTGACCTCTGACTTCCAAGTGTGAATTTAACCTTCCGGGAATCTGAACTATACTTGCGACACACTTATATATTATACATTTACACCGCCCACCATGGACTTTCCCAAAATATGTCCCGTCTGAAGACGGGTGTATAAATAATATATTATAACATCTACACTATTTAATTTCTACTTCGTTTATCATATGACTTTTTAAAACTGTTAACAGAAATAAAACCTAGATGTTTTTTTTGTAAACAAGAGGGCAAAGATGGCCCTATATCGCTCACCTGAGAATCATTGCACTGAAACATCAAAAAATCAGGATGTAAGTAAGTACAAGGCCAAGATCATCCACTGTCAAAGATTTAATCTGCATGCAAAATTATCTAATGTTTCATTGTTGTAGCCAAACAGAAGGTCTTCTAAGAATAGGCCCTGTGACCTATTTGTTGACCTCTGGATGACCCATATACAATCCTGTCCTAGATTTTATCAAAACAAACATTCTGACCAAATATTAGGAAAATCAGATGTAAAATACAGCTTCCATTGGCATACACAAGTTTTTTTCTAAGACTTGACCCCTTGACCTAGTTTTTGATCCCAGATGACCCATTTACAATCCCAGCCTAGATTTCATCAAGGCAAACGTTCTGACCAAATAATAGGAAAATCCAATGGAAAATACAGCCTCTATCGCATAAACAAGGTTTTTCTAAGATTTGACCCTGTGACCTAGTTTTTGACCTATGACGATCCATATACAATCCCAACCTAGATATTATAAAGACAAATATTCTGACCAAATATTAGAAAAATCGGATGAAAAATACAGCTTCTATCGCATACACAAGGTTTTTCTAAGATTTGACCCCTTGACCTAGTTTCTGACCCCAGATGACCCATAAACAATCCCAACTTAGATCACATCAAAACAAACATTCTGACAAAATATTAGGAAAATCCAATGGAAAATACAGCCTCTATCGCATACACAAGGTTTTTCTAAGATTTGACCCTGTGACCTAGTTTTTGACCCCATTTAACCCGTATACAATCCTAACCTAGATCTCATCAAGACAAACATTCTGACCAAATATTAAGAAAATCGAATGAAAAATACAGCTTCTATTGCATACACAAGGTTTTTCTTAGATTGGACCCCGTGACCTAGTTTTTGACCCCAGATGGCCCATAAACAATCCCAACCTAGATTTCATCAAGACAAACATTCTGCCAAAATATTAGGAAAATCCAATGGAAAATACAGCCTCTATCCCATACACAAGGTTTTCCTTAGATTGGACCCCGTGACCTAGTTTTTGAACCCAGATGACCCATATACAATCCCAATCTAGATTTCATCAAGACAAACATTTTGACCAAGTTTCATAAAGACCCAATCAAAAATACAGCCTCTATTGCATACACAAGGCAAATGTGAACAGATAGACGACAGACGCCAGACGACGGACAGACGCCGGACATCCAGCGATCACAATAGCTCATCCTGAGCATTCGCTCAGGTGAGCTAAAAAAAAACGCATGTCACCCCCTCCACATCATTGAACAAGGGTAAAGACCAAAAAAACAATAGGAGACTGAATAATGAAGTACCATATGAAAGTTAAAGTATCTTAGTGGAATGGTGTGCCATTTAGTTAAAAAATCTTTTTTCACATTCAAAGGTCATTGTGACTTTGACCTTTGGCCAACTGTCCCAAAAGCAATAAGGTTCTACTACTCATTAAAGGTAATCATTATAAAAAGTTTGAAGACTCTGGGACAAATAACACTCAAACTATTGAACAGAAAATTTATTTTCACAATAACAGTAACTGTGACCTTGACCTTTCACAAAATAAAGTAAACAACAATTAGACTTCTTCTACTCAATAAGCAAAAACATTCTATGAAGTTTTTACTGAGCAGAAACCATTTTAACCTTAAAGATCACAGTCACCTTAGCCTTTGACCCACTAACCCCAATTGATAGAGATCTACTTATCAATAGGGAAAGTCATTATTTAAAGTTAAAAGAGCTTTGCCAAATGGCACTCCAGTAATGGAGCAGAAACCAATTTTTTAGTAAAGGTCACTGTTAACTTGACCTTAAACCAGCTGACCCCAAAAAATACAAGCCTCTTCTACTTAGTAAGGACAATCATCCCATGAAATTTGAAGACTCTGGGTCAAATGATTCTTTAGTTATTGAGCATAATTCATTTTCAACTTAATGATCATGACAACCTTGACCTTTGACCAACTGACCAAAAAACTAATGGGGTTGTGCTACTCAATAATTACAATAATTATATGATGTTAAAATATTCTGTCCTAAATGGCACTTCAGTAATTTGGCAGAAACAATTTTTTTTATATTTACGGTCCCTGTGACCTTAACCTTTGACTGGCTGACCCAAAATCAATAAGCTTTTTTTACTTAATAAGGACAATTTCCCTATTAACTTTGAAGACTATAGGTTAAAAGAACTCTAGTTATTGAGCTGAAACAATTTTCACATTTAAGGTCCCTGTGATCTTGACCTTTAAGCTACTGACCTCTAAAAACAATAGGCTTATACTTCTCAATAAGAGCAATTACCCTATGAAGTTTAAATGCTCTAAGTCCTCCAGAGGGGGGAGACAAAATTAGCAGCTGTTACTTTGTCATATGATTCATACATGATTTAGGATAATTGTTATCAAGTTTTGTGCGCTGCTTTGTGAGTTGTGTTGGCAAATTGTGCCGAGCATTGCAAATGAAAAAAATAAATCAAATTCTGCTACATGGCATTTTTTTGAATAAATATTTGTGTTAATGACACTCCTTTGAGCTGCATGTAAAACAAATTTCTTCCCTTGGTTGCAATTGCTCTATGTCATACCTTTAGTGCAAACTTACCGACTTCTAATTCTGTGCCATCCTCTTTAAACTTTAAGCTTTGATTGTCATAACACTCTTTCTCCACCAGTGTTCGAATGTGTTGGTAAACTGGTTTTACACATTTTTGGCAATACCTGATCTACAAAATGACAAAAGTAGTTCTCTCAGGCAATTGAATTACATATTTTTTTAGATATCGGATTTAACGTATAATTTTTAATTATTTATTTTCAGGATATAGCTGCCCGCTTAGCTCAGCAGGTAGAGCGCAAGATCTACGGATCGGGGGTTCATGGGTTCGAGCCCTGAATGAAGCTTATGTTCTCCGTGACAATCTGATTGAGTACATTGTTTTGAAAACATTCGTCCACCACCTCTTATTCATTTGAGGAAGTTTACAGTTACTTGCGGAGAACAGGAAATTACTGGTACAGAATCTAGGAACAATGGTTAGGTTATCTGTCTGCCATTATATGACCGAAATACTGTTGAAATAGCGTTAAACCCAACAATGCAAACAAACTTATTCCAGATATAGTTTGATTATAAAACAGAAAAAGGATTTGTAATTTCTTATTTCATTTCTCCTAAAGGATTTTTCTTTCAGACCAAATGTAATATTCAGCATAACAGACAATAATATCAATGGAAACCATAAGAAATAGTCCGGAATAAAATAACAGCTTGAAAAATGTACAAAAAAGCATAATATGTAAAAAAAAATAATCAGAACTTGGCGGAAATATGCACAATGCCTCTTGGAAATAGGAAGCTCTATTTTCTAGAGGCGTTGTGCATATTTCTGGATAAAAGTTACAGCAGAAAAATTATTAAGGGGGAAGAATAACTTTGTCAAAACATGGAACATAAGCTCCTTTTAAGCTGCAGCATGTTATGAATTCAGTGAGTGGTTGAAGCAGAAAGTGATGTGTGATGTAAACTGTGCAATGCGGAAATATTGCTTGTTTATTATTCAGATGGGCTGTGCAGCAGTATGAAAGTTACTTCTAGCCAATAAATCCTGAAGCCTGTACAATCATGTGACAACTTTTTCATTTTGACGATTACATTATTCGTGAATGGGTTTATATTTATCCATTGTAGACCCTAATTTTTAAAAAGATTTAAGGAAGTTGTGAAATTTATTATTGATTACCTCCCTCCTCCCCCGCTCGTTAAAGTGAGTGTCGGAAAAGACATTTTCCACCTATTTTTGACATGGACTTTTAAGGTCGGTTCGATTATTGTAGGGTTGTTATTAAAACAAGTTAAGGGAAAAGCTTTGCAAGATTTTTTTCAACCATTTTTTAAAAGAATAATACCGTCTTTTGTAAATCAGTGTTTTATTTCTGTGTTATGTAATTACCGCAACTCCCACTTGTCTACTTTTGTACACTATGCCAAAACAAACAAAATAATTTCCTTTTAAAAAGAAACTTTATTATGAAATTTGGACAAACTCCAGACAGTAGTTGCTGATATACAGTTGGCCGAAAGAAAAGACATTAAAGGGACATAAATTTATTGAACATCATTAGACCGAAACATACAGTTTACGTGGCCAACTCCTCTCGATGAATTCCATGATTACTGAGAAATACTCCTGACAAAATTACTAGTACATGTTTGTGAACATAACCATGTACAGCATAATAACTTTAATATTAGAGGAAATAAGACACTTACATCACATAAAACCACAGACGGACTTCCAATGGACAGGTGTATGCTTTGTCTGTGTTTGATAACCTGAAACATGTATGAATTACATAGTCAAGTAAATTTGCATAGCTACAAACATAGCTTACTAAATTCCAATTGTTAATATTCTTAACTTTAATGATATTTAATCGTTCTTTGTTTATACGAACATTGTTCGAAAAGTAATGTGTAATGTTTAGTGAACGCTAGAAAAAATATGGAAGTATGGAATTTTCATTTCATACCCACAAAATATTCCGCATGGTGAGAAATGCACAGTTTTAGTCTATCAATCCACTTCTTGAAAGTGTCACGGTGAACTGCAGAACCAAGAGCTTCTCACAATAGATATCTATGACCAGAATGGAATTTCTTTAATTTTGGGAAAGGAAGAAGCCTTATGGCGCTAGATCTGAGGAATAAGGAGGTTAAGGAAGCACAGAAACCCTCTCTGACTCCAAAAAAGTGTGTAACAATACAATGAGCTGGAGCATTGCTGTGCAAAAGCGGAACATGCTTAAAGCCAGTAGCTGGGTGACACTACTTTTTTTTTAATACAACGTCACAATAATACGTACCAGTTACACTTCTTACAGAAATTTGTACAGCAATACCTTTGCTGGGGAAAAATATTGCATACAAAACTTTCTAAGTGCTCATAGTGCATTTTGCAATTATTGGCCATCGGACATATTTAGTGGCCCATATTTTGTTACCAATCTTTCTGACAGGCTCAAAATAGTGCACCCAGGTTTCATCTGTAACAACATTATGGAAAACCTTTTTGTCATATTATGGAAACATTTTTAGAAGTTCTTTTTGCAGTTTTACACGAAGCCTTTTCTTGCCATCAGTTAAAAGAGGAAACCTGGCAGAAATCTTTCTTGCTTTCAAGAATTTTTTAGATTAAAATAATCACTTGCTAGTGAAATACCAACAATGCGTGCCATATCACGAACCATATACCAAGCATCACTTTGTAACAATTCAGTGATTTTCAAGACATTTTAACTGGATGCCATAACTGGTCGACCTGATTCAGGGGCATTTTTAATAGACTCTTTGCCGAAATCTAAATTTATTTTTTTTCCTCTTTTGCACTGTCTCATAAAGACACATTACCAGACCCATAAACGTGTCTTATTTCAGCAAAAAGCTCTTTCAACGAACAACAATGTTTACTGCGAACTTTTACAAATGACCAAGTTTCTTCGACATTTGTTATTCGTTTTCAAACCATTTTTGCTACAGTGGTCAATGACTGTACAAATTGAAATGGCTATAACTTTTGTGAAACAGTTATCGATTTTGTACATGTAAATACCATTGATATTGAATAGAGCTGTATAGAGGTGTATACATACCGAGAAGAAATTTCTCTTGAAAAATGCATGTTAGCACAATCCACAATACTTTTCGAACAATCCTCGTATTTGTAAACGAAAATCAATCAGGATACATTACAATAATAAAAGTAAAATACCTTTTTCCTCCTGTTTCTCCAGGGAAGGTCATCAACACCATAATCAAAACGAATCTCTTCACCAGGCAAAATGTTTCTTGTAGCAAATAATCCCAGTCTTGGAACATTTGCAGCATAAATAATCTTAACCATCGCATTTTTTCCATCACAGATTCCGTCATTAGCAAACCTTCCTATCTGTTTGGAAAACGTTGCATCAATGCTAGGGAGACAAAAAAAAGGTCCTTGTAACATTAAGATGCCTAGATGTTTTGGCTTTTGCAATATTAATTAATGCAACTGAAATTTGATTAGGTTACTTCGACATTTTTATAATAATTATTGTATCTCAAATTTAAACTGTTTGTTTTGTGCACATATTTGTTCACTCGCTTTGCTTGATGAAAATGGAAAATGTAAAAGTTAAGATTACTGATGCCCGTGAACAGTCTTTTGTCAATTTTGGAGAATATGTCTGCTATATTCTATTACAAACACAATGAAGAGAAAACAGGTGATTCCTAGAAACTTTTCAGTTTAGTTCAGAATGAACTATGAAAAGACTTGTATAAAATATGTTTTCGTTTTACCACAATCTGTTTCTGCCAGCTTTAAAGTAGTACAAAAAGGATCCAAGATGTAATGGGTAACGTTTCTCTCGGTCCAGTCCTTCTTTCTCCGATATCAGTTCTCCGGCGTATTCAAACAAAAATGATCCCGCCCTTTTCTTCTCCACTGCAAAAACCCCTTTCCCTGTTTTGAATGAAAAAAAAAAACTTTATCAGAAAGAAAATTATAGTTTGTATTATTTGTTCTACAAAGGAATTTCATTGCCTTATAATCCCTTATTGCAAATATCTGCCGAGTTATTACATTTATCATAAAGCTAGTACGACACGCAAGAAATGGCATATTTGTGAATTACATTTCAAGAAAAATAGGTTTTGTACAGCATGTATCCATCTTGTCCAAATTTTAAACTGAATTTTTCCGAACTGAAACGTCTGACCAATACTCTACTGTTTGTTCGACTTTTTTCGGGTTAAGAATACCAACGAAGAAGAAAAATGCTAAAGGCAATTAAACTG
The DNA here is from genome assembly GCA_012932295.1 of Cyclina sinensis. Taxonomy (NCBI): domain Eukaryota; kingdom Metazoa; phylum Mollusca; class Bivalvia; order Venerida; family Veneridae; genus Cyclina; species Cyclina sinensis. Next base: position 1,369,239 of record JAAONU010000022.1, read on the forward strand.
TACCTATTTAATAACTTACTGTGGAATTTGGTAAACTATGAATCCGCCATAGTAGATTTCCTGATCAGGCAAAGGCTGTCGGAAAGTTGCCATAGAAGTTGCATGATGAATAGACATTTACATGTACAAACGAGGTTAAAGTTTTACTATCAACTGACATTAAACAAAGTTGAAAGCTAAGGAGTCATAATTTTCACTTTCGAATGAAAAAGATAATCATCACTTTCCCACATTTTCTTCAGATGAACATTACTAAAAGCAGTAAGCAGAATCGTTATTAACAATTTCAAGACGCATATATAAAAATACTAGTTAACATCAAGTGTATTTATAACTACTATATTCATATTCAGTTGCATTGTCGGTGACCCACGGTACATATTCCGCATAACTACATTATGTACCGTAGATAAATAGAGTGAAACGGAATGGATCGAACGCGGGTTTCTGACGATGATTCAGTTGTCCCTAGACAAAAAAAGTCAGCATATATTTTAAATACTCCATTTATAAGTTTTGCTTTTTTACATGCATGTTTTTGCAAGGTATAAGCAAGGAAATAACTTCAAACTGATCATGTTATTTGTTGACCTAATCTTAAACAGACTGCTGTTAGCCATCTTTTGCATTCATGTTATGTAGAACATAAAATTATTTTGTATATTTTTTAGGCAACCATTTTCTTAAGATTTTGGGCAATCAGCAAAAGTGTTTCCTACTAAATCAACACATACAACAACAAAACAGATCTGACTATTATAAATAATAGGATCATATCCTGAATCCTTGTTAGATAATTTTGGAAATGGGATCAATGCTTTAAAGGTATACTATGCTCAGAATTCAGATACAAATAACTACTACACCAACTACACCTTCTCTGTGTAAATATAAAATAAACATGTTTGAGAACGCACCTAGAGTAGATATGTTACGTTTAAAACTTTACACAATATAGGTAAACACCGTATAGATACATTGTGTCATTTCATTTTTCGCTTTCATTTTGAAACTGGGGACAAACCAAGGTAAAACAGCAGCAGCTTTGATATACATTCTTTTTCCTTTTATGGCTGTACAATTTACCTTACATTTGCCGGCTGTCTGGCAAGCACTAAGAGTAAATAATTATGTCAGATTATACATTTTTGAGTACACCACTGAATTCTATTGAACGAGTACACAATTGTTAAATCCCTATTTTTTCCTTTATCTTTACTGAATATTTATATATAAAAGTACCTATGTATCCATCGATGTATCGTACTTCAAACCCCGGAGGATCCTCGTGTTTCTCTAGGAAGTCTTCAAAAGATGACTCACCAGACACTGCTCTCTAACAGTAATTAAATTACAAGAATAAGTTTATTAATTACCTAATTAATTAATTAAGTAATTAATTAATTAAACAAATAAATAACACTGTTTCCGGGTTCAGATATTTGTATTTGTTCGTTAGGATAATAGTTCCTTCACAGTTTCTTTTCGTATGACAGTACCGTAGGAAGCATTTTCAGACTTGGGGGTGGGGTGGTAGGGGCTAACCTTTTAAAATTTGCTTGGTGGGTTAGTAAAATATGTAATGTAATATAATACTAGTTTAATAACTGATACTTCCAAGATAATGGAAATGTTCCCTCCCCCTTCCCTGTTCTTAGAGCCTGCATAAATATAGTTGCTAAAACATAGATATTGTGTGACCGGAAAACAAAGACCTTAGTTGATTTTGTATAAAAAGGTTGATCTGGTATTTGGATAAATCTCCTAAGGAAATTCGATAGACAAATACAAGTATTTGCTAACCGTACAAGTCCTTTTCCTACAGGAAACCTGTTATACAGTTTTCGGTGGACATTTTGCTTTAAACAATATGAAAATAAAGATCTTTCACTGAGTTATAGACTAATTACTTAAAACAAAACCTTTCTGTTCAATAGGCACATAGGCCTCCAGCAGCACACTTGACATTGAATCTTAATGTGTAAAGATAATGTTAAGTTTCAAGAATGCATACTTGCCCAATATATATTTATAAGCCAACATCAGGTAAAAATGAAGGTCAACAGAGATTGATGACAAAGGTAGATTGAATATGGTACAAAAACACAAACAAACAAATAAACAAACAAACAAACAAACAAAAACAACTGTTTTAAACAAGAGCACCGCTGGGCGGGCGTAGCATAATATGAAGTAGTTTCTTTTCCTAAGTACCATGCATTAACTGTCTAAGAGACATGGTCAAAAGAACGGTAATGGTTTTCAATCTTTAACAAAACTATGACCTTGACCTTTGACCTACTGACTTGAAAATGTATAGGGGTCATCCATCTAATGTGGGCAATTATCATACATGTACGATCTTTAAAGACTATGGGACAAACGGTTGTCAAGGTACATAGGGGAAATGGTTTTCAATGTTAAGGTCACAGGGGTTATGCACATAACATAGGCCATCATTATAAAAAGTTTATTGTCAAACAGTATCCTTCAGAAACTACATTCAATGTTAAGGGAAGTTTGACCTTGACCTGAAACCTACTGACCCAAATGTGAATACAGGTCATCTACTCAACGAGTGCAACCACTAGATTAAGTTTAAAGTATCTATGACAAACGATGGTTGAGTAACAGAGTATAAATGACTTTAAATACTTAGGTCACTGTGACCTTGACATTCGGCCGACTGAACCTTAAATCAATAGGGTTCATTCGCTTGATGTGGTAAATCATCATATAAAGTTTGAAGACTATAAGTTAAATAGTTATGACGTTATGTAGCGGAAATGGTTTCCATGTTAAAATCACTGTAACCTTGATTGACCCCAAAGTAATATATAGAGGTCATCTTAATGTTTGCCATCATCGTATGAAGTTTGAAAACTGCGGTTACACTGAATACCCGAATAGACTTTTTTACCGAAATATACCGAAATAGACATTCGCTTACCGGAATAGACCTATTTCAGCTAAATTACATGAACTAATGTATAAAACATTATATGCCGTACGGAAAATAATAAAATACTTGTCATTTTTTCTTTCGAGAATATTGTCAGTTATCGTATAAAACAGTTTCTCATATACATATTATATATCGTTATGTCATACATACTATTCTGTATTGGCGATAAACATTGTATATATGTTAAAGCCAAATAAACATTGATTGATTGTTTGATTGATTGATTGATTGATTAATAAAGAATATAGGCAATTATCATTGGAAACAGAATTTTAAAAATATATATATACAGTAATTGACTTCAGTAAGAAAAGACATAAAAAAGCTAATCTGATTATGTGATGCGCACGTGCAACCAGATTAAAGTTGGTAAACAATATGGTCAATTAAACATACAGCTTGTTAAAGGTAAACAATTAAACACTTACCCTGTTGTAGAGGCAATAATCCTATGAAACAGTTTTAATATAATTAGCGTTATAACAAAAGGAATTTGAAGTATCTTCGAGTGGAAAGATTTTACAAAAGGGAAGAGACTTGGCGAGTTGCGGAAAAATTTGTGCATACGTACAGATATACGCTGGAATCGGTCTGTATTTCATAAATAAATTGAATTTAATGTCATACAAAAGTTATTTTTCATTACATTACATCAGACATAACATATTTACCAAAGGAATTTGAAGAATCTTCGAGTGGAAAAGTTTTACAAGAGAAAGAAAATCGGCGAGTTGCGGAAAATTCGTGCATACAGATATACGCCGTAATCGGCCTGTACTTCATTAATAAATTGAAATTTAGTTATACAACAGTTTTTTTTTTCATTACTTATATCAGACATAATATATTTACCAAAGGAATCTGAATATATATGTCATACAATTTTTTTTTAATTTATTTACTTCAGAAATAATATATTTACCAAAGGAATTTGAAGTATCTTTGAGTGGAACCATTTTATAAGAGAAAGAAAATCGGCGAATTGCCAAAAAAATTGCGCTTAAGGATATACATCGGAATCATCCTATATTTCATAAATAAGTAACACAAATGAAATAAATCACTGATATACAATAGAATTTACATTTTACGAAGTTTTATAGGTTATAATATTTTATTGAAAAGTTTTTGAAACATTACATGATTTTTGTTTTGTTTTTGTTTATATGCATCGTATAATGTATAATACAATATATTTTTTATTCGGATGCGCTAGATGTTGGACTTAATCATTTAAAATTTAGGAAAAGCAAGCGTTATTGACTTTTTTAAAAAAAGCTAGTCATTTAATCATCAATCAAAAACAGACATATGATAATCTTGTTTCCCCCATATAATCTTAATTAAGTCTGTTGTGTAAATGTCAGCCATTTAAATTCTTACGACACCGATTTCATTTAATTCCAAAAATCACTAAATACATATTAACTAAGTAATATTTTGATTTACCATATTCATAATACACTCTTAATGTCAGTATCTTTCACACAGCTAGTTTGTTTTTACATTTATTCATTTCCTTTAAATGTAATAGGTCTATTCCGGTAATCGAATGTCTATTTCGGTATATTTTGGTAAAGAATTCTATTTCGGTATTCAGTGTAACCCAAAACTGTAGAAAAACATTATTCAAGTTATCCTCTGGAAATCAAATTTAATGTTCAGCTCATCGTCTCTTTGACCTTTAACGTACTGAACCCAGAATAAATAGGGGCCATCTACTCAATGTGGACCATCATCGTATGAAGTTTGAAGGCCAAACAGTAAGTTAGCCTCCGGAAAACAAATTCAATGTTAAGGTCACTGTGACCTTGACCTTTGACGTACTGAAAACAAAATCAATAGGTGTCATCTGTTTAACGTTGGCCTCATCGTTAGAAGTTTGAAGACTGTAGACCAAACAGTACTCAGGTTATCCTCCGGAAACTACATTCAATGTTAAAGTCACTGTGATCTTGACCTCAAACCTTCTGACCCAAAGTGAAAACAGGTCATCTGCCCATTGAGTGCAACTTCTATATTTAGTTTAAAGTCTCTATGACAAAATTTTATGGTTGTCGAGTTAAAGAGTGAAAGTGACTTTAAACATTCAGGTCACTGTGACCTTGACCTTTGATCCACTGACCCTAAAATCAATTGGGATCATCCACTCAGTGTAGGCAATCAACATATGAAGTTTGAAGTCAAACAGTACTCAATCTATATAGCGGAGATAGTTTTCAATGTTAATCATCGTATGTAGTTTGAAGACTGTAGGCCGAGCAGTACTAAAGTTCAGAAGATGGTATGCCAAACAGTACTCAAGTTATCCTGCGAAAACCACACTGCTAACGGACGAACGGATGGACGCCTAGAATCATAATGTAATATGCTCCTTCTGGCATATACAGATATATCAGGATACCAACTTGCAGAATGGCATTCATAGGTGTGTCGAGATTCGCAATTCTATCGACTTTATTAACGAGAAAAAAATTAAACAATCGACTGGCTTTAAGCCATTACTCAGACGTTTCACAAACGCTTGGAAAATAAACACCCCTTTCTTGAAACAAATAATTAAAATATTATTCATCCTTAAATGTACACAAAGTACTACAACAGTATTAGCGAATATACGTTTTAGATACATCAATATTCCAAAATAAAACGTCATGTAAGAAAAACAATAACATATTAATGTTAAATAATTATAAATAAGAGCCTGCGGCAATTCAAATCACTTCAATGTTGTATTTGAAACTTACATGTCTTTCGGGTGTAAAAATCCAGCGCCGCAATGCCATTTCAGTCTTCGGAGGCCTTCAACAAAAATATGGATAATGTAAAACATTTCTTTTTGTTTGTATGTTACTACCAAGGTCGTTCTTAAACAAGATCTGTCGCTAAATGTCGCCGAAGATAATGCTTGGTAAAAAATGTGTCAGATTCCGAAAAGTCACAACCTTTGAGTTCTACGTATGATTTTGACCACTGCGCTAAGGACCTAGATCATTATCACCTCTATGCGTGACCTTGACATTTGAGCTACGGACCTGGTTCCTGTGTGCAACACATCGTCTTTTAACATTAACATTAATTTGTACCAATCAATTTTAAAATCAATGACAGAACGACAGAGTTATGGACTAGACACAAAACATCTACTCACTCCATTTTAGGCCTTTGATCTCTATGTTTGACCTTAACCTTTGAGCTGGAGGGCCCGGGCTTGCATGCATCGTACTGTCTCATGATTGTAGACATTTATGCCAGTTAATGTTAAAATCAATGGAAGAATGACAAAGTTATCGAATGGGCTCGAAAAAGGATTTTGATCTCCGTATGTGGCCATTACCTTTGAGTCTTTCACGCAATATATCGCCTCATGATGGTGAACATTTAAAGAGGCTGTACTCCAGATTTGATATTTTTTGTTTTACTTAAATTAAATATCTAGATGCCGTGAGATTATAACAACATGATATTTTACTTCAAAACTTATTACAAAAGTCAAAATAGAACAAGAAATTTTTTTTCGCTCCAGCCGGATTTGAACTCTGGACCCTTCATGTTAACAAATTATTAACAACGCTTTTACTGTCACCAGTATCGCCGCATGTTAAATAAGTATCGTTTACTTTAAATAAATCTTATACAATATAGTTATACCGTCGCGTTACGGTATAGCACTATGAAAGGAAAAAAAAAACAATTTATAATGTGATTACCTGACTTATTTTTGTCAGTTAGTCAGGTTTTTAAGCATTAGTCATAAATATCACAAGAAATTTATAATACAAAAAAAAACTTTCTTTTTGTGTCATCTGGAGCACAGCCCCTCTAAGTTAAGTTTGAGAGAATGACATTATAATCCGGATACGTTTTCGGATGGACTGACGGACAGACAGGCGAACAAACGCATTAACGACCATGGCGATTATGATATGCCAACGTTTAGGCATAAGGCGACGACCATTCGATTCTCCGTGGGGGGGGGGGGGGGTTGGCAGTTTTGGGTCAGGCCAGATTATTTATTTATTTGAAACCAAGGCCAGAATATTTATTTACCCTGGAACACAAGACAGATTATTTATTTACTTTGAAACTAAGGCCAGATTATTTATTTACTCTCAGTGTTTTTAGTATGTTCATAAAATAAAGATATTGTTTCCGCATGAAACTTCCCACTACCGCAGCTTAAATACAACATATATGAATATGCTTCTTGCGAATTCAATTTATACTGACAGAAGTATAATGAGTGTACCAAACTGTATTCAGAACATACAAGTCTCCATTTGAACACAAATAAATTCATATTAAAGATGGTATTAGACTTATAAAAATGTTGGTTATTTTCATTATATTTTAAAATGCCCATGTACATGTAGTAACTGTAATGTTCATAAAAGAGGAAAACATTACCATCCTTTCCTAGAATGATCTTTATCCACCCCTTTAAAGTTCCTTTTCTCAAATTTTACTGTTATAAATTAATCAGTCATAATAATAAGTTCTTTAATTTTTTTATTTTTTTTTTTTAGGGGAGGGGGTATTTTAATATATAAAATGCTGATGGAAGTGGGCTTTTTCATTAAATGGATGTTAAAAGATCCAAAAAAAATTCAGCTCAAATACTTAACATAAAATTTGAGTGTGGACCATTTCGATTGGTCGGTCAGAGCGCTACAAACAAACATATTTTTGATTTTGGCCTTTATGCTTCAAGTTCTTGTACAAAAGCTGTTCGACCTACATTGTTCTAGGAATAAAGAGTGGCCAACTGCTGGTAATGACTTTACAAAGCAGAATGATCAAAACATTTTATTCATGTTTCCAGTATTATCATGAATGTATACATATATAATAACTGTCGGGATGCACAGACTATTCTAGAGCCACACAGACACGGCGGAAGCGCCTAGCCAGCCATGCAAGAGACAAATACAGAACATACCATCCGTATCCCCAAATAAAGCACGCCTATATATTGACCCCCACAATGACTGACACTCTGTATAGTTAGAAATTAGCATATAATTCTATAAATCAGTTTCTTTTGAAACTTGACCCTTTCAAAATGTAGAAGTCTTGTTAAAAAGGAAGTTTATTAACAAAATCATTATTGTTTGCTTAAATTATTGACAATTCTTCATTAACTTTTTAAGTTAGTATACTTGGCCTTTGCGACCAGCGTAGATCCAGATTAGCTGGTATGCAACAGCACCGGCTGATCAGGATCTACACTGTTTGCTGCCCATTCACTTGGTAGTGTTCTAGTGTCCAAGCAGCAGTGTGGATCCTGATCAGCAGGCTGGGTTGCATAGCGACTGATCTGTGTCCACACTGGTCACAAAGGACATTAAAATGCAGTGCTTAAAGGGCAAAGCAAGTGGTATTTGCATGTGATTCCATCTTTTGACAAGTATATATAGACAAAGTACTATCTTTTTTCTATTAAAAAAGATGCTTGGTTTTTGGCGGCTAAATTTTTTGGCAAATATTTTAAGAATCACAGGTCATTGAAATATTAAAGACACACAAAGTTACATTTGTACACAACAGTCATAATAAATAATGATATTTAATATAAAAGTGGTAAAAGGTAACTTTAAAACAGAACCTCCAAAACGAAATAATTACATTCATTCTTAGATAAAGGGCACAATTTCAAAAAACAAGGTGTTAAGAAATCCTTGTTTATCTCCTGATTTTATTTTGACAACATTTAAACAATATAAAACAACATTCAGTGGACCCAAACCGGCTTTACTTTAAAAGATGCAGCTGTTTAAAAATATACACCCAAAAGGGCAATAAGGTACGTTATATTGCCAATCCCACGAAATTTAAATTTAGTTTTCATATATGTAAAGACTACGAGCTCTAAATCGTTACTTATTCAACAACACGTAAAATCCTTAACTTCGAGTATCACCTTATTATTTTTGTTTTTCTGCAAGAACAAATTACAGCGAATATACAAAAAACAGTCTTTAAATTTTCATGCTCGTTCTTATTATTATATCTTTATTAAAACTCATTCATTCTACCTGAAAAACGCACTAAATTCGACAATTATTAAAAAGCAATTAAGTGTATCATTCTAAAATAAGTTGGCCCATGAAATCTAAAGGACAGCGTCACTTTATTTAAACCGAAAAGTCATAACGTACCTTACTGGACACAACATCTGAAACTATTTAAATGTATTTTTCATTTTTATTATTCATATTCAAGTAAATATTTTTTTTTTTAATTGAAAAACATATGAAACTTCGGAGTGAACGAATTAAATGTTATCCTGTAAATATAATTTTTCCGATATTTTAGCATAATAATTAATTAGTCCTATAAAATTTGAATAACTTTAAAAGCTTAACCAAATATATCAAAGGAAAAAAACGCTAATAAACGAAATCCATTTTATAGGCAGACAACCGTTAAACAATGCAATTTTTTACAGTTTATGAGACGATTTATTGTCATAATTTAGTATAAAGGTATCGTAACGTACCTTATGCAGTTTTTCCGTACTCTGTAAATATCTATAGAAACTGCTTCTCAACAGTATAAAAAAATAAAAAATATTAAATAAAAAACCTCTAAAATATCAAACTGTTACAGCGTGCTTACCACCAAAAGTACTTGTTATGGCTTACCACTCAATAATCTTACAGCAAAATGCTAAAGCAGACTAACTATGTGACTTTTAACACTATATACATACACTCCATCTAATATTTTTCCATATAAAAACAAGATAACTGTCATTTAAACCAGTCTGCTGACGAGTATCTGGCTGACGAGTATCTGACGCAAAATATTACCGAGGAAAAGATTTAATGATACAATCAAAGATAGTGTGTGATCTATGTAACGTTTCTTATCCTATTTAAGTGAAAACAACTTGATATAAAAAAGAAGACATTTTCGATTGCAATTAAAAACCTTTTAACTACATATAAAGCAAATAAAAATATATAACTATTGAAACAATTAAAACTCTCAAAACGCTTAAAACATTTAAAATAGTACTTAATTTTCCGCAAATATATCTGACTTGAGTTAAAGAAGTAATCAGTTCCGCAATTTGCTTTAGTCTCTATGCTTCGTAGCCTTAATACAGGTCTTCACTTTTAAATCAAGGCAATGTATGTTTTTGCGTGGCTTTTCTTTACACAGACTAGAATTTAAACACCTTCGTTAATCGATATAACGTTTCTTTCAAGAAACGTACCTTTGTTAAATATTTTAAATGCTTTTAGTTAAGTGAAATATTGAAAAACAAGTGTGAATTTCGAAATATATATAAAAAAAGATTAATGAGTTTTCATGCATACCTGTAATTTTTAAAAGACTTCACAACAGTTTTTAGAATTTTCAAAAATTAGTATTATAACGTTTCTTATGAAGAAAAAATAAGAAACCCAGATGATGTCACTGAATGGCTTTTCTGGCAAAATTTAGTTTACTAATTGAACTCAGTCTTTTTTTATTGTGTGAAGTGGTTATTTATTGGAAAGTTAACAGAGCAAACATCGTTTTTGTAAAAAATGATTAGCATTATGTTTTAGTTAAGGCAGTATAACGTATCTTATTCGGTCAGAAAGGACAAAGGAATGATATCAATTGAATTTTTTCCAAAGTTGGAATTTCAAGAAAAATGCTGCTGGACACAAAATTCAAGCCTTTCCCCTTCACAAAAGACATTTTGTTGCATACTCGGAATTCGTAGTTTTAAAAGAGTATGTCTCCAAACATACCTACTGTGCGGTGGGACAGAAAATTTTATCTCATTCTGTATCATTCAGGCTACTGTCTGACCAGATTTTTTTCAAACAGAGTGCAAGTTTTTTCTAAGTCTTTTACATACCTACCAACTGTTTGTTTTGGTATGTTCTTAAACGAGCTGTATGCATTTCTAAGTAAAAGCACTTCGAAGGACAGTCAAAATTCGTAACTGTGCCCTTTATCTAAGAATGAATGATTAACATCTTGCAGCGAGCAAAGCGAGCAAAATTTTTGAGTTGATAAACTTCTGGAACATCTCCTGTCAATTCCTGACAGGATTTTCCAATGTATATAATCGTGCTGGAAGTTAGGCCAGATTATTTATTTACTTTTTTTTAAGGCTAGATTATTTATTTACTTTTTTTCCAAGGCCAGATTATTTATTTACTTTTTTCAAGGCCAGATTATTTATTTACTTTTTCTGCCAGGCCCCCCGCTGAGAATCGAATGGTCATCCCCTAAAAAGGAAACGAAATATTTTTAGCAAATTGTAAAACGACTAGGTTAACTCTTCTTTATTTTTTCACTTCTGTTTTCATGTCTTGTCATACTTGAATAATGTTCATAAGATAGCATCTATTTGTGCTCAAATACATGCTTAATTTGTGAAAAAGACTATGCTCGTATTTCTGAATTTTGCACACTAAATCAGAAAATCAGCATTAACTTTGTTATAGAAATATTTGTATAAGTATGCTCATTATTTTTTTAAACTGTAATAGCAACCGTAAAAGCAAATTAATATTTAAATTATTGCTATTTTTGTAATAAGAAGGTAAACATTCTCTGAAACTTTAATATAAATTTTATAAAAGTTATTCATTGTGATAAGTGTCAGTTCGGTTTTAAAACAAAATGTGGCGGCAAGAAAATTCCCAAAAATGATTTATACTCATGTAGAATATTTTCCAGACGGAACAGAAAGGGTTAAACTGCTTCATCTGTATTGACATTTAGTTTATTTTATTTGTAAGAAAGGCAATAGAATATTTCATTAAAAAAATTATTCTTCATTTTTTCTTAATCATATTCATAGTTTTTTCGTCTTTCGATGTTTATATCCTGCAATATATAAATCTTTTATTTGCCATTTTTTATGTTTTTCAAGACTCTGCACTTATCTGTGAATAACTGACAAATATCATCCTATGATATTTTTTTAAACTCTTAACCGCTAAATATATACACAGTACTCGTCCATTTTTCAAATAAAATGGTACCATTTCATTTTGGGTGGTTTCACGGAAAATTTACTGACTGAATAGTGAACAGTGCAGACACTGATGTGCCGGCTGATCTTGGTCTGCACTGGTTGCACATACAGACACAATTTCAGGGAGTGATCAGAAGGAGAGTACGTTAACATAGAGGATTTTCTGCAATACAGATTTTTTTTTTGTCAAGATTGATTAATTCTAAAGTTCTTACCTACATGCAGCAAAATTTGTCACTGAAATTTACATATACAGTCCTACCTACATTGTATTTCGTTCGGGGAAAAATGTAAATACCATATGAAGTTCGAATTCCAGACAGACTGTCAACTGTAGATTTGAACTTCATTCTTAGCTCGACTATTCGTACTCAACTTGGCGTTTGCGTCGGCGTTGGTTAAGGTTTTGCATGCAAAATTTGTATATCTCCACAACCACTGAACATATTCAGCTGAAACTTCACACAAGTCTTCAGTGGCATTATTGTAGGTCCCTGACCAACACATAACTCTCTCAAGTGTTTTTACTGAATTATCTCCCATTAGGACTTAGCTTACCCAGGTCAAGCATGCAAATTTTCGTTCAAAACCACTAAAGACATTCACTTGAAACTTTACACATGTATTTTGGGTCAAAATATTAGCTCACTCACATAGACCCATAACTATATGATACATTCTGACTTTATTATCCCTCTTCCCCACTTAGAAAACTCCAAGTTAAGGTTTTGGAGGCAAATTTTACATAGTCTTATTCCAAAACCACCAAAAATAATTGTTTGAAACTTCAAAAAAGTCTTCAGGGTCATGATTGTAGGCCACTGACCATAACCAATAACTCTGTCGTGGATTTTGACTGTATTATGGCCATTTTTGAAATGAGAAGAGTCCAGTTAATAGAATTGGATGCAATTCAATCCTCTAAACTACTGAAGGTATTGACTTGACGTTTGACAAATGTCTATGAGATAATAGTTGAAGGTAACTATCAAAGGCCCATAACTCTCCAACGGATTTTGACTGAGTTATTGTCGGTTGTGAACTTAGAAAATTCCTGGTGAAAGTTCTGCGTGCAGAATCAATCTTCAAAGGTATTCACTTGAAGTTTAAGACATGCCTTTGTGACCATAATTGGAGTTCAATATCCAAAGCCCATAATTCTCATATGGATTTTGACTGAATTATGGCCTTAGAAAATTCCTGGTTAACGTTTAGTGTGCAACATCAATCTTCAAAACTATATTTACTTAAAACATACCTTAGTTATCATAATTGGAGGTCACTGTCCAAGGCCCATAAATGATATGGATTTTGACGTAATTTTGGCTCTTTGTGCTTACTTATACAGGCTATTTATTTTACTATCAAGCACTGAGAATAGTCGAGCGCGCTGTCTTACTTACAGCTCTTGTTATTATTGTAAATAACATCCAATATAAAAAGAAAACAAAACTTACCTTTTGGTCTGGAATTCGAAATAACTACTTTCTCAAATGAACTGCATACAAAACCACCTCAAACCATCCCGGTTCTCCTCTACGCTCTACAAATATATCAGCAATCGCCCAATGGTTTGGAATATTCTGCTTAATATTTAGTAATAGTCCACTGTTTATACCAGTTAGATCTATAAGTGTCTTCACAGCAAGAATTCCCCTTCTTCTATTATGTAAGTTTAAATCTATTTCAACAGATGGCGAAAGATAGATTCGAAACATTTCTGGTCTGTAAAATACATGGAGTGAATGCGTGTCACAGCTCTTTTTAATTTTACAGTTGGCATAGCCTTGCTTTTTGGCTGCATGATCGTTTTAAATACAGCAATATGTGACGGCTCAATCACCTTTAGTCAAATTACCTTAGTAGAAGTAGTTATATACCCGGTACCAGTTTAACTTTAGGCAATTAAAGAATTCATGCAACAAAAAATTTATAAGGGACATAGTGTGTGTGTGTGTGTGTGTGTGTGTGTGAGAGAGAGAGAGAGAGAGAGAGAGCGGAGGAGGTAATTTAAGTTTATGTTTAATGTTTTCTTTGACAAGAAGGTCATGAGCGTCTGGTGGCCTCAAATGCCAAATTTCAGAGTCGTTTTGTGATTGCACTGAATAGGACATTTCGAGAAATATTATATCATTCTTGCCTTTATCTCTCACAAAGAGAAACAAAAATGTCGATAGGGCTACGTCGACAAAGGCAGAGCTGTCAACAATCGAATACTTATTTCTGGTATTGTTTCAGTGTCTTTGGTGTTTTACATGGCAGTCGAACACAAATAGTTTATACAATGTTCATATATTCTACATTGTCTGACACATAATCATTAGTATATCTGTAAAGATAAGATTAACTTCCTCCCAGTTCCTAAGTAGCTCTATCATTTTTAATGAATGGAGCAACGTATTAAGAATAACAACATAAGCACTCGGCGCAACAACCTAAAATAGTTTCCTTAGAAAAAACATTTTTGCAACGTTACATATTCTTATTTGTTTTGGTGACGTATGTTTATATTTTGAAACTTCAAGATTTATAAATTATAATACATTTATGAATTCCAATGTTCGACTTCCTTTAAATGTGAGGGTGTACATTCCTGTTGCGCCTTTCGTGCACTCAAGAAAAACAAAAGGCCTGGTAAATATACATTTACTGCAAGAATTCCTGCTTGATACGCTAAAAGAAGCTAACCGAAGGCCATGATTAGACAGTGGTCGATTACTGATGGCCAGACTCATGCTCAGGGATAGAAATATTAAATCGGACACCGGACACAGTAATAAGCACTCTCAGATTCGGTTTGTCTGAATCTGATATTAAGACGTAAAGTATACTAACAAAGATATATGATACACCAGACAGAAACTTGAGCAAGTCTAATTTATATTTCATGCCGTGTTTTCAACAAAATCAAATGATATATTATACCTAATACGAAACACACCCAGTAAAATTTAAACTTGAACGTTTTGGAGTATATTGGCGCCTTTTATGTGTTATATCTATCGGTCCTTAGTTAATTTAAAGTCTTGGTCATTGAAATTTAGCTTTAATTTAAAAACATTGTTTTCAATATTTAAAGCACGAAACTGCATTAAGACTTAAATCCATACATAAAGGATATTTACACCAACATTTGTATGTAAGCTAACCTGACCAATTTGGTCATGGTGAACTTTTGTGATCGCCTGGTGTCTGTCATTTGTGCCTACGTGCGTGCGTGCTTCAACAATTTCATGTTCACACGACAGCAGCCTTTTTTTTTAAATTGGTTTAAACCAAACTTGTATAGACCATGTATCACCAGTACATTTCGGTTCCTTTCATGAAGCAGACTGATATCGTCATGCTTTGCAAAGTTACGGCCCTTGAAAGGGTCAGAAAAGGAATATTTACATTTTCTGCATGATAACAGTTTCACTTTTGGTCTCATTTCAACTGAACCTGCTTGAAATGACTTAATCGCATCATAAATATGGAGTTATGGATCCTGAAAGGAGATAGTTCTGCATGGCAGTTTGATAATGGCTATATACTCTTGTTTTTTTCGAGCAACAATTGTAAAACTTGATTTTTTTTTATAAATTTACATGCAGATTTTATCACCAAGATCTACTGACCAACTTTTCTTTTTTTCAATGAAAAATGGGAAATCTTCGAAACTTCCTTAACTTGACAAGAAGGCATCGAGCTTATTTCATTAAATCTATATTTAGCTGTGTCATGACCCTCTTGGTTCGTTCACACAAGAGAACAAAAATTAACTCAATCATTATTAATTCTACAAAATTTTATACTCAAAAGAACCAGAAGCCGCTGTTATTATTAATTTGTTTGTTATAATTCGTAGTAGTACATGTAGTGTCATTATTCTTAACGTTTTAAAGAAAACAGGCTAATTGAAGAACGAAATTGTGAAATACCAAAATATGTATATCATTTCATTCATATACTTTGCTTCGTATTTAGGCCAAAATAAAATATGTGTGGTTCAGGGGGCCCGGCCGTCCCTATTTTACCTGCCGACCCTAATTTTTTTTCATTTCTTTGGTACAGAATTGCTTTCTCAAGACCACTTATTCACAGTCAAAATAATTGTAACATTAAATCGTTTTCAGAATCATTTTTGTTCAACTTGAAAGAAAAATTGTTAAAAACTTAAGGACTTTAAATTTTCTGTTTCAATTTAATAAATATCTTTTAATCTCGGGTTTAAATTTAAATTCTTCTATCAATATCAAAACAGTAACTTGCGTATGAAATCATTCTTCTTCTACCTCTGATTCATGTGGAGAAGGTGGCAGTTACTTGTTGAGAACAAGGTTAGTACTTGTACAGAATCCAAAGATACTGGATAACTGAAAACACAAACAAAATCCCACTGTACTAAGCACTACATTCCCAAGTTTATAATTTTAGTATTCTGCTGGACCGGAAAATGGTGTCAATGAAAAAATAAAGGCAAACTTACATGATAGTTTTATATGTCTTTTCTGCAACATACATGATAATTTTAGAAGTACTCTTAGTTTTTTTTTTTAGTTTTTTTTTCAGTTTTGCATAAATTTTGTGCGTAAACGTATTTTAATACATCTTGAATATCACATGTGAAATATTCAGGTCATTTCTTTTGGATGCGTTTGAAATCTAGGGATCAAAATATACTTTTTTTTTTTTTTTTTTTTTTTTTTAAAGGGACAGCTTGTAGAATGATGATATGCTTTGAAATGACATGTATAATAACATTACCTCTATACATATTGAGATAACTAAAAAAAAGCAATGAATGAAGTACATATGAGACCACACATTTTCTTAAAACACGTGGATGGTGGGAGGATATTAAAACATATTAAATCATAACTACAAAACTTTGCACATGTGGTCCCTCTTAACTTGACTTTGTTCTGGAGGTTTTGTGATAATTTTACATTGCCAACAACGTACGTGACAAAATAAGTGACATACATATACATTAATACATTCCTCTTTTAAATAAATTTTGTAATTATTTCTTGAAGGTTGCATTGCATCAGAACAAGAATTGCATGTACAAGGCAAATCTTGCATCAAAGAGAAATTTGACAGCTATGAATGTTGCTTCGTTTTCAGTCATTGTAGCAGTGACATTTGAAGCTGTTCCTATTGTCAAGTAATGCTACCTGGCTTATGGTATTTTGTAGTCTGTTTTATTGCTAGCAGGTTAGCATTATTAAAAAGATCCCTACCTATCTTCCCTTATTTTTGCAGCAATGTCCCCTGGACCCCACATATTATTTTGGCCTTAAATGTATATCTACTTGGTATAGAACAGAACTGCAAACGTCTGCTATTGAATGTAATTCACACACAGCTCACCCATGAAGACACTAATGTGTTTGACATCAGCAATTTCACTGTTATATAGGAAGGTCAGTTTAATTCACCCCACATATTTGCCAGCAAAATACATTAAATCGAAGTAGATGAAAATTCGCACGTTTATCAAAACCTCTTTCCTAAACAAAGAAATTGTCTATATTTAAACATTTCCATACGTTTATAATTGTGTGACTTTTTTGTTCTGTATTGTACTCTATAGCACAGCGCTTATTTTTTCTAATGAAACTAAAAAATACCTGTACCAATAACTTACTTCCTTGATTTCCTTTTCATCAGAAAGACATTGTCATGTTTTCGTGAATACTAAATATCAAATAATTAATTCAGTCAAAACTTAGGGTGCACTGAAAACGTGTATCCCAAAAATATACAGCAAATATACATCTATGGAATAAACATTGGTATGTAAAAAATCTAGTTCAGGCGTATTTTATTTGCAATATTTCTTATAAACTTTAAGCTCTACTGATGACCGGATTCTTCTTCATTCAGTGAAATACAACATAATTGTATCTGTTAGATTTGCGCACTTCTGTTGTTACTTGCAATAGAAGCAGCTATCCTTTTTTTCTAAAAATGCCAGAAACAGACCGAAGCAGCTACCTCGCTATTCTGATACCAATATTTAAATCATTTACGTATTAAATATCATTCATCTGTTTCTTCTATCCTTAAATGGTTGCGGGAAAAATAAAGGCATATCAAGGTGTTATTTGATTGACACTTGTTCAGTAGAAAATACTGTTTAATTTCAAAATTTGTTTGTTTTTTTTTTCACTAGAAACAAACATTTTTTTTTCTCTTTTGAAACTATTCGATTTAATAGACTAAATATTTTTTTCATATTTCAATGCTTTTCCTAAATAGTGTTTAGTCAATCTACATTACGCAAAAAAATGTCTCTTAAAAATCGTTTTAATGATATTTTAATATGAATATCGTATGTTTTTAGAACCATTCATCGCATCGACGTAACGTCGATCTCTACTACAGATCTCTGTCAAACAAGAGCTTGTCACAGACAATGCAGCAGTCCCATACCGGTATAATGTTGGCGAAATCGCTACCTCTAACCAATAATAAACACGAAAACTGAGTTTAAAGAATTTGTCAATATTTCATCATTCTAGCATTCGTACTTTTTGAGAAATCAAAGGATGATCCCACTAGGAAGGACCTCCCTGTAAATAAAATTTTAAATGACTAACCCTGTGAAATAGTTTCTGACCCCTTGCCACCTGATTCCTAGTCACCAAGTTTCAAACTTATCCATTACTTCATCAAGACAAATATATTGACCAGGCTTTATTAAGTTCAGGTCAAAGAATGTGACCTCTAGAGAGCTATCAAAGTTTTCCTATAATTTGACCATGTGGCCTAGTTTTTAAATCTACCTGACCCAGATTATTATTCATCAAAAACTTCATCAAAACGATTACTCTAACCAAAATGTGCGTGAATTTAGCTGCCAGTTGCCAATTTAATTGGCAACTGTCAACTGGAAGCCAAATAAATAGCCCAGCTGCCAATTCAATTTTCAATTCAATTTTTATCATAGAGTGAACTGGCCACTGGCTGCCAGATGCCAGTCTTTCAAGACATGCGAATCGTCAACTGACAATTTGTAGCCAGATCACAATTTGACATTCATCATAAATTATTGATATTAATCGAATTGGCAACTGGAAACTTGAGGCAGATGCCAATATGTTAAAGATCACAAATTGACGAATTGGCAACTGGTAGCTAGATGCCATTTCGACATTTATCATAATTTCTTGAAATTAACCGAATTGGCAACTGGCAGCAAGATGCCAATTTGTTATATATCGCAAATTGACGAATTGGCAACTGGTAGCTAGATGCCAATTCAAAATGTTTTAACAATTATTGATATCAAAATTGGCAACTTGCAACTGGCCAGATGCCAGTTCGACAAGAAACATGAATAATGGACATAAAGTGAACTGGCAACTAGCAGCCAGAGGCCAGTTTGTCATGACATGCGAATCGTCAACTGTCAATTGGTAGGAAGATGCCAATTCGATATTTATCATAAATTATTGATATTATCTGAATTGGCAACTTGCAACTGGCAGCCAGATGCCAATTCGTTAAAGATCGCAATTTGACGAACATGCAACTGGTAGCTAGATGCCAATACAACATTTATCATAAATTATTGATATTAACAGAATTGGCAACTGGCAGCCAGATGGCAGTTCGTTAAAGATTGCAAATTGGCGACTGGCAACTCGCAGGCAGAAAGCAGTTCGACAAGAATCATTAATAATGAACATAGAAGTGAACTGGCAACTGGGAACTGGCAGCCAGATGCCAATTCGTTAAAGATCGCAATTTGACGAATTTGCAGCTGGTAGCTAGATGCCAATTCAACATTTGCCATAAATAATTGATATTAACAGATTAAGCAACTGGCAGCCAGATGGCAGTTCGTTAAAGATTGCAAATTGGCGACTGGCAACTCGCAGGCGGATGGCAGTTCGACAAGAATTATAAATTTTGAACATAGAAGTGAACTGGCAACTGACAGCCAGATGCCAGTTCGTCAAGACTTGCGAATTATCAACTGTCAATTGGTAGCAAGATGTGCGAATTGTCAACGTGCGAATTGTCAACGAGCGAATTGTCAACTATCAATTTGTAGCTTGATGCCATTTCGTCATTTTTCATTAATTATTGATATTACCGAATTGGCAACAACTGGCAACCAGATGCTTATTCGTTAAATACCGCAAATTGACGAAACTGCAACAGGTAGCCAGATGCCAATTCATGAAAGATCGCAAATCAGCAACTGGCAGCTGGCAACCAGATGCAAGTTCACTCTTTGATCAATGTCCATGATTCTGGTCGAGCTGCCATCTGGTTGTCAGTTGCCAGTTGCCAATTCTGGTAATATCAATAATTAATGATAAATGCGAATTGGCAGCTGGCTACCGGTTGCAAGGTCGTCAATTTTCGATCTTTAACCAATTGGTATCTGACTGCCAGTTGCTAGTTGCCAATTCGGTAAATATCAATATTTTTTGATAAATATCGAATCGGCACCTGGTTACCAATTGACACTTGACGATTCATAAGTCTTGACGAACTGGCATCTGGCTGCCAGTTGCCAAGTCACTCTTTGTTCATAATTCATGATTCTTGTCGAACTGGCATCTGGCTACCGGTTTCCAGTTGCTAATTTGCAATCTTTAACGAACTGACATCTGGCTGTTTAATTGACAGTTGACGATTCGCAAGTCTTGACGAACAAGGATCTGGCTGCCAGTTGCCAGTTCACTTTATGTTCATAATTTATGATGCTTGTCGAACTGGCATCTGGGTACCAGTTGCCAGTTGCGAATTTGCAATCTTTAACGAACTAGCATCTGGCTGCCAGTTGCGCGTTGCCAAATCGGTTTATATCAATAATCCATGATAAATATTAAATTGGCATCTGGCTACCAATTGACAGTTGACGATTCGCATGTCTTGACGAACTTGCATCACGTACAATTTAAATTAACTTTGAATTGGCAGCTGGGCTTGGAAATTGGCTGCCAGTTGCCAGTTGCCAATCTATCCACATACTAAGTATTTTCAACCTAGCTTTTGTACTCATCAAGTTATGGCAAGATCTGTATTTTTGCCATTTCTGTCGTAACCAAAGCAGCAAATTTTTATCTGATTAAAGAATTAAATTGATGTACGTAATCATCATATGGTCCTCTATCCAAATACCAAGTATCATCATCCTAGCTTTGATACTTTTGGATGCAAAATCCAGATGGCAGGATCCAGATTTGTTCAATTTTCATTGGTTTTTATCATTTCTTTAACCATAGCAACCAGGATGTAAAATAAATAAAATAACGTGCATATCCTCCATTTTGCCCTCTATCCACACAACAAGTATCACTAACCTTACTTTTGTACTTACTGAGTTATGACTGGATCCATTTTTTTCGGAAGGACGGACGGACGAACGGAGAGTAAATCTATAAACCGGTAGAGGAGGGTTGTGAAATTAATTTTAATTTGGTAAAGGATAAAATTTCTCATTCAAGTGCAAGCATATAATTTAGCCATAGTTTTTAACCTCATAAATGTTATCCTTAAGAGCACATCTATTTGCATGGTTTGTGGAGTTCAATAGATAGCCAGAGGTGTAAATATTATTCTTTTGAATTTCTTTACATCTTTCAAAGGCCTGTCCCTGTCAAGGACTTGATAGAGGTTTCGTACCAAATACCTACCTTTTAACAACTAAGATGGTACTTTTTGGCTTCCATAGATTCCTTATTATTTCCGATTTATAGATATAGCAACAAAACTGAAACTTATGCGTGACATATTGCAAGGTGTCACGTAATCAAGGTCAAGGGCAATTTTTAGACACCGCTTTGTCCTTTTAACAAGAGGGCCGTGATGGCTTTATATCGCTCACTTGATCACAAAGGTTCTGCATGATAAGGATGCATAATATTGATTATTATGAGAAAGAAGCAGGCACAAGGTCAAAATCTAGCTCAACTTTGTGTGCATTGCCTAAATTTTTGTAGCTCAAAATACGAAAATAGGTCTAAGTTTCAAAATCAAAGTCAATTTGGTATCAAAATTTTCAATGACATGTCATAGACTGTTTCTGTTCATGTTTCAAGACTGTAGATCCAAAAACAAGAAAGTAGGTCATTAGGTCAAACAATATAGGTTATCCACTAGCCAAAACAACATACAAATTATGTAAACTTGTTGTTACAAACAAGAAGATATTTAAAGTCTTTCTTATATAAGTCTATGCAAAATGAAGTTACCCCTAGGTGATGTAAATAATGACCCCAGGGCATGAGTTGAGCAATCTCTGTTACGGTCTATTACAGGATGCTACACACCAAATCTTTAAGCTTTTGGTCCTCTTGTTTCTGACAAGAAGATTTTAAAGGTATTCCTAATAAATCTATTTTAAATCTAGTGACCCCGAGGGCGGGGCCTATTTTCACCGGGGGACCGCAATTTGAGAAATCTCCTCTAAAATCAAGTGACACCTGCGCGGGGCCAATTCTGACATAGTTTAAGCAAACTTTGTAGAAGTTTATCTGGCTATGCTGTATTCCAAATATCTAAGCTGTGGACCATGTACTTTCAGAGAAGAAGATTTTTTAAATTTATCATAATTTTAGCTCTTGGGACCTAGATATTCAATAGAACGATCTGAGCAACTTCTGTAGAGCACCATTCAGGAACATTCCTGTAAAATTTCATCGAGATCGGGTAAAAAATGTGGATAGAATAAAAACATTTTTTTTTTTAATTTGACTGTGAAATAGAGCGCCAAAAATTTCAAATAAATGTACAAGACCTTAATATATTCATAGTATTCAAATTGTCTATTTTCATTCTTGCCAGTAACATTATGGTTACATTTTGAATTTCATTTTATTAAGATATATTTCAAGATGTATTATACCTATTTAATGGCTAAGGTCCTGACTTCATTGCATCAGTAAACAATGTACGAGCAATAAATATATATATAGCTCGTACTAGTAGGTTGCCAATAATGGAAACCTGGCACGGTCTGACGAAAATGGTGACGGTATACTCCGATACAGCCCTTATTTCATTGAAATCGCTTTTTTGTGTCGCCCTTTCAATGAAAACGGCAATACATAGGGAACGCTTTGTCCGTCTATCCGTCCGTCCATCGCGTTGCTTATAACTTTGCCATTTCTTAACATTTCCTCATCAAACTTTCATATTATATTGCTTACGACATCAAGGTCGTAATGATTCCAAAATCGTTAGGTCAAAGCCACATGTGACAGATTTATGTCCCATTTTACTTGGATTTTGTCACGAAAACCTATCGTTTGCAAAAGCTTTGCCATTACTTAACATATCCTCATCAAACTTTCAAATAATATTGCTTACGACAACAGGGTCGTGATAGCGCCTAACTGTGTAGGTCAAGGTCACATGTGACAGAGTTATGCCCCTTTTTGTACTTGGACATTTAGTTATTCTAAGTGTCGGTGGACGACACTAGTGTTTAACTAAAATCGTATAGATTTATATAATTAGCCTCTAACTATTTCATAGGTCTGGATCATTGTCTTAACGCAATTTGTCAAGTCTCATTTAAATTATAATTTCAGTCGCGTGACTTGAAGTTCTGGTGACTATGCTTTTGATGCAAGTGACAACACATTTTTAATGAAACTCAGTGACAAACTTAAAACATTCGCTGTGGTTTACAATATTCTTTTCCAGAATATACCAAATAAATCAAGCATGAAAAAAGTGTTCACTGGTAAATATATGAACATCCTTTTTTTATAATTTTTTATCACCAGCTAGAAGCTACTGCTGCACATAGTAAAAATTGCCAGAATTGTTTAGCTAGTGCTCTTTTCCAGAAAATGGTTAAATAAATTAAAGAAATAAATATAGACCTATATGAATGATAAAAATACACTGATTTTCACAAAATATTTGTTGAAACTTTTTGGACAGGATTTGAAAAACAAGATTAGTTCAATGTTAAACTTGACGAGATTGAGTAGTCAATAAAATCTTTCGATCTTTGTACTCATATAATCTGGGCCGCCCATTGTACTTGCATTGTAAATAGATGTGTAAATTCTTACTGCAACTTTTAAATGGAAATTTTTCATGAAAGGCAAAAATAGAATTGTACACGTGATGTTGATGCAAATATTGCAATACTTGCGTTTCTTTTGCTGAAAACAACGACAAAAAGTACCTGTTCACCCACTGTACTCAACATCCAAAACAGCTTTTTCGTCTTTCAGGCCTAAACAGAGTGAGCTACAAAGAAAACAATAAGTTGCTATACAGGGTTCCGTACGGCCACGATTTAGAAATAAATCTACCGTTAAGTGAATGCTTACCTTGATTTTAGTGCTTCAGCCGAACGATCAGGCAGCCATTCATTGAGCCATTGTATGATTTTGATCACGTGATAATCCGCAGTGAATGTGCACGGGAAGTTTCTTTCGAAGTTTCACTGAATTCATTCCAGTCAGTGGTTGCTGAAAAAATCCGGAAAAAGTCCGGAAAAAATAAATTTGTGAAAAACCACTGAACAACAATATGCTAATATGCACATCTCGTTTCAGTTCCACTAAATGAAGTCAGTGGTTGCTGAGAAATAATCCTGACAATATTGACAGCTGAAAAATATTAGATGCATAACTTCGTAAAAACATTGAACCGGAACAGTTCCCCTTTGTTTTAGAGCTTCAAATGATGTTTCTATCAATTTCAGACATTTTGGTTGCTGAGAATTAATCTTTACAAAATTTCAGGTCGGACAGACGGAGGGACTGAAGGACGACGCGGTGGCTAAAACATCTAATACATGAAAGATGGCAAGTGTTAAACTTTTGAAATAAATGAACGTTTCATCTTTTAATAAATTGTTCTCTATTGTCTTGCAAATAGCTCGTTAGTATTGATGCGAAATATTTCGAAATATAGGTACGGATTAAAATAGTTGATTAATATTAACACGTACGTGTAGTGACAAATCACTTTTGTGAAATTTTATATGAACTTCATCAAAAAGTCTCTGTACCAAATTACCAGGATTATGATAATTATTTGTTGAAAATTAAAGCACTGGCCAGCTAAGTAGGAAATAACTCTAATACCTCTCCCGATGGCAATGCTTTTGTGATAATTTGCAATAAAAATTTAAAACCTGAATAAGTAAAAGTGAATTTCTGTTTGCTTATTTAATTAAAGGCCGTACAAATTCTTACCTGATCGATCGAAATAAAGTACTTAACAGCCATTCAAATTCCATCCATAACAACTTCTTTTTTTGGAATGAAAAGCGTAGTAATTTTCTGAGACTCCTTGACATCTTTTTCCGCATGTTAGAGTGCCTGTTGCCCCAAACAACCACCCACTCGCCTGGTAATCCATGTTCATAGCTGATGGACTAAATATCAGAAATTTCAACTAAATTTCAAGAAAAGTAAAAAAAAAAAACATTTCTTAAAGGGGGTAATTTTAAAAAGGCAAACAATTTTTATTTTTTTTATATTATGATCCCTGTCACAATGTAAAGTTTCAACAAGTCCCTCAGACAGGTAAGCAGTTATAATTCAAACTAAAATTCATAAAGGGAGATAACTTAAAAAAAGGTACCGGTGCACACCAGTAGGAAGTTGGCAGTAGCAGTAAGCATTAAGGATCAGAACTAGTAGGAAGTCAGTAGTAACAATACGCAATAGGCAGTTGGCAGTAGAAGTTAAATCAAACGTGAAGTTGGCAGTAGCAGTAACAGCAGTAACAGTAAACGAAACATGAAGTTGGCAGTAGCAGTAACAGCAGTAGCAGTAGACAACTTCTGTAGTCTGCTTCTATGGTACTGCAAACTGCACGTTTTGTTCACGATTTTAGTTACTGCTACTGCTCGTACTGCTACTGCCAACTTCACGTTTTTCTATTGCTGCATACTGCAACTGCTCACTTCCTATACACCCGGTGCACTTCAATTCATTAAAATATCATAAATGACAGTAGGAAAGTTCAACATCAGCTTAAATCATTGGAGCTGTCGCTATATAAAGAGAACAACTAAACTTTAATAAGGTAGATGATTAAAAACAACAAGAATAAAAACATTAACACACAAAAAGTTATTTTTATTCTACAATGTTTTTCCTCTCAATGTATTCTATAATTGTGTAAACTTTTGATGTTGTATAAAGTTCGCAACCAAAATTTAAGCGCAGTAATTAAAAATAGCAAGGCAGAGTTATAGTCCTGGCGCATTGAACTTCCACTTGACGTCTTCTATCTCTGTGTGCAATTTTAACTTAAACCCTTGAACAGCTTTGGACTGCAGTCCGGACAAAAGTGCAGAACTAAAATCTAAATAAGAGAGTAATCAAAAAAATAAGTAGAGTTAGCCTTCATTTGCTTTGCACTTCCTCTCAATGTCCTCTCTCTTTGTGTACAAATTAAACAGAATCCTTAGTCTAGGATAAAATTCTTATTTATAAAATATAATATAATATAATATAATATCTTTTTATAATATATATTAACTGGATGTTTACAGTTAAGCAGTTTAGAACCATTATGACAAAGTTATTTTAAATCTGTTTATAAGCGGAATGACATCTGGTGTTCGTTCATTTCTGCTTCTTTCGGAGTTGCTGGGTTTTCCTCCTGGGTTCTGACTTCAGATGAGTAATTGTTAACTTTTCTGATGCAATTTATTTTGTATTAATTTGAGTTAGGGGGCCTATTCACTTGTTTATTGTAAAAGGCAAAGAGATGTGGCTATGCAGCAGACCGTTCCAAGGAGGTACTGTCTGATATTTTGTCTCTTTTTTGTAGTGTATGGTTGTTTTTGTCTTGTTTCTGTGTTGTATGTAATTTTGTTTTGTACTGTTTTGTTGTGCCGTGTGTGATTGTTTTTTTTTTTGTTTCTTTGTTTTCGGTGTTTTTTTTTTCATCTCTGGTCAAGGTGGGAAGGTCTTGAGCCTTGTGTGTGCCTGTTCCTGGTTTGTACTACTTACTTTCCATTCTTGTAATTCATTGAAACAATGGCTATACACAGTGGTTATAACCAAGACTGGAACACTAGTTATACCTTGAAAGAAAAGAAAAACCTTTGATGCGATAAACTAGAATAACAGTTGTTGTTCTAATGCAAATCAGAGACAGCAGAATGCTTTCTCAAAATAAAAAGTCGGAAACAGGTTTAATACACACTAGTATTTCGGGCCATATTTGGAACAACCCGGTCCATGTTACACAAAACGACCTGCACCATGTTACGCGATATATTACTTTCATTTTTATGCATGCAACTCTGAGTTGTTTGGAAATACTGGTACCAGCGCACTGTTAATGCACCGTCATTGATAAGGCACTGTATTGCAATAAAGTTCAATGAATATCTTTATCAAATTTTATAAATTGACTTTGCTTTCAGAACCCGTTATCTGCATTTCAATATTACATAAGAAAAGTTTCTGCATATAAATTGCGTATTAATTAATTCATTCATCGAATTAATAGCGTCTATTAACAGAAATAATTAACACCGTCTATTAACAGCGATAATAGACGTTGTAAATAAAACAACAAATATTGTAACATAAATATATTATTTATTTTCATTTAAAGCATTTATTGATAACAAATACACCAATTTTTAAAGGCTTAGAGCATGTAATTGCAAAATGTATTTCTTTCTTTATTTATTATACTCTCATCCATTTACAAATATACATTAAGAAAACATACACAAAACAGCTAGTAAGCATTGTAATAATATGCGTGTCATTCCGATTGTAAATGGTAATTTATCAAAGAGGTGTAAAATACACTAGCAATAAACGAAGATAATTGTAAACATTTCTCAGGAAATATGGCTGGCTAATTTATGTTAATATTTATCTGCCAAAACATGAATGACTGAGTTAATAGCCATTTAATCTAGAATAATCACATATTTTGTTATGTCATTTATTTTCTCAGCACTAAGATTTCAGGTATAGGTCAGTTTGTTTTCATTGAATCTCTGACAGTCTAGTTTTGATAAAATGGTCGGATCTGGGACAGGTGCCTTCTCAATATGTCATTGTGTCTAGATTTCAGTTTTAATTGATTCCCTTCTGACCTATAACAGTATATATTTCATTACTCCATTTTGAATCTAATTTTCCACAGTTCTTGTTCAGAACAAAAGCTCTTTGTCCAAGTCTGTATGATATAATGCGGGTATTTGCCCGTCTGTCAGCGTATTTTTTCATTTTAAGTTTTTGAAAAGAGTCCTTTTTCTAACTTCCAAGTCATTTTTCTTTTTCTCAAAATGTGGTAGTTTGTTTCTCACTATCCTGTTTAACAATAATTTTGTAGGTGGGACTCCTGTTGATGTGTGTGGGGTAGTCCTGTACGTTATGTGAATTTGTAAATTTCGATACGCCAGTTTTTCTTTCCTACAACTGCAGATTTAATGCATTTTGATAACATTTTGTTGAAATTTTCAACTAATCCTGCGGCTTGCGGATAGTAAGGTGTCACGCGGTGATGCTTAATTCCATTGCTGTGAAGAAGTTTGTAAGTTCTTGAGATACCATATTTGGTGCATTGTCCGTTTTGATTACTAATGGTTATCCATATGTTGCGAATATTTTCATCAGTCTTCGAATAATGGCACGTGAAGTGATTGATTTCATGATTTCAATTTCTGGAAAGCGAGAGTTATAGTCTATTACGACTAGGATATATTCTTCTCCGAGAAATGGCCTGTGAGATCCATTCCTACAGTTGTCCAGGGTGACTCAGGTAATTCAGTAGGTGTGTTTGGTTGGTGCTGAGCAGGGTTTGAAACTAGATGGCACTGGTAGCACGTCCTAATAAGAGTTTCGATTTCATCATGAATTCCAGGCCAGTGAACTTTTTCTGTGAGCATTTGTTTTGTTTTTACTATCCCTAAATGCGTTTTATGAGGTGGTTGTAATACCCTTGATCTGAGTCCCTGTGGAATTACAAGTCTGTTTCGACGTAATACACTTTTGTTCTGAATGGATAGTTCATTGCGTATCTTGAGGAATGTTTTGAATTGCTCATGCTAAGGCCATTTCTCATGTTTGTCTTATTTGTCCTGAGATGACTCCTTATCAATTTGATCTAAGGTCATAGCTTTGGGCACTGTATTCTCGTAAACATAATCCATGTATTTTTCTGTTATACATGTACTTGAGATTTTGCAATCTTCTCAACGGACATTGACCTTGAAAAAACATCAGCTTGGTTTAGTGCTCCAGGTTGAAATTCAACAGTAAATTTGTAACTTTGAAGTTGAAGCAACATTCGTTTCAGTCTACCGGGAGGTTTGTTTGTCTTGATAAGAGGCTGGTGATCGGTGATCACTTTAAATGTCAGTCCATAGACATATGTTCGAAATTGTTCTATTCCCCAGGTAACTGCTAAACATTCTTCTTCAATTTGACTGTAACGTCTTTCGTCTTCATTTAATTTTTTCTCTCGAAGACAGTGTAGAACTTTACGCGAAGTTGCATCATGCATGTCTTTGGTATTGCCATATACAAGTATGTCATCCGAAATGTTTTTCCAATTCTGGATGTTTGAAGAGTGTGTTGTATCACACGTTGGTAGACTTCTGAGGTACATGATATTCCAAACATTAGTCGACGATAACGATAAATTCCATCATTTGTGACGAAAGTCGTTATTTCTCTAGATTGTTAGTCGAGCTCTATCTGATGATAGCCCATGTTTAAGTCAAGTTTACTGAAGTATTTTTCTCCTACCAGTTCTTCTTACGTTTCATCTGTGTTTGGCATAGGAAAGCTTTTTCTTTCTATAGCTTTCTATAGCTGTGTTCGTTTGTCGCATGTCTACATAAATTCTTATGTCTCCATTGCTCGTGGGAATAAAAAGAAGGGAGGATACCCATGGTGTGGCTCCTTCAACTTTTTCTATGACTTCCGCATCCAGAAGTTGTTTTATTTTTTCTTGAACTTGCTGTCGCATTTCGATGGAATTCTTAGATTCGGTTGAGCAATTGGTTTAACTTCTTTGTTGATATTTAACTTTAATTGAAAGTTCTAGAGTTTCCCAAGACCTTGAAATCTGTCACTGAATTCTGATATGATATTTTCGACGTTTTGTTGGATTTGTAGTGACATTATGTACACAAAATTTAAATAATCTGATATAAACAGCAATTTGTTAGCCTAACAATGGTGTGCATTCACTATCAATAATGTGAAATTTTATTTTGGTTACATTTTATTTTCATATTGAGTTAACTTATTTCAAATATTTTCAAAGGTGTTGATTAAGCAATAGGGGTAGATCTTTGAATGGGATTTTGTGACGTATGTAGTTTTTGACTTCTCTTTTTCAAATGTAGAACGGTCGAGACAGCTCACACTAGATCCAGAATCTATGAGCAGTTTACAGTTAACTCCTTCAATTTCAACTTCTATATATGGAACCTTAATTTCTAAATTTAAATTGAACACATATTACTTTTCTTTACAACTTGGATTTTCAGAAACTTGTTCATCATTGACGTAGTGCACTTGCTTTTTCTTTTATTTACACATATTTGCAAAGTGACCATATTTCCTGCATTTGTTACAAACTATATTGCGTTTTTTAGTCTCACAATATAATTGTCCACAGTTTCATCAGGATTTTGTTTTTCTTGTCTGAAACAATGTCTTTCATAAGCGATGATTTTATTTGGATTGAAGTACTGCGTGAATGCTTGAACTGTTAATTCATAATTATGTTCCTGGTTTAATGTTGTTTCAAAAATGTCCTGCAATTCTTCTCCTCCGAGGTGTAACAATAGAGCTTTCATCTTTAGTAATTCTAGCTATGTGAATGTAATGATTGAAGGGAAATATTGAGAACAGAGTCTTGATTTTATGAAATAGACAAAAACACTTTTTCTTGATGATGTCCTTTTTATTTTAAAAGTAAATCCTTCTATGACACTATCCCATCCTCGTCGCCAATGTAATATCTTGGGAAGTTGTTATACAGCCTGGGTAAAATTAAGTAACACTGTTTAGATCTGTTACTAAATCTATTCTAATTTGATACTACAAGAGTACAAGTTATAATACAAGGTGAAAGTAGGCTGGGCTTATCAGCTATTGGCTTGTTCAAGCTGACCAGAAGAGAGTTAATACATCACAGGATGCATGTGTGTTAGACTGTGTATGATTCTGTATAAGTGCATGTATGTATACATCTGTGGTTTTGATGTATCTAACTGATAGTAAATGCCCTTAAAATTGTAAGCATACAGCATAATCAGATAAGATAAGTATTGTACATATGTTTATACAAAGACTGCACTATATTAGCCTGAGTAAGGATGAATCTTTTGAGATAATCTGTTATTTTAGTTCATAAATATAAACCATTATTTAATATAGGAATGCACAAAAATGCCTGTAAAATGATTATTAATATTTTATCTATCCACTGTTTTTGAAAAAAAAATATCACTTAATACTGTGATATAGCATATTCACGAGAAAACAAAGACATTTTCTTTTCATTTTATGCTTATTTGCATTGAAATACTCTTTTACTGCGTACATTAAAATCTGCGCAGGAAGACGCGCGTAACTGAAAATAACGTAAGTCGACGTTTTGTGACGTTATAAAGACGCACATTATATGAAATTCCCTTTCTTTTAATCTTTTGAAGCGTAACGTTATGAAATTCTTGTTAATCGAGAAATATGCAATAAAGAACAAAACGCGCTTATAATTTTGACACAGTTTACGCGAAAAAGTATAAAATGATAGATAATGTGCAAGTAGATCGGCGAAGCTATACCACTCTCAGTGAGTGATATGCAGTGAGTGAAATGGGTGATATCTCACTGATAAAACCCAGTATTTCTTGGCATGAAATGAATTTGAAACTTAACATTTCAAAAAAGTGTCTTTCATTTCGAGCTGAATTATCTTATTGAAATATTTTTTGTTAAAACAAATCATCATTCAGTGTTAATAAAATTTGCGTCTTTTATTCTTTTAAAGAAAGGATCTTTAATCTGATGCAAACACAAATGCACCACAGAACCTACAGGATGAGCGTCAAAGGTGCGAGAAAATTAATACAGAGAGGCAGACAGACGAACAGACAACTCAGGCAAAAACAATATGTCTTCCTCAGTTCTTGTGTGTGTGTGTGTGGGGGGGCACAATTACCATCCGAGGAGAAACCTATATTTCTAATTTAAAAGCCGATAGGTTTTTCCTAAAACTTAATAAATTATTCAAAACACACCTTCACTACTGAGCTCGTTTTTGTTATGAAGTCGAATATAGGGCCTTTAAAGTTAATTTTTCCCGCGATTTATTTGACAATATGCGAACACAATGAACGTCTTGAACAATTATGTTCATTATTTCTGGTTTAAATGATTACCTTGACTGTTTTTTAATATCTATATCAGATAAAGGAACAAATAAAATACAAATTAAACAAAATTCTATTTTGATATCAACAATCACTCATGTTGAGCGGATTATTTCGTAAAGCTATAAGCATGCGTTTTTGTACGACCTCACCGCTCCCTACCCATTTTGAACAATCTAACAATCCCGGTCACAAATAAATTTTGAAATACGAATTACATACAGATCTGTATCAAAGCAAGCGAATTGTGGTCGTATATGATTCGCCCTAATGGGGCAGTTTAAGTTTAATCTAATAACGCCTTTCCTACTTATTTGCAAATATACCAGGGGTGAGAAAACCTGATCTTTTAATAAAGCGTAAATTGCAGCTGTTAAATAAGTTTCCTTAATCTTCTGTAAACAATGTATCACTGTATCCTTGTACGTAGATTAAATGTACAGCTCCAGGTAGTCAGTCTTGAATATTCAATTATCCCAATCACCACCATACCTTACATATTGACCTTCCCAATTACATCTGTCAGTTAAAAGTTACAAATAAGAGGCTGCAGAGGCAATAATGAATAAAATAAAATGTTGAAATTTTCTATAATCAACCAAAAATTAGTTTAAACTTAATCATTGTTTAATTTAAGAGAAAGAAATAAACAGAAGCAATAAGAACCAAATAGGTTCCCCAAAGTGACCATCCTAAATATGTCAAATTTTAGTTAGAACAGATGCAGTTGTGTATAACTCCACAAAATTTATACAGAAAGTTGATCAATAAAATATTTGTTTAAAATAGAAACAATGGGAAACTTATCGGTAGTCCAGCACAACTATTTTCAATATGTACAGATTTTGATAAGAATACTCATATAGACGATTAATATTAACTCTTAACCTGCTACCTGAAATTGTTTCTCTCTATGCACCCAATGTAAACCAAGATCAGCAATTTTGCACTATTCCAGAAGCTATCTATCTATTTGAGCTTATTTATCGTCGGAAACCGTTGTCAATATGACCGACGCCCCCTGAAGAGATTAGTTATTTTATGTTGTGGGGGTTGTGCAAGATACATAAAGCAGCCCATTCTAGAGACACCCCTGGTCCTTTTGCATGCTCAGTGTATAGCACAGATACATGGGACCTCGGTTTAATGTCTCATCCGAAAGATTATTTATAATGTTAGTGGATGAGCGGGATATTAACCTCGGGACCCCTGGTTGACCTATCCAGCGCGTTACCACTGGACCACATCCGCTACTGTATTCCAGTCAATTTTCTATGAATCCTCCTAAAAACTAGAAATGGTACCATCCAGTGAAAGATGGACCAGTCCATTTTAGATAGTGGATAGATAGTGGGCTAAGCGGTTCGACCTAATGCGGTCGTTTGCTACTAATATATAAAACCTTTTTGTGTAGGGTTCGTCCTAATGCCAACGTTTTGCAATTTTTTATAATATACAATAAAATACTTTTTAGTTTATACTAATTTATAGTTTATACTTATTTATCGATTGTAATGGACGTTCCACAACTTTTTTTAATCACTCTCGACACCTCATGGAATCTATCGCCACTGTTTGAACCAATAATAGGTCTGTGGTCAGTAATTCGGTCAAAAATTTACTTCTGTGTTAAAAGTGCAAAATAAATAGATCCATGATATTCCTTTTTCTGTGCATTTTTGTGAAAAACGGGTCTTTAAATAACACTTTTTTACTGTTTCAATGCACATGCTTATGAAACAAAGGAGGGTTTAAGATAGTGATTTTCAGTCTCAAAGAGAAAGAAATCTTGGGTTATATATATTTTTTTTCGATTCGTAACAATATGTGTATAAAGCGCAACAGTTTTCCCGAATGTTATAAAACACTGTGCACCTAACAAAATAATTATCGGGACCAATGTGTAGGACATAATATTCGCATGTGCTATATACCATTAAAATTGATGAAGAAATAAAATACTTACAGCAGTTTTCTTCTCCGAATCGAGTCAAAATAATGCTGTTCGCGATAGTCTAAATGACATCATATACCACGTGGTATGACCGCCTTGGATAGAGACCCAATGTTAATGTTATAAGACGTTATAAAAGTTCAGAAAGGAAATTTTGATTAAAGTTCTTGTTCACTTCTTATTCATAAATTGTATTCAGTTTTACTATTTGTTTGTGTAGCCTACGCCTGAATGCTGCAACTGAATTAATGTACTTTAAGCTCCATTCGTCGCATGGAGAATTTGCAGTAATGGAACCCTTACTTATTTCGTTTTCCTTATATCTTGAGAAATTATTATTAATAAAAAATGTAATAATGATTACTGTTTCCATCCTAAAGTTTACTGAAAAGTATGTAAGAACGCAAGTTGCATGAGCAAAGGGCAATCATAATCAGCATTAGACAAAACAGAGAGAGGTAAAAGTGAAAATAATGTCGAGGAATAGCATTCATACCGTTTTAAGTGCATTCGATACTGAAAGAGAAAAGGATTAATAAGAACATCGTTGCGCATTAAAACAGTATGTTCTAATTCTTTAAGAAGATATTTAAACCTTTAAAGTAACTTTTTTATAAAGATTTAAATACTCGAAATTTATCAAAAGATTTGTCAAGTATACAAATTCGCCCCATTACTGCAGCTGTGAAAATATTCTACAGATATATGGTTTTTTTTTTGTCTTTTTTTTTAGGTTAGTCGTCTTAAGTTTGCACAGTTAGTTTGAACCTATGTGCTGGTTCGAGTACAGATATTTACAACAGCAAAAACAACAATATCATTTATTGGTGCAGATGACACAATTTGTTTAGATTGTATCAGCTAGCAGCGATTTAAAATGTTAACAAGAAACTTCGTTACATTTCGCCCTAAAGCTGTCGTGTGCAATAATTTTCAATAAGATTTAAAAATCAACTATTCGTTTTTAAATTAAATTGCTTTTGTAAAGTAGAATTTAATAACTTTGTAATATCAAATGCTTTTTAGTCACAATTAAGGTTTAAGATAAGTGTTTAAGATAAATGAAATGTATATAGATCTTCAGTTCAGCATTAGGGCGAAACATAAATGCAGAGAAATACATAAGATTAAAATGACAACTTTAGGGCGAAATCGTATACTTTTTGTCTTTTGTTTTAATTTGTTTTATTTTATGTTAGATTTCACAATGTATAATTTTATTAAGTCAAATTATAAAAAAAAAAAACATAATATTTTCTGAAACACAAATAAAACATACGGCGAATTTTACTAAAATGGAAAAGTTCAATTTCAACTTATTACTGAAGGTCAGTACTGTTTCATTTTAAGTATCTAAAATAAATGTTTAAGTAAGATCTTCAGTTAAGTCTTGTTTTCTTTGTTATTATCTTTTATAATTTTAATGTTTCTGACACGCACCTGAATAGTATAAACAGTATTGACCTTCGGAAGTAATAAGTTAAAGTTGAAATTGAAATATTCCATTTTAGTAAAATTCGCCGTATGTTTTGTTTATTTTCCAACTGAAGTCAGAAATGAAAACTCAAGAACAATATCAAATTAATAACTTTTAATTGTTAATATGACATTTAGTTTTGGCATAATTTTCCGTCATGACTGGAATAAAATCTATTTTGTAAATTCATCAAACGTTTTGCTCCGATGTCGGTCGCAAAACTAGAATGTTATGTGAATTTATGCTTATGCTAGCATGTAAATACAAAATATGACCGATTTTCACATTTTAAATTGTGAGTACCGACATCGGATACTCATGACAATGTCTTGTGGTTATTTGATTAGCGCCATCTTCAGGTACACGAATCGTCTTTTATTTTCTGTCTAAACACAGAATGGCATTGTATTTTTATTCCCGCCATGACGAAGATGGGATGTTTCAAGCTTCCTGAAAATAGAAATAAAAGGAAAGCAAGGGCAGGGAGGGAGGGAAATATAATTTTAAGTCATGAAAATAATTTTTTAAACTTTTAAAATAAAAATCGTATTTCTACCTTCCAGTTCAAGTTCCCAATAGGAAAAGAATTTGAAAAGCATGGAGCTGGGTTTAAATAGTGATCTAAAATTAGCTCGTAGAATTCATTACGTCATAGGTCAGAACGACAAATCGGAGAAGGCCTTCAGTGTAAAATAAAGAAGTTTAAACACGAGCGATTAAACTAGAACTTATACGCTTTAGAAAATATTAGGGTTTTTTTCATAATTGACTTTTTGCACAATTATACAAATTTTACATTGTGAAATCTAACAAAAAATAGAACAAATTAAAACAAATGACAAAAAATTTACGATTTCGCCCTAAAGCTGTCGTTTCAATCTTATATATATCTCTGCATTTATGTTTCGCCCTAATGCTGAAATTGTACTAATATTCTGAAGGTATATATACATTTCATTTATGTACAATTTCCTGTACGCTTTACTTGTGACAAAGAAAGCATTTATATATTACAAAGTAATTAAATTCTACTTCACAAAAGCGATTAAATGTAAAAACGATTAGTTGATTTTTGCATCTTATTGAAAGTTTATTTTGCATGTGTTTTACAATTAAATATTGTGATATCTTTTAGTAAACAATATAATGTCATGTCGTTCATTTCAAAGATAGAAACGGTGCAGTGATGTAAGATGTTAATTGATTCGAAAAGAAAGTTTAGCATTTATATGTTGCAATATATAATAAGTAATAAGTTGAAGTTGAAATATTCCATTTAAGTAAATTTCGCCGTATGTTTTTTTTATATACGCTTTAGAAATTATTAGTTTTTTTTATAATTGACTTTCTCGCACAATAATACAAATTATACATTGTGAAATCTAACAAAAAATAGAACAATTTAAAACAAATGACAAAAAGTTTACGATTTCGCCCTAAAGCTGTCGTTTTAATCTTTTATATATCTCTGCATTTATGTTTCGCCCCAATGCTGAAATTGTACTAATATTCTGAAGAAATATATACATTTCATTTATGTACAATTTCCTGTACGCTTTACTTGTGACAAAGAAAGCATTTATATATTACAAAGTAATTAAATTCTACTTCACAAAAGCGATTAAATGTAAAAACGATTAGTTGATTTTTGAATCTTATTGAAAGTTTATTTTGCATGTGTTTTACAATTAAATATTGTGATATCTTTTAGTAAACAATATAATGTCATGTCGTTCATTTCAAAGATAGAAACGGTGCAGTGATGTAAGATGTTAATTGATTCGAAAAGAAAGTTCAGCATTTATATGTTGCAATATATAATAAGTAATAAGTTGAAGTTGAAATATTCAATTTTAGTAAAATTCGACGTAAGTTTTTTTTTATATACGCTTAAGAAAATATTAGGTTTTTTTTATAATTGACTTTCTCGCACAATAATACAAATTATACATTGTGAAATCTAACAAAAAATAGAACAATTTAAAACAAATGACAAAAAGTTTACGATTTCGCCCTAAAGCTGTCGTTTTAATCTTTTATATATCTCTGCATTTATGTTTCGCCCTAATGCTGAAATTGTACTAATATTCTGAAGGAATATGAACATTTCATTTATGTACAATTTCCTGTACGCTTTTCTTGTGACAAAGAAAGCATTTATATATTACAAAGTAATTAAATTCTACTTCACAAAAGCGATTAAATGTAAAAACGATTAGTTGATTTTTGAATCTTATTGAAAGTTTATTTTGCATGTGTTTTACAATTAAATTATTGTAATATCTTACAGTAAACAATATAATGTCATGTCGTTTATTTCAAAGATAGAAACGGTGCAGTGATGTAAGATGTTAATTGATTCGAAAAGAAAGTTCAGCATTTATATGTTGCAATATATAATAAGTAATAAGTTGAAGTTGAAATATTCCATTTTAGTAAAATTCGCCGTACGTTTTTTTTTTTTTATATACGCTTGAGAAAATATTAGTTTTTATATAATTGACTTTCTCGCACAATAATACAAATTATACATTGTGAAATCTAACAAAAAATAGAACAATTTAAAACAAATGACAAAAAGTTTACGATTTCGCCCTAAAGCTGTCGTTTTAATCTTATATATATCTCTGCATTTATGTTTCGCCCTAATGCTGAAATTGTACTAATATTCTGAAGGAATATGTACATTTCATTTATGTACAATTTCCTGTACGCTTTACTTGTGACAAAGAAAGCATTTATATATTACAAAGTAATTAAATTCTACTTCACAAAAGCGAAATCTAACAAAAAATAGAACAATTTAAAACAAATGACAAAAAGTTTACGATTTCGCCCTAAAGCTGTCGTTTTCATCTTATATATATCTCTGCATTTATGTTTCGCCCTAATGCTGAAATTGTACTAATATTCTGAAGGAATATGTACATTTCATTTATGTACAATTTCCTGTACGCTTTACTTGTGACAAAGAAAGCATTTATATATTACAAAGTAATTAAATTCTACTTCACAAAAGCGATTAAATGTAAAAACGATTAGTTGATTTTTGAATCTTATTGAAAGTTTATTTTGCATGTGTTTTACAATTAAATTATTGTAATATCTTACAGTAAACAATATAATGTAATGTCGTTCATTTTAAGGATAGACACGGTGCAGTGATGTAAGATGTTAATTGATTCGAAAAGAAAGTTCAGCATTTATATGTTGCAATATAAAAAAAGTAATAAGTTGAAGTTGAAATATTCCATTTTAGTAAAATTCGCCGTATGTTTTTTATATACGCTTTAGAAAATATTAGTTTTTTTATAATTGACTTTCTCGCACAATAATACAAATTATACATTGTGAAATCTAACAAAAAATAGAACAATTTAAAACAAATGACAAAAAGTTTACGATTTCGCCCTAAAGCTGTCGTTTTAATCTTTTATATATCTCTGCATTTATGTTTCGCCCTAATGCTGAAATTGTACTAATATTCTGAAGGAATATATACATTTCATTTATGTACAATTTCTTGTACGCTTTACTTGTGACAAAGAAAGCATTTATATATTACAAAGTAATTAAATTCTACTTCACAAAAGCGATTAAATGTAAAAACGATTAGTTGGTTTTTGAATCTTATTGAAAGTTTATTTTGCATGTGTTTTACAATTAAATATTGTGATATCTTTTAGTAAACAATATAATGTCATGTCGTTCATTTCAAAGATAGAAACGGTGCAGTGATGTAAGATGTTAATTGATTCGAAAAGAAAGTTCAGCATTTATATGTTGCAATATATAATAAGTAATAAGTTTAAGTTGAAATATTCCAATTTACTAGAATTCGCCGTATGTTTTTTTTTATACGCTTTAGAAAATATTAGTTTTTTTTATAATTGACTTTCTCGCACAATAATACAAATTATACATTGTGAAATCTAACAAAAAATAGAACAATTTAAAACAAATGACAAAAAGTTTACGATTTCGCCCTAAAGCTGTCGTTTTCATCTTTTATATATCTCTGCATTTATGTTTCGCCCTAA
The DNA here is from genome assembly GCA_012932295.1 of Cyclina sinensis. Classification (NCBI taxonomy): domain Eukaryota; kingdom Metazoa; phylum Mollusca; class Bivalvia; order Venerida; family Veneridae; genus Cyclina; species Cyclina sinensis. The sequence continues at coordinate 1,409,014 of JAAONU010000022.1, forward strand.
TGCTGAAATTGTACTAATATTCTGAAGGTATATATACATTTCATTTATGTAAAACTTGCCGTACGCTTTACTTGTGACAAAGAAAGCAATTAATATTACAAAGTAATTAAATTCTACTTTACAAAAGCGATTAAATGTAAAAACGATTAGTTGATTTTTGAATCTTATTGAAAGTTTATTTTGCATGTGTTTTACAATTAAATTATTGTAATATCTTACAGTAAACAATATAATGTCATGTCGTTCATTTCAAAGATAGAAACGGTGCAGTGATGTAAGATGTTAATTGATTCGAAAAGAAAGTTCAGCATTTATATGTTGCAATATATAATAAGTGATAAGTTAAAGTTGAAATTGAAATATTCCATTTTAGTAAAATTCGCAGTATGTTTTATTTATACGCTTTAGAAAAAAGTATTTTTTTTATAATTGACTTTTTTGCACAATTATACAAATTATACATTATGAAATCTAACAAAAAATAAAACAAATTAAAAAAATGACAAAAAGTTTACGATTTCGCCCTAAAGCTGTCGTTTTAATCTTATATATATCTCTGCATTTATGTTTCGCCCTATTGCTGAAATTGTACTAATATTCTGAAGGAATATATATATTTCATTTATGTAAAACTTGCCGTACGCTTTACTTGTGACAAAGAAAGCAATTAATATTACAAAGTAATTAAATTCTACTTTACAAAAGCGATTAAATGTAAAAACGAATAGTCAATTTTTGAATCTTATTGAAAATTTATTTATTTTGTTTCTTTTTTTTTCTAATAAATTATTGTGATATCTTACAGTAAAACAATATAATGTAATGTCGTTCATTTTAAGGATAGACACGGTGCAGTGATGTAAGATGTTAATTGATTCGGAAAGAAAGTTCAGCATTTATATGTTGCAAGTCAATTCGCCCTAAGGCTGTCTTATGTACTTCATATTATGGTTCACCCTAATGCTGAAATTTTACTAATATGCTTTTGGATAGAAACGGATATGTTAATTGATTCGGAAAGAAAGTTCAGCAATTACATTTTTGTATCAATTGTAGAATTCGTCCTAATGCTGCAGTTATCCGATATATTTAATAAGTATGCAGATTTTTTCTCTCTATTTTTGCACTATATTTTACAATAGATTTGAGTCAAATTCAATAATAATTTTCCTTCCTATAAATATAATAAATTTGTTAAGTTTCTAAAACCATATCAGTCATACAAATTTAGAGTTTTGTCAAGAGGTTATTATTTGTCTGTATAGTTTTAGACGCTTTTGTCACTCTGGCACTCATTTACTTAAAGACATAAATACCATAGTGACACACTGGCACCAGAGCATCAAAATAACCATAAACAAAGTTGTTTTATTTCTCTCTTCTCTATAATATAAAAGAATAAAGACAAAATGTTGTTTTATAGTGATTTTGAAGCTCTAGTGCCAGTGTAGTGCAGTCTTTTATACGAACTACGACCCCTACGGGATTTCAATATAACCATTTATATATCATATTGAAATTTTACTTAAGACCCTTTTTCCAAGTCAAATTGTACTTCGCAGCAAAGCTGCGAGTATCAGGTCAGTAATCCGGTCAAAAATGTGCTTGCGTGGTGTAAATAGATCCCTTATTTTCCATTTTCTGTGCATTTTCGAGTAATACATTTCTTAAAATCAGAATTTTTCACTGTTTGAATGCATTCTCCATGAAATACATGTACGATGGTTTTCATGTTGATCTTTTCAAATTTTCCAAGCACGTCAGCAAAGAATGATTCTTTATCATAGACAGAAGAAATAATAAGAATTTACGATAATCCTAAGTACCTAGATAGAAATGTACGATGGGTACTTTTGGCTTAGTACAGATTAATAAAAAACAGAGAGAGATAGATAGATAGAAAAATAGAAAAATATATAGATAGATAGATAGATAGATAGATAGATATTTAGATAGATAGATAGATAGATAGATAGATAGATAGATAGATAGACAGACAGACAATTTTCAAATTTACTTATCAAAGGTTACTGAACAGGAGCGAAGGCTTGTCTGTTTCATCCTTTTTAAACAATTATGAAATAATTCTGTCAAATATCAGAGTGTTTAAAAAGAATTATCCAAAGTGACGGAGCATAAAATGTTAGAATATGCGTAATAAAATGGATATAAACCTTTATTATTTTCAAATTCAGTTATATTTTCACAGTACCTTTACTATAGGGAGTTAAAAAAATAGTATATAACTAAAGGGATTTAAATTCTATTTAATTTGTGTTAATTTCTTTTCCTACAGAATATATACAAAAGGTCGAATTCTTTCGTGTAAATCAGTACTTAATGTCGAAATGCCAGATGAGTTATAGTTTTTATATGACAGCCAAGAGAATCCGTGCTAATGTTTCAAATATTATTATTTATTTAATTAGCTATGTTCAGTGTTGAATTCAGCAAATTTAATAACTGAAAAAATTACAGTCCGAACAAATCTGCTTGACTATAGAATTAATATAGAGTTGAATTTGATCGTTTACACCAGTATTTATTATGGAAATGCCTGTTTATTTACAATGTGTTGATACGATCGCGAAGTGAACACGTCAGTCAAGTTAGAGAACACCGTTCGTAAAAATCTTGGCATAAATGGACAAATTGGACAAAGTATTTATATGTATTTTATTACCTTTGACTACATGTACTTCGCAGTTTAATAATTATTTAATATTTACAAACGTATTTACATACAGTATATTTCAAACAATATTAGTGTTTATTAAATATTGCATGAAATAGAAACATTGTTTATCATCGGTAATTGCAGCTTTTAATAATATTTTACTAAAGGACATGTCATTTACATATCTTTTAATAACATACAATGTTTTCTGGGAGAAATGTACTGGCAGATCTGTGGTACCCAAATCCAAATATGAAGATGACCCTCAGTCGAAAAAGCTATCAAGAGGAATATTTCTCAAAATATACCTTTATAAAAGATCAAGGCACTTGTTAAATATCATATTGTTTTCCTGTTATTTAGAAGTGTCATAGAGAAAGATAAAATTACAATCAAATGACCGCAACAAACGTATCCATCTTATGTGGCTTATCTTTATGGTGCATGGTAACGTGTAACTATTGAGACGCTTGCTATGTACATATATATATATTTATAGATTCTACTGTCTATTTGTAGATTTTTTTGTGTTCCTTAAATTATTAAAAAAAATAAAATAAGATGTCCATCTATAGTTTTTATTGAAATAATTACTCTTAGAAATATGTGACTTCCAAACAAATATGAAATAAGTTAATTTTCAATCAAGGAAAGCTTACTAAACCGGAAATGCTTTTAAGACCGCACTGAGGTGCCTACTACTTAATGTTGAATTCGTGTACAGTTGGTCAGTTATATCTTGCCCAGCGTCTTAAGGCGAACCACCTTAGGGCGAAAAAAAGTTTTCTTAAGATTTCTCAAAAGTTAATGATTTTTTTTTCATAAATTCAACACATCGACAAAAAGAAGAGTATAATTAACAGATCAGGAGAAAAATAGATTTAAAAATGTTACAATTAAAAGATATAACTTGCTTCGCCCTAAACCCTATGTTTTAACCATTTCGTCCTAAGCTTGTAATTGTATTAATATATATATATGAATGATTATTCAGATTTTATAAAAGTTGATGATATAATGCCCAGTCCTTTTCCAATCCAGTTGACTTTCAACACCTACTTGTAGAAACAATGAACACTTACTTGATGTGAGTTTAACTCTTAAGAGTAGTTTCAGAAATTGTCCTTATAAAGTTTAAAACAATTTCATGATACATTTTTTCGCTTTTTGTTTTCAACGATAGATAGGAAATATTTATTTTGAAGTGGCAGTGTCATCAACTCAAGTAGATTATTCTTGTCTACCAGACTGTGACATAAAGTGTTTAATATGAATCCATTTGTTCCATACTGTTTTTATTTCCGGACGGAAATTTAAGAACATATGTCGGTAAGAGCAAAACAAACTAATTTTTAAGTAGGAACTTCCTTAATGTACATGTAGGTGTGAGATAGTAAGTATAGTGAATCATTTTTTAAATATGTATAAAAACTAAACATACTGTTAGAGAACACTAGCATTTGATAGAATATGGTGCCTGTTGGCTTATGTATGTAACAAGAATTTCAAATATTCTCTAGATAAAAAGTTGATAAAATTTAATCGAATGATCGCACACCTGGTCAACATTGATGTTTTGTCAGATCCCTGTCCTAACTCCCGCACAACCACTCTCGGATAAATTGCAATATGCAAAAATACCGAAAAAGAAATAAAACTTGTATAGTGGCTCATAAATAGTGTAGGACGCTAAATTAAGTACACTGCACATAACATCCTGTGAAATCTGGTGACACTTTTTGAAACTGCCCTTGTCCAAGAAACAAGCCACGCAAATAGCAATTTTTTATACACCAAGGATCTGTTTGCAAAGACTTGGGTTCCTTCCGTATTTCTTTATCTATCTCTCCATTTGCTCACTCCTGTGAGACAGTGCTTGGAAAGAAGACAAATGCAAAAATCAGCCTGCTACACGTTTAGCCAATCTCATATTAATCTAAGCCCATAATTGCGTAATATACAAATAAAACGGCTTTTTTTAAATTTAATGATCTCAAGCTCATAATACAAAAAATATCAATTATTACAAAAGTCATTATTACTCAAAAATCAATAACGTGCAAACATTCACTGGATGTACTTATTCGGTAGTTCCGTCAGGACTACAATATTACTGCGCTTGAAAAAAAATCAGGGGCGGTTAAAGGAATTAACTTGAAATAAACCATATTACGGATAAACCGTTGGAGAACTTTTCCTGGTTAAGATTTTAACCTTAGCTGAAGAATAGTTTTGTTTCGATACAATAAAATACACTGAAGTATGATTTAGTATTTACTTAATATATCATATTATTTATACAAAAATATGGTGTAAAATAATTAAAAAACTGTAAATAAGGAAAGCTGTAAAGTTCCACTGTGTTGTGCATAAAAATATTCAATAATAATAAGACAGCGAAAGAATATGCATTATGATTTAAAACTTCATAGAATCCAATTAGAAGTAGCTAGAAATAATGAAGTACTTGAACGGTGAATATCATTACTTTCATTAAAAAAAGTGAATTATGCATATCAAAATTAATTAAATTTAAAATTAATTTTGGAAGAAATAAAATCACCATTAACTTTACCTGAGACAATGGACATTACTGATAAAATAAACGTTATCAGATATATGGTATAACGATAAACTTGCTCACGGTTTTACTCATCAATGCTTTGCTCGCCATAATGACCAGTATTGTGTTCCAATGATTATAGACTGGCGTTGATAAGTTTTAAAATCTTATAGGAAATAAAAAAAAAATATACACGATGTATCTAATATTGAAATCATCAATAAACATGCCATGTTTAATGAAAGAACAAGTCTCTTTATGGGTTTATAATATGTTATTATATACCTAAATTATGTACTCGATTTCTTTAAACCTACACAAGAAATCTGTTATGCTATTAAGATGAGCGATTGTGCCAACATCTGGGCATTCTGAAAACATTCATATTGTCAGAATCAATGACCAGACAGACACCTATTAATTTGCACCCCTACGGTTATTAAATACGATAGCATCCCGGATAAAAGAAATAAAGCATACCGTTGTTGCACCTAAGATTGAATAAAAGCACCGAAAATCGTATGTGGAAACTTCTACCGGCGTCGGTTGCGAATACGGTTCTTGAAGAAGACTTCTGAGTAGTCGAGCTTTCTGCAAGTCTGGCATTGCATTTGCGTGTTCGTTATGAGTGTTATTGTTTACAATGCTTCGTGTATTGAAAGTTCTGTATAAACGTGATATAACACGTCGCGACACAAGTACTCTCCGGTGATACGCTTTGTTTGTTGTAACGCACAAAGACGATGATTGCCATCAAGAACTACAAATTTACATAAAGACACACCTTTTTTCATTAAAAAAATTCCTTGTTTCTTCAAATGCAAGCCCAATTATCGGTGTCGCATTGAAGGGTATAATCAACAGTTTTAATCATATTTTGGCAAAGTTTGTCAACAGTTTCTATATTCACATCACGGACTCAGTAATGTGATTGTCTCCCTCCGGTTCAACAATATTTTCACATTAATACGGTACTCGCAAAAAAAGAACATCTTTTATGCTACGATTCACTTCATTTTCTGCCTCCGTCAAAAGGTGTTCTGTTATGTTTTCTGTCATTTTAACATTAGAATGTTTGCAACTGTTTCTTTTTCTGCTGCACCCACCAGATTGAAGCGAACTGAGTTTTTCTGACTGGATAACATTATAATTTATATGTTTGACCTAAGGCATATCAGGGTTACCGATTCTCAACTTAGGGAAAATTCAGCATTTAACACGTAAAGAACTGTGAAGTAAACGGCCTACATGTAACACTTGTAAAACGGTATAGACAATTCTAGCTTTTGTTAACAATACATGACGTAACTCGCAAGTTCATACAATAACGAAAACATAATTAATGAAATGCTCTTGAAGATACCAAGAAAAAGACGAACTAACACAGGAAAACAAATAAATGAAGCAAGGCTGAACATTAATGTGAAAATGAAAGACATTTTTTTTTACAAAAATATCTTTTTTAAGCTGAAATATTAACCAAAAAGCTTCACCTGGTATTTCCACAATTGAGTGTTTGTATTAACACAATATTTGATATAACGCAGACAACAGTTAATTTGAATTGGTTGTTATTATCATTATGTGATGATTTTTTTAGGTTTAATTTCATGCCCTGCCTCCTAAGACAGTCCTACGAAAAAACGGTGATTTCCAGCACGGACGGTTATAATAGCCTGTATCAAATCACAGGGCAACAACACAAACGGTTTATCTCTCTTAACGTCTCAGTAGAAGATGGATACTGGAGTCTGGCTGTAGTTAATTACAGAATAAAAGCTGAAATTTGAAACACATGTCAATTTATCTAGGAATAAATTAAATTTGTTCAAAAGGGGGATATTGCTTCATTTAAAAAGGGAAAGTTGATATCCGTTAAATCCTTTCAAAACAATGTTTCACCATAAGTTTTGAACAAAATGGAAAAATGAAAAATGGCATGTTGACATAAGGGCCGGTAAAATAGTACTATTAACCATTTTTTGGTGTGACAGTACCCACTTAATAAGTAATATCTAACAAAATCCCAAACGATGATGGATGCGTGGGAATGATTTATTTAATATAAATACATTATATATTAACTGCCCGTTGTTTTTTAAATAACCATTCCATATTTATCAGTTTTTAAAATGAAATAAATTAGATGAAAATAACATAACAATTTTAGCTACTAATATTTTTGCTTAAAATGATTTCTTTATAATTGGAGAGAAGTAAATATACAGTGTAATTCCAGCCTTCTATTCACCTTAAAAATGCAAGATAAATGTACTGTCCTTAGCAGGACTCAATCCATGCAATTGTAGTAATTGGAACTGTGGTTTACCATAAAAGAAAAGGGCGCGGCGACTTTTGAATTTGGTGCATGAAATATGAAGATAGTATCTCTTCTGTGACTACCAGGGTAAAATAAATATCAATAAAGTATGAAAAGTTTTGACTTCTGATGCATGTTCTTTTCACAGTAACAACTTAAATGTCTATAAACATTTCCCATTTTATGCACCTGTAAATGATCTGTGTAAGTAACTATAAATTAGCATATGCTATACAGAGGTGAACTAAACAAAAAACAAAAATAGCGTCAGGGTCAGTGTCAGAATCACTGATAATACTATCAGTTTTCCGTACTCAAAATTCTTGAAAGCAGCAGCTTTCCTTTGGTTCTTGAAACTTTAAACCTATATCAGTTGCAAGAAGTAGGAGTATTCCTTTGCTCTATCTAGTCGTTCTGTAAAAGCAATTGCACATGTCGCTTCACAATGACGCATACTTTCAACATGCAGAGCAAATGACCCATTGTTATTTTCACCTCTTTTCATGAACCGTAATAGTCTGGCTTGATTTTTAGAAATCTGTATTGAAATTATTGATTTGATATCTTGTTCTGCTGAGGTGCGACTCTGAAAAAAAAATGCAAATAAATGCATGTTGAAAACCTACAGTTAGACACTTGATGTATTTTGTCGCGATGTCAATGCGTTCTACTGACAGCAGCTTTTTTCAATTCTGAAAATTCATCGCCTCTCGAATATTTGAAAATGTGAAGTAGGCCAGCACCTTTATATTTACTTATGAGAATTGTAATTTTTGATTTTCTCAGATGCAAGACAGATAATTCTGCAAGAAATTGATGTTACTTCTGTCTTTTTTCCTGGTTTGAATGAATTTGCTCGAATTTTGTTGACAGATGCAAATGATATTTTCATAATGCTTTTTCGACCTTCAAGATCTGTCTTGATGAGAATATCATCTAAATCCTCTTGTGGCTTTGATATATTATCTATTATCTCTACCAGTCACTGATGGAGGAAGTCTAATTATCATTTAAGGTGGCCTATGTGGCTCAAAACCAAGTGTGTATGAAATTGTTCATTTCATTTTCTTCTTGTAGAGCTTCATATATCTGCTATCAGTATTTTCTTCACGTTCAGTCATTAATGAATCTAATACTGAAATTTGCACTGAACTTGATTCATTTTTAAAGATACCTCTAACTGCAGATATATCTTTCATATCTAAATCCGCAGTGTTATTCAAATAATCTGTATCAAATCTTCCATGTGCGTGTGCATTTTGAGCAATTGCAATGCATAAATTTTGCAATATTAATGTTTACTTCCAGACAATTTGAATTTGTTTCAGTATAAACATTGATGGCTGCAGGGTAGCGGCATGATGAAACACAGAAAACACAATTCTTGAGGACTGTTCAGTTTCTAGAGTGTTCTTTTTTCAAAAACAAATCGTCTTTTAAGATTCAAGGTATTTGCAAATATATTGCTTTCAGTTTTATTCCATCCCTGTCTTCTCCAGCTGATTGTCTATCAGTTCTGGTTTTAGCCTTCGGTTTTGATATGTTGTTAATCTCTTAGGTAAAATTCTTCAGTTTCAGTAAATCTTGAAGGTTGTTTGATTTTTTATCAAGCAGGTATTCATAAGTATATTCACAAATTCTATTGAATTTGACGTCATGAAGTGATGTTTAAACATACATATTTTTCCATTTCTTTTCAAAAAATGCTCTTCATAAATTGCGCTTAAAGATACCATATTGCTTTCATATAGTGAAATGTCCTAAAGATCTTCATCCTAAACAAAGATTTCTATAATACTAGGTTCAATAAATGTGTCATATAAAACCTTAATACATAAATATATTGCCTTCTTGTTGATAACTATGTTCTGTAGTATTTTCTGGCAATCTGAATAAGTCATTATTATGGATAAATATATATCGGAGCAGGCATTGGACACAAATAACTTCCTGCACATTTATGGTTTTTATTTCGCCCTTTAGCTCCTTTGTGAAATTGAAATATTTTACAGGTATGTTGGTTGGCTTTTGGGTTGTTTTATTTTTTTTTTTCAAAAAAATATAAAAATAATAAAATAAAAAAAAAATACTGGCTAAAACATATTGTCCATTATTCTCAACAACATGAAGTTCAGAAAGGGGCTGAAAACAAACACCATAAAACCTCTTATTTTAGGGGCTGAAAACAAACACCATAAAACCTCTTATTTTAGGGGCTGAAAACAAACACCATAAAGCCTCTTATTTTAGGGGCTGAAAACAAACACCATAAAATATCCTGAAAGTACTTCTTTAATTGAGTTATGATAAAAATCCAAACAAAATAAAATAATAAAACCTCAAACACACTTTGAAATCTTAAATATATACAAATAAAAAAGCTTCATTTTAAATTTAATGATCTCAAGCTTTTTGCAACAAAACTAATACAACAAAATTATTTATAAAAGAAGTCATTATTACTCAAAAATCAATAATGTGCAAACATTCAATAGATCTACTTATATTTTTATTTTCTACATAATTTGATTAAACGCTGATAATGAAAATGTTGCTGCAATAAAATCTTATGAATAACATTAATAGATTGCTGGAGTGGTCAGCAGACTTTAAAGAAACACAAGCTGGTGCTAATTGATTTGAAACTGTAAGGGGCAATTATCACTCATGCATTTACTGATAAGACTCGGCTCAAATGAGCCGATTTTCTCCGGTTTGTCGTAGGACTAAAGAGTGCATTTATATGTCGACTTCAGGTCTGCCCCCTTTTATTATTTAGTGCTGTCGTTTCAGGGATATTAACAAGTTGAATAATTTATCAATTATAGCTTTTAAGCATTCATATACTTTTGTGCTGAAGAAACATCTTTGATTTGAGTTTTACTTCTAAGCTGGTTAGATCTTTCGAAATCACAGGACATATTGAAGTTTTTTGGTAGGTTAGATTAAACCCAAAGCACAAACAATGACGACAGCAAAACATCTTTTGCGGATATTGTAACATTTAATTTTAAGTTCAATTTCGTTTATAATCTTGCTTCCAATTTATTTCGTGATATAATATTAAATGTTTTTAGAACATGTCGTGAATTAATAAAACATAATGTCCAGTACATAGTATATAACAGTGTAATACATTTAAAGTTAACAAAACGATTAGTCAATTATAATTTGATAGTTATATTGCATTTATAGTTGATGTTATTATCGGCGACGGCCATTGAAAAACAATTTTAAACGTCATGCTGGTGTTTTATTTCTTGGTGCTATTTCAACATGTTCAAAGAGTATTTTTATTTTCACTTTAAGAATAGAAGTGCCTTGATAACTTGATAAACAAGAAAATAACTACAGAAAAAAAGTTAAATCTGTAAGTGAGTGTTAAGACATTTTACAATAATAATAACCTCTCCTTAGAATTTATTTGTGTCGCTATGGCCTGAGCAATGGTCCAAGATAGTACACTGACACTTGCAATAAAACCCCCGTTACATCTGTAAGTCAGCTGGAGATGCCCATGGCATGTGTCCATTAGTCAGAATAATGTTTACTCAACACCATATTATGCTATCCTATAACGTTTGCTCAGTCAACAAATGTTTCATCTATTTGAGATATAAAATGGTTCACTGCTTTTCAATAATAAAAACGGACGATTAAACACCGTTTAAGTGTTTATAACCGAATTTCGTGGTTAAAATTACTGGACCTCTTCTATGTGTTTCAAACTAAAGATGCTAAGTATATAGTTTTGAAATTTGATTATTACACAAAACAATGATGGAAAAATATTCCATAAGGGAAGTCAGTTATAACTCTACGTAAAATTTGTACTCTTTAATTCAAATTTTCGGACACTTATTCTTTATCAAGAAAACTACAGATTTTTTTTAACTTAAGTTACAACCATGTCAATATATTTCATGTTGTTTTATGTGTCTTGGGGCAACGTCTCGTCATTCCTTCAAGATGTGACGTCGTTTCCCGAAAAAAAACAATACTTTTATATCATTTAGAAAAAAAGAGCTCAACAACAATAATAGATTTCTGCGCCTACACAATGTTAACATATGCAATATCACTAAAACTGAAAAAAGAGATGTTGCAACAGGTTCTAGACTGGGCAAAGACTTAACTTGTAGTTACATGAGGATATGGGATGCAACGGTGTGCGTTTAATTAACATCATCATGCCATGTGTTGATTGTGTTTCATCACATATATTTCTTTTTAAACCATATAATAAATATTAAAAAAACACATTGCAACTTTTATTATTATTCAAAATTGTATTGTAATTTACTTGAACATTGCTCAACCTAAGAAGACATGTTTGTACTAAAATAAACAATATCTTTGATTTTCCACTATGATAAAACAACCTTAACCATTATTTCCCTCTAATCCATTAGTTATAAATCAGCCTCAAGTGATCTGTTAATCAGCACCTTTATGACCCTTCAATTAGCCACAGGTCAATATCCAGGATGTTATCTACAATGTGTAGGGCATCCTAGAAAACCTTGACTGGACCCCCACTAGTAATAAATTAGCCTCAAGTGATCTGTTAATCAGCACCTTTATGACCCTTCAATTTGCCGCAGGTCAATATCCAGGATGTTATCTACAATGTGTAGGGCATCCTAGAAAACCTCGACTGGACCCCTGGACTGGACTCATGGACTGGACCCGTGCACTGGACTCATAGACTTCTTTAAAGTCCTTTCTGAGGTCATGATTGATTGAAAGATGTGTGTCGGTGTGTCCTAAAATAACCTTTCACCTGTTCAAAGAATTAGCTCAAGCTGTGTCATCATATTGTACTCAATTGAGTTATTGCTGTAGGATCTGGGAGAATTAATTTGATTTCTTTAAAGTTATCTATGCAATTCAAGATTAAGAACAGAAGTGTGGATTAAAAATGTTTTCATTTACTGCCAAAGAGGTGACAATTTCAAACAATGTAAATCAAAAGAAGCAAGTTGTCATGATTTAATTTATTTTCATGTTTCTACATAGTTTTGTTGTTAAATGGAAGACATTTTGAAAGACAAAGTGAAATGAAAAGTAAATACTGTTTGATAATTTTAAATACGAATTTAAAAAGGAATAAAAAAAAAAACAGTTGTGACTGATATGCCAGATTGTACTGGTTACTGTCTTTTATTCACATTTACAAAAACGACAATAATGACATTATTGGTTTAAATATCATTTTTAATAAACACCTCATATATGCTTTTTAAAAAGAGTGTCTCATCTCTGTAGATTCCATATTTGTATACATTTTTTATAAAGGATGTCAAACGTCCAATGGCTTGTAGTGTAAAACTGACATTAAATATAGACCCGAGAACATGTACATCTGTTCACATTTTTTTCTCTAAAAACACTCCTTTGGTCCACACAAATTTAAACTGAATGTTGCATACTGAAAATATTTTGTAGTTCATGTTGTGTTTAGTAAATAGTAAGTTATTTTAAAGAGTTTAACTGGTATCATTATGCCTATATATCATAAGTACACAAACAATAATACAACAGTTCAAAATGACCACATTCGCTTCATAAGCCTGTTTAAAAATTTCCTTTCTACTTTTTGTAACAGCTATCAAGATTTCAAAATTAAAGCTCCAAAGGCACAGAGAATACAACTGCTTCAGAACTTGAAGTTGTAATGGTGATTAAGTTACATAATCACTTTCAGCAAAATCACCTATTATCTAGCTGTTAAACCATAGTTGTCCATTGTTTTGTTATTTTATATAGCTTAGGTCATGTCCTGAAAATCAAAGCACTATTTTAAGTCTGAAAGGGCTCTGTGGAAGATTTTCTTAAATTTGCTTCAAAATGAGTGATAGAATTTGTCAAATAGTTCATTGATTGTGTTATGCAAGCAGTTTAATTTAAAGTCTGAAAAAAAGTATAGCAAACATTTCATGTGCAAAGTGAATAATTATTGATGATAATATTATTAAAGATTTAAAAAATCAAAATAAGAGTATGCAGAATTCTTAATTTTAAATTAATTATACCTAATAAGAAGAGCTTTCTCATAAATTTTATCTCATATTCTTCTCAGGACAGAAGAAATAATTAACACTTTTTTTCCAGTTGTAATAGGATTTGAATACTAACTGTTGTTTACACAATGACAAGGTTATCTGTTGTGTCTGTTGAAATATATGAATCCTGCTTACGTCCACACAACTTAAAAAGATAACGATACACTATTTATTTTGAAATTAGTACATTAATTGTTTTACTCTGAAAAGAGCATTCTGTTACTAAATGTTGCAACAATCATAAAGATTCCGTAGTAGTGGTAGTATAACTCTTGAGAACAAGTTGTATATTAAACACTGCATTATCATTGGTAACTTCAAACTAAATACACTAAATACAATCTGTAATAAAAAGGTTAAAATCTGTCATGAACTCTAAGCAGTACCATGTTTTCAAAGTAATCATAGATAATAAAAATGTTCATTACTTTAAATAACATTTATTGCACTATAAATTAGTGTTGTTTTCATAATATGTAAAATATTAGTTGAAATGAACCAATTTTTCAATTAAAAAGTTAAATTTGTCCGTTGTTCATTGTCGCAAAAAGTAATATTCCAGAGCCAAAGATTGTCTATCACACTGTATTTTAAAAACTGAATAAAAAATGATGAATAAAAATATATTTAACTCTTAAAATTGTTCATTTCATAACCCAATACACCCATGCAAATATCTACCACTGCATGTTACTAGTCCCAAAACCAAAGTGAGAAAAAACGGAAATTAGGAAAGTACTGGGAAGTTTTATGGCCTCAGTGCTGTAAATCTGACACTCAAAACAGTAGTGACAAGAAAGAATTTCAGGATAATCCATGAACTTTAGAACCTCAGGTACACAACATGGCATGCTGAACATAAAAGAGTTCAAAGACTCCCTGATATGACACTTCAGTCTCAAGTCAATTTGCAATGCTTAATTACAACTGTGGAAGAATGATTTGAAGTTTAAAACACCATCCATGATTATTTGGATAGTTATACCTGCTATGTAATTATATCATAAATTACCACTGAGTGTGGGCTGGATTTATATGCCAAGTCAGTTATACAATTACTGCACAGCTCTTCAGGGCTACTAGATATCACTTATTTTTTTTTGTCAATAGACTTGGTAATTACATCATCTAACTTTCGTTTTGCTTGGTTTGCTTGCATTATATTTTGGAAAAAGGAGAAGTCTTTACCTGAAATGAATTTTGATTTAAAGTTATAACACTACCTATCAACAGAAGTAAAATATTATTGCCAATTGTTAAAATTTTCACATCAATGTATACAGAAATTGCTAGAAAGAATATTTGCAATTTATTTTCTCTTATAGTTTGGCTTTGTTCGTGGATGTCAACAGTTATAGAAACACTTACTTGTTTCTGTAACCTGTCTACCAATGACCATTGCTTGGATTTAGTCGTAGATGGTAAATGCATACTAGATATTTTTTATAACAACACCTGATAAATTTAGTGCTGATTCCTCCGTATTTTTTACAGTTTTTCAATATTGTAAAAAGTTTGACGAACACAATTCTGAGTACATTTTGGTCTATCTCTCATTCTGAAATAACTTGTATTTTGAATTTTCCATTAATGTTGTTGTCTGTGTCACATATTCATAACTGATCGTGTGACATGTGACCATGCATTTCATTTCTAAAGCAATTTAAGACCGGCTGATCTTAACATATATGCATTTTGTAATTTAATCCTGGTGTATTTCAAGCAAATTTTGCCATCCACGAAAAATAACCATGCAGATAGGGTGTTAATAATGTTTTTTATGCATTCTATTTTCTTATTTGGTTTATTTTTTTGACGATTATGCCCACAATTATTAAAGACTTTGATGAGAATAATGGCTGTTTAAAACAGTTGAATAAAGTTGAAACTACACATCTGGAAATTTTTACCCTTAGTATTGAAAAGTCTTTTCCGTTTACTCTTTTCATTTCACTTTGTTTGCAAAAAATGTCTTCAATATAAACCTATACCATTTTACCATGTGTGAAGGAATTGTAAAAAACTTCAATTTACCACAAAGTTTGAAAAGCCACTTATATTTTTTTTTGCTGCAGTAAAATGTAAATATCTTAACTATAATCAACATTTCGATCTGTTCTCAACCCTGAAATACAAAGCTCCGAAATGATTTCAAAGAAATCAGAGTTCAAATGGTATAAACAAACTCTCACAAACCCTGCAACAATTAGTCCCTTGAGAACAATAAGACGGCACGTCTTGAAAAAATTTTGAAACAGGTGAAAGGTTATTGTAGGACACCCTGCTTATAATGAAGCATGACCTCAGAAAGCACCATTTGGGTCCACGGGTCCAGTCTAAGAGTCCAGTCCAAGGGTCCAGTCCATCGGTCCAGTCCATCGGTCCAGTCTATGGGTCCAGTCCAGGTTTTGTAGGATGCCCAATGTGTAGGGGGTGGGGAAAGATATTTAACCTTTAGCTCTGCTGCTAGTCATAGTCTGGAGAACGGTTGCAGTGTTCATTGTTATAATCAAAGTGACACCAGAGAAAAAAAAAGGTGCACTTGTTTGAGTAAAATTAGTCTTTGAAGTTGTTGTTATGACGATAAAATTATACTCAACGACAGTCCCTTTCCTTTTATACACTTTTCTTCCAGTAAGACGGATAGCCACAAAACCTAGACACAGTAAGCACCAACAGGCAAATGTTCAATTAAAAATAAAATAATATAAACCAATATTTTATGATTGCGTGTGTTTTTATCATAGCGACAACATTCATCATGGAGACAACATTTATTCCACATATACCTGCCAGATGCGAGCATTTGAGAAGACATAATATAACACGAAATATATCGAAACAAAAAAATTGTTTGACAAATACTTGTGCATCTAAACATACAGCTATTATTATGTATAATGCATGAAGTTTATTTAAAATAAAAATTGACATAATTATGTATGGCATGTGGTTCAAACGAAGCGAATTCTTACAATAAACCTCCGTGCATCCGATCAAAGTTTATTTGTTTAAATCCAGGTTCTGACTAAAATTTAAAACCCTGTTTGTTGTTGTTGTTTCAATGACAGCAAAGACAATCATTTGAAAAGAAGACAGATAAATCAGCAAAACAGACGTTCGTACTAGTGATTATACGTTGGTTTGCACTGCACAAAACCGTTTTCATTAAATGTAGATAAACCGTTTTTCGTATGTCAGAAACGTTTATCGCATATCGTGCAACGTCTATCGTGCATCATGTGTCGTCCGTCTATCGTGTGTCGTGCGTCCGTCTATCGTGTATCGTGGGTCCGTCTATCGTGTATCGTGCGTTCCGTTTGTAACCTTAAACGTTCGCAGTAATTACAGCACTAAGACTTCCAATGTATGTTTTAGTAAACTGAATGTACATGTACTTGTCATGTGAATCATTCTTACGTTTCAAATAATCCTGTTTTCCATTACATTCAAATTTATTTAAAAATGAAATGAGGTTAACCTGTGGACACATGCATGTAAATACGCCAATCCGTGCTTCTTTGCCTCAATTGAAAAAAAATGTTGAAACATGATCAGAACTTTTCTATTTCTGACATTTTACGCCAGTACATTTAATGTGATAATATCAAGAAGTAATACACATCGATAAATCATGAACTGAGTGTTGTACTAAAGGTAGAAATGCAACTTATACATGTTTTTGAGTGTGAATAAAAGGAAACGATTTTTTTTTGTATTTTGTTTTTTTTTTTTGACATTGACAACGTGCATTTGAATAGTCTGCCGGTCACTAATGATGACATTATGTTACACACTTTTTGGAGTCTCCTTACAACCAGTAAGCGATTTACGCGGGCCTCAAAATCACTTGCATACCTAGCCAAAGAAACCAAGCATTGTATATTTAATTTATAATTTTGTAATCTTTATTTATTGATTTGGAAACGAAAAATTGCGACTTGCTGGCGTTACCGGTCAGAACCAAGAATGCACAGCGCGAGCATTATTATTTATCTATGTGTAGATTCCCCTAATTTGTATTCTTATTTTGGAGCTTTAGAACGAATTCAACGGATAGAGTACATAAACTTGAGAAAAAAGTTTTTCAGCTACTAAAAACTCAAAACTGGTTATTAACATCTAAGTAGAAAACGACACAATCTCATGTTTTTTGCGTACAAAAGATATTTTAAAGAAACAACCCAGGTACTAGTATGTTTTATTTTGTGTTAATAAAACGCATGCAACAAAATTCTTTTTTCATTAAAGCTTGAAGGTAGGTCATCCGTTTGGACATATATGAGTTAAACAGATAAAATTTGCTTGCATTTCATTGATTGTTTGGATTTTTTTCCTTTTTGATGTCAAGACCCTTTTCAATTTCACTTTTTAAAGGCTTCAATCCAAAAGAAATAATATGTGAAAAAAAACGAATGTGTGAAACGCTTTCTCGTTGCAACCTCATCGTCTAAAATTAAAAGAACATTGTACTGATACGTCAACAGAAATCTTCAGCCAGGGTACTACATAGTTGAACTGTTCTAAGAATGACAAATGCCTACTGTATTTAAATCTAGCCACACACTAAAAGATTTTCAGGCAACAAAAGCTTCTTCTTAAATTTCAGTTACAAAGATTACTTATAAAAGTCTCCACTATCATTTTAAACATTATCTAAATTACGTATCTTACCCGGTACAAACAAAAACGTGCTCAAATATATGAAGTAAGCCCAATACCGTAGTATTATTGACAAGTAACTGAAAAGTATTTTCATATGTTAAACCTCGAGTATGGGGTGTTAAACAGTATTAATTAAACCAAGCCTGTTGTCTACGTCTTTCAGTAATGTAATAATGGTTTCAATCACATACAGATTGTACACGTTGTTTCTGCTGTATTTACGTGCAGTCACAGCTTGCCATTCAATAATCTTCTCCGAGATAGTTTATGATCCACAAATAATATCTTTTCTATTAATCTTAATTAATTATGTAGGGCGTCCGAGTATCAAGCCATTGAAGGTACCGCTACCAAAACAGCAAATAGATCAGCGACAGATATGCTACCACAATGTACAAAACATAAAGATGAAGAGGTAAACTTGTATTGTCGAGCACATGAGATATTTGGCTGTTGTATATGTATGATGCTGTCACATTCTCACTGTGAGAAAGACTATATTCCAGAAGTTTCTGAAAATTATGTAAAAGACGTCGAATTTTTGAATCTTCAAAAAACTTTAGATGACTTGAATGGACAATGTGCAGCGCAAGTAATAAGGATAGAAGCAGACATGTTAGGTGTTACTGAAACTTGTTTAAAACTTGTATCTTCTGTGAAAGAAAGAAAGAACAAAATTTTAGCTAGTCTTGATCAGTTTGAAAAGGAGCTGGAAGGGTCAATTGCAGACTACAGCAAGAAGAATATGGAAATATTACACTCATTAAAGAATAATTATGAAAGGGTTTCGAAAGAAGTTACCGAGACAAAATCAACAATAGTGTCACTGATGAGTGAAAAGAAGTACAATGCCCTATTCCATGAAGTAAAGGAAGGAACTGCAAAAATTCTTGGATGCCAATCAAAGATGTACGAAATAGCCACACTTCATAGCATTCCTCAGTGCATGTTCCGACAAAACGACGAATTTCATACAAAAAAAAATCTGTTTGGTTCGATTGAAATCAAAGAAACTGAATTAGGACCTTGTAATTCACCTGAGCTTGTGAATAGAGATGCTGTTAGCCGGATTAACATCAAGTCTGAAAATGACAGAAAGGTGTGTTATGCTTCAGGTCTTGCTTTCCTGTCGACTGATCAACTTGCTGTAGCAGATAAAGCAAACAAAAGTGTGAAAATTGTTGATGTCACCAATGACAAAATTATTTCTTATATCGGGTTATCCTCAAGTCCACGTGATATAACCTTCATACCACCAAATCAGCTTGCGGTCACAATGAGAGATGAGAAGAAGATTCAGTTGTTGTCAACAGCATCAGGGCTTGAAAAATCCGGAGAAATAAAATCAGGGAAATACTGCCGGGGTATAAAATACGACAACAATATGTTATACGTAACATATTACAATTTGACTGCACTATATAATTTGCGGATCATAGACATGCAAGGCCAAATATTGAAGAGAGTTAATGGTCATGGTTTCTTAATGCAACCGAAATGTATAGGTTTGAGCCCAAGTTGCAGGCATATATATGTTACTGACTACGGGACCAGAGCGTTGTGTCGCATTTCAGACAAAGATACAGTGGAGTCACTTGAAACGAAAGGAAACTTTATGGGACTAGATATAAACAACAGTGGCACCGTGTATGCAACATACGAAAATGCTGTTGTTCAGTGTACAGATGATTTATCCAAATGTAGTGTAGTTCTGGACGCACGTGATGGTATTGCTTATCCAATAGCTCTTGCAATAGCCAAGACAACCAATATGCTGTATGTAAGTTGTGGAAATGGGGAAGGAGTTACAAGTAATTATTTGCACGTTTTCAAAATACGTTAGACTTTGTATTCACCTATCAATTTATTTGCGAACAGAAGCGTGACATAAATGGTGTTCCTGGTTGACATTGTGATACTGTAGTCACCTAAGTTAACGATAGAAATATTTTACAAAAACAGAAACATATTGCTAATAGGAATTCGATCCTTTAGATATGTCATGTAATCTTTTTTAACAGAGATATTGTCTTCAATTTCTAACGGAAACTTCTGGTTTCAGTTATGGACAGCATTATGTAAAGGAACCTCAATCTAACGCATGCATGCTGCTATGACCTTTATGATGATTGCATTCTAGTTAAAGAAATATCTTTTGAAATTTGTAAAGGTTATGCAGTAACACTTCAGTAAACTCAAAAGAATCAAACAATAGATATAGTGTGGTATTCTTTTAAAGAATATCTGAGTGATCTCAGATGCTCCCAAAATTTAAAAAGTCGATTTTTTCAATTCCGGAAAATGGCATGTGTGCCTTTCTGGCAATAAGTACTTGTAAAAGAGTAACCTAAATAGCAACCACTGACCACGAATTCGTTTAGATCTTAGACAGGGAAAAGGCATGGGTACTAAAACTTGTACTTTTCTTTAATTTTATTTTTGCGTAGAAAAATAATCGATTCTCCAACAAAAACTGTCAAAGCAAATGATAGAAGTACATTTTGCTCTTTTTACATGCTGATGCTGATTTATTTATCATTATAATGTTAAAAGAAATATATTTTTATATCTTTATCTTTTTTTTTTTTTTCATTGAAATTACATTTCTTTCCAGATTCTCTCTGTAAGAAAACCCTTTTCAAAACTGATTTATTTCACTTTAAAATCTATTGTTTTCTTTAAGCACTATTATCATTTTATAAGTGATATTACTTTTTAAATAACGGGCTGAATAGTAACCTTGAAATTTATTCACATGGGACAACGGGTTATTTAGACGCGGAAATGATTGAAAGAATTGATTGCATGTTACAAGATGTTATAATCATTTCATTATTGTTAATTACTTCATTTTTTATTTACATTTTAGCCTCACACTGCAAAATAGATAGGTTTCTTTGCAATACAACACAGGAAAAGGTTTTAAGCTAAACATATACCATTCATTTGTCAATCCTATGTTTAGGCGCACTGTTCGGCACTTTTTGTCTATATTTCCTGTGTTCGTTTATCTTGCATGAATGTATGTCCCTTTTTGTAGAGAGAACAGGCAAAATTTGATCAGAACATGTTTTCTTAAAAAAAAGGTTACCTAATTGTCTCAGAGTTAAAAACTTCAGAGAAAATATAAGAGTGAAAGAGTAACTAATAAAACTGTGATATATGTCCTAGCTCTTGTAGAAGCTGAGGCGAATGAGCGGGTAAATAAAATCAACAGGAAATTCAGTGAATTAATCAAGATAGATGGAAATAAAATAATGTATATTTGACAAGCCTGTGGACTTGACAGAGGATATATGATAAGGAGGGGTGATAAGAATAAGCCCTTGAAAAGGCACGTGCAAATAACAACAGGAAACAACAGTCTATGAACAATAAAGTGTAAAAAGAATCAGGCATGTCAACCGTCAGTTTGTCAGGATCAGGCTATATCTGGTAATGATTACTTTTTAAAGAAACACTGAATAATGTGAAGATCCGCTGCCAAGTTGAAAGGAAAATGGCTGTCCTAAAAGGATAAAGATGTTTATATTGTAGAAATATTTCGTGATCTCTTTGAAGCAATGTGTAAAAGTGAAAGGTTTAAAAGAATAAGCAGCTGTTTGATCATGCGTTGTTTCTAGCGTTCATTTTTCTAAGATGTGTTATATACAAATATTCATTGAAAAATCATACACTTAGTCATGAGCTTTATGTAACTTGACTTTTGTTTTCATTTTGTAGTATTATGATCTGCAAGCGTTTCCTTTGATACTTCGCTTGCTTAGCAATGAATTAATTGTACCAGTATAAACGATGTCTTTTGATTTAGTATGTCTGTAAATTAAAAGACAATGATATAAACTTCCAATAAAGGAAGTTTTTAAATTGAATGTACCGAGGTGTTGTATGTCTTATATTTATAGTTTTTTGTCTGTTTTGTTTGATTGTTTATTCCATTTTTAGCTCACCTGAGCACAACGTGCTCATGGTGAGTTTTTGTGATCCCCCTGCGTCCGGCGTGCGTCGTCGTGCGTCGTCTTGCGTCGTCCGTCAACAATTGCTTTAAACGATATCTCCTCTGAATTCACTGACTGCACATTAACCAAACTTCACAGGAATTATGTTTGGGTGGTTCCCTTTCAAAGTTGTTCAAATGGTCCAGGTTTGTTTCATAAGTAGGTCACAGGGCCAAAAAAAGAAGTTTCAAAAATGCAAATTAAAAAAATCTTCTTGTCAGAAAGTACAAGGCCCAGTGCTTTGAAATTTGGTCAAAATCGGCCCCGCACCGGGGGTCATAGGTTTACCTTATATGTTATAGAAAAACTTAAAAAATCTTCTCCTCTGAAGTTACAAAGGCTAGAGCTCAGATATTTAGCATGAAACATTGTCTAGTGGACTTCTATCAAAGTTGTTCAAATTATGCCTCTACTGTCAAAATTGGCACCACCCGGGGGGTGTTCATAGTTTCCCTTATATGTATAAAGTAAAAACATTAAAAAAATTCTTCTCTGAAATGACAAAGGCTAGAACTTAGATATTTGCCATGAAACACTGTGTAGTGGACTTCTACCAAGTTTGTTCAAATTAAAGACCTGGGATTAAAAATGGCCTTGCCCCGGCGGTCATAGATTTTCCTTAAATACATACTGTAAAAAAACTTTAAAAAATCTTCTTCTTTGAAACTGCAAAGGTTAGAGCTTAGATATTTGGCATGAAACATTGTGTAGTGGGCCTTTACAAGGATTGTTCAAATTATAGCCCTAGGATCAAAACTGGCCCGTCCCAGGGGTCATGGGTTTCCCTTATATACATATAGCAAAATCTTTAAAAAGTCTTGTGCTTTAAAACTGCAAAGGCTGGAGCTTTGATATTTCACATGAAACATTGTGTAGAGGACCCCTATAATTATAGCCAAGGGTTGAAAATGGCCACAGGTGGGGGTGGGGTCATAATTTTTCTTATATACATATAGTAAAAACATTTTTAAAAATCTTCTCTAAAACGACAAAGGCTAGAGCTTAGATATTTGGCATGAAACATTGTTTAGTGAACCTCTACCAGGTTTGTTCAAATTGTATCCCTGGGGTAAAAATTGGGGTTGCCCGGGGATCATAGATTTTGATTTTATATAAATAACAAAAAACTTATAAGAAAATTATCTTCTGAAGCTTCTAAGGCTAGAGCTTAGATTGAACTTTACTATCAGCTGGCCTAGATTTTGACCTAGCGACCTACTTTCTTGTTTTTTGATTTACAGCCATGAAATTTGGACCATATGCACCGTATCAGTTCTAGAATTGAACTTTAATCTGAGATGATCTAAATTTTGACCTAGTTACCTACTGTTTTGTTGTTTGACATGCAGCTTTGAAATTTGGACCATTTGCACAGTTACAGATGTAGATATGAACTTTGATATTAGCTTGCCTAGATTTTGACGTAGTGACCTACTTTCTTGTGTTTACAGCTAAATTTGAACCATTTGCACATTTTTGATGAAGAATTGATTAAAACTTTGATGTTAGATGACCTAAATTTTGACCTAGAGACCTACTTTTTGTAATTTGATATACAGCTATGAAATTTGGACCATTTATACAATTTCAGGCGAAGATAAGTGCTTTGATATGACCTGGCCTAGGTTTTGACCTAGTGACCTACTTTCTTGTTTTTCGATGTACAGCTATGAAATTTGTATCATTTGCACAGTTTTAGATATAAAATTTGAATTTGATATCGGCTGACCTTGATTTTGCCTAGTGACCTACATTCTTCTTTTTTTACGTACAGCTATGAAATTTGGACCATGTGCACAGTTTCAGGTGTCGAAATGAACTCTGATATAAGATGACATTAATTTTGACCTAGTAACCTTCTGTTTTTATTGTTTTCTGTACCATGTTTATAGAAAAATTTAAAAATATATTTTGCATGAAGTATGGCCTAGTGACCAACATTGTTCAAATTCTTGTAATAATTTCTCCGGTTTCACACAAATAACGGTCTATCCTCAGGTGAGCGCTTTGGGGCAAATGGTCCCCTTGTTTAATACCGTATCGTAATTTCTCCTTTTTTTACCAGCAAATGACCTTAAGTGTTTAGTGCTTTCAAAGTTGTGGTTGATTTCTTTTATGAAGTCAATATATTTTCACTTTTTAATAATTTGAAAAACCTTTAAAATGTACAAATAAATATTCGATTTTATAATATTTTTTGCTGGATATTTACGCTAGTATGACTTTGCTCGATTGTGACTTGAAAGGTAATCTATATGTACAGTCATAGTTGTATTGTCAGTAGAATAAATTCCAGTTATTGATATACCCTTATTTTTGAAGTCCGTTTCTTAAGGTTTCTTTGTTTATGCTGTATATATGAGTACTTGTCTTAATGTATATGATATCTTCATATAATGGATGTTAACAGATCAGTATATCAAACATATTATATTTTGTGATCTATTTTTGTTTAATAAGTTAAGACGATGTAACAAAGAAGATGCATATAATGATATTTACCAACAGCACACAGCAGTAATCATCAATTATATGATTTTCTGAGTTTCTGCAGTGTTTAATTTCATAAGCAAGTATATCTTAGTTTCGTCCGGAACGAATCATTATTTACCTTTAAACCTTATACAGAAGCAATTTTTATTTGAGAGGAAAACATCCAGGAAGATAATATGCGTATTTGTCAGCAAGTGGAAATAACAAGAAAACTTTAAGTCGGCCATTTTGTGTTGACTGCTTGAAAAACTGAAGCCAGCATTAAACATTTAAATAGTCTGTTGACTTTATCTCAACAGACTAAACACTATATAACCAGTGTGAAACATAGCAACTTCCTTTTTCGCTTTAAGAGAACTATTAATTTTATATGCATGTTTGTAATTTAAACTAGAGGACAAAATAGGCATATCAGGACAAGATAAACAGCAGTTTGCCTGTTCTTTTGAGATTTGCGTAGATATTAAACAAATTTATTGTCTAAAATTTAAAACAGTTAAAGAAATTTACAAGTAGAAATGTCTTTGTAATGATGTCGACATTCAGTTTTCAAAATTGAATTACTTCACAGTATGGTATGACATATTTTAGATTATATTTTGTTAGTGGTAAATATGAAATTGTGAACACACTTCGGTATTTGAAGTTCCCGGAAAGAAATTAGAAGCCAAGGAAGGACATTTGAGTTTGAAACAAAATGTTTTGTGAACCCCGCTAAGGCAAAAATTTAAAATTATCGTGACGGGAGTGTGTAAGGAATGTGAAGAGTGTACGTGTAACACCTCTTTTCATCACCACCTAAAAGTGGCACTTTGCAGAAAAAATGTGTAAGTCAGCACATGTGAATTGCCCACAGACATATAGAACAGGACAGAAGATATTGTAGAAAAATGCAAGACACATAACGAGTCATTAATATCTACTGTTGTGCACATGAGACTGTTGGTTGCCGTGACTGTATGAATTGTTTATCATTCAAACTGTAAATCTGAATTCATTAAAGCTCTTATGCAAAACATTCATTGAAGAAGTAAATTATAAAAAAGTTGGATACCTTCAAAATGAAAAAAAATCTTTAAAGACAGAAAGCAATGCAACAGTCGAAGAGAGAAATTGGACAATCTAACGAGAAAGCTCTTTTAGGCAATTGAACAATTTAGATCAGATATTAATAAGTTCATTGACATGGCAAGACAGATATTAAATCAGAAGTGAAAAAGCTAACAGCCGAAATCATTGAACGACACCAAAAATTAAATCAGGACGAAGTGTCATTGACGGAAGAATTTCAAGAGATAAAAAAGGAGCCGAACCTGCAGGGCACATCCAAAACTGCGTCTTTTATTCACTCATTCTGTTGAACAACATACTTACAGATAACATTGAAGAGATGATTGAAGCTGTAAAACACGAAAATGGGATGGAAACATTTGAATTTGTTCGTTTTCAAAAGATCACGGAGATGTTGAAAGCAGAGCTTGGTTTTGGAAGACTTAAGACCAGTAAGTTATTTTTTTAAAACAACACAGACATCACGTTTATTAAGGTCATTAGTACCGGGATGTATCATGAGCGCTTTTTTTCTTTCTTTTTTTTCTTTCTTTTTATCTCTCTAAGTAAAATGTTATAACTGTATCAGTATTATTTTTATACGTGTATGTTTATTTCAATATTATCAAAATTGTTATTAAGTAACTTTTCAGCCGAAATTAATCACCCTTGTTTCAAACATCAAAAAGATAGCTGTTGTGGTGCAATGCATTTCAATCTATTGCACTTATATAGCGTCTTAGTTGAAGAAATTACAATAACAAATGTATTTCTTTACCGACCAACAAATCGAAAGATACCGTTAACAATTACTTGTTTTGATGAATGATCTTCAAATATCCTTTGAGTGTTTGGCTGACTGCCTATTGATCGCCCAATTATGTGTGTTTATCTTTTTGAAATTCAATTGAATGTATATAGTGTGTGTAAATTAATCAGTGCATGTTTTAGTCTCTAAAAAGACTGTATTTACAAATAACAGAGAGCAAAGGGTTGTTTTTGAAGGAAATTCGACCATTAAGAGGTGTATAGAATTTTATTTTACTGAACGAATTTATTCAAATTCCGAAATGGTAAACTTTCTAAGGTAAACAAGTGGTGGGTTTACATTTTCTGATTTCAATTCGATGTATATAATAACTTCATGTATACTAGTATATGTAATGATTATTTTTTATCAAATTATGCTCTTACAATACGATGTTGGATTTCTTCCAGATAATGATCACCATGTCATACATGTCAAAGTGTCCTAGTTTGTATAGAAAAGAACTTCTAGCCCTTCCCAAGGTATATTTAACTTTTTTTTCGCCTAATCTGTCTATACTTTTAAATTTCTATTTATAAAGTAGTGGTAGTTTTAATTTAACTGTCAATGATGTAGGTTTCTTATATGGAAGGGAAAGCCCTCTTTCTACATGGGAGGGGGCATGATTCGCTGACAAAAATGTAAATGGTAGATGGAAAGTTTTGGCTACCGTGCATGAAAATAAAAGGTAAGCAAGTGACTGTATTGAAATTTATGGCTGGAAAACGTTACAAGTACCTGTGAATGGTAAGCTTCGTTACTTCATATCCAGTAACTTACAATAAATTACGGAATGATTTGCCGAGAAAAAGAAAGATTTTCATTTAAGGAAAAATGTATTAGATTCAGAGTAAAGGACGTCTGTGGTTAATTTACCCGAAAGTATCAAAAATTGTACCGTACAAGTGTCGTAAAATTCTTCCATTTGAGGCAGCTTTCATTGTGGGTGTCTGTGCTTAAAGTGATGAATACGGAAAGACTTCTCGATAAGTAAAAACAAGGATGGAACTATTTAATTTACATACAAATTGATATCGAAGTTTTGTTAGGTATTCCTAAATATTTCTCATACCATTTAATTATGATAATGTGCAGTCAGCTAACTATTCAAATGCAAAGAAACATGGATATATTGTCGTTATGTATGAAAGCCGTTGTAGACAATGACTGATTTGACTGTTAAGCATGCACTAAGTAAACATTCCTAAATATATTTATTTTGCAGAGTTGAAATAAAGCCTCTATGTTTAAGGAGCTCATGGTCAGCGAGGTCCTGATTGAGGTACACTCTCAGTCTAAGCTTTTCATGAAAGGAAATGAAAGGGTCTTTATAACACACAATAATTTTGAGCAGTTCTAAAGTGTATTGTCTGTTCCTTTGTTTTATTCACACCAAAGATTTTATCATGGGTGATATTAATCAGTTTAGTAGCATTGACAATGAAGAGATTGTAACAATTATACATTTTATCTTGTTTTATAAGGTATTCGTGAGAAGTTATGAATAAGAATGATCATATTCAGACTTGGAAGCTTCTGACTCTTCAGGATGGCGTTGGACAAGGAACTGTCATAAGTTTTTTTGGTTGTTTGTTTTTCTCCAGGATGGGTAAATGTGAGATTGGATACAGGAAGAAGAAGTGTGTACAGAATGGACTGTAAAACTCTTTGATTTGATAATTATCTCGTGAGACCTTTTCATACTTACGACATGTGTCACGATTTTTTAACCATGTTTGTGTTAGCAGTATTTTATTCTATGTTTAACTTTTACTTGAAGTTACTTTAATATGTACATTTGACTTCTTTATACTCTTTGTTGTTATGAAACTACTTCTCTCTGATAACTATGCTTTGAATCGCTTTGTGAAATTCATGTACAAGATCTAATAAATTTTACTTTAAAAGGTTTGTTCAAATTATGTCCCTGGGGTCAGTACTTACCCTGCACCAGGGGGTGCTACTTATGTAAAACACAAACTGTTTGAAAACCTTTTTGTAAGAAATACTTAGATATTCGGTATGTACCATAATGATCAGCATGTCTATGTGACTCAATTATATAGACTAAATCTTCCAACCCTCCCCCAAAGCAAATTTAACTGTTTTCCGCCAAATCTTTTTATATTTTCAAATTTCTATTTTTAAAAGAGTGGTAGTTTAAGTTTAAGTGTCAAGGATGTAGCTTGCTTATATGGAAGTGTAAGCCTTACTTCTTGATATTAAAAGGAGACATCCCCACTTACAAAACTATAAATGGTAGATGGAGAATTTAGGCATAATGCCGTGCATAAAAAAGCAAAGCAAGTGAACGTACTTAAATTTGTGTCTGAAAACCATACAAGTAAATGGCAATGGTAAGTCTCTTTACTTCCTACACTGTTAAGTTTACTTTAACCTTAAAGAAATTACGGTATGATTTGCCAAAAAAAAAATAAACGAGTTTAAGGAAAATTATATAAGACTCACTGTAAAGGACGTCTACGGTTAATTTACGTTAACGTATTAAAAATCATACCGTACAATTGTCATACAATTCTTCCATTCCAAGGCATCTTTCATTTTGGGTGTCTGCTTAAAGTGACGAATACGGAAAGACTTCACGATAAGAAAAACTAAGAATTGAATGATTTAATTTACATACATTGGTTTTGTATGTAGGTATTCCTGAAACATCCGTTCACCATTTAATCATGATAATGTGCAGTCAGCTCACTATTCAAATGCAAAGATACATGAATATAGTGACGTAATCATTGGTTATATGTATAAAAAGGCTATTTTGACAGTAACAGATTTGACTGTTAAGTAGGCACTTTCAATCTTTAATGTATTTATTTGAAGCAGCTCGAGTTCAGAGAGGTACTGATAGGAAATATGAAACCGAGGTAAACTTTCAGCCTAAGACTTTCTTGAAAGTAAATGAAAAGATCTTTATAACATGCAACAACTTTGAGCAGTTTTAAAGCGTTTTGTCTGCTCTTCTGTTTAATTCACACCAAAGATTACATCACATGCGATATTTATCAGTTCAGTAGCATCAACAATGAAGAGATGGTAATACATATATACTATCTTGTTTCATAATGGGTATTCGTAATAAGTAGGAAGTTAGAATTAATATAAACGATCATGTACGAACCTGAAAGCTTCTGACTTTTTCAAGATGACGGTGAATAAGGAACTGTGATAAGTGTTTGTTGTCCAGGCTAGGTA
Organism: Cyclina sinensis; assembly: GCA_012932295.1. Classification (NCBI taxonomy): domain Eukaryota; kingdom Metazoa; phylum Mollusca; class Bivalvia; order Venerida; family Veneridae; genus Cyclina; species Cyclina sinensis. The sequence goes on from JAAONU010000022.1 coordinate 1,438,869, forward strand.
AATGTGAGATTGGATTCAAGGAGAAATAACTACAGAAAATGCTATAAAAGACTTTTACTTTAATAATCATCTAGCAACACCACTACATACTTACGTCAAGTGGCAAGATGTTAATGTTTTACTATGGTTTTGTCAGCAGTATTTTCTTTATTTACTAAACTTTCATTTTCAGTATCTTTAACATGTACTGTTGTTGTCTTCGTACTATTGCCGTTATATGACTACTACCTTTTGATGCCTTTGCTTCGAATCACTTCATGAAACTATGCTGTATGTCATGAACAAGTTGTAATAACATAAATTTCTGTCTTCAATTTTTTGTTTTACAACTTCATTACGAAACGTTGTACATTTCTATTGTAACAAGTATTTTTTTCTTTCTTTCAATCACCTGATCACATAGTGATCACATCGCTCACATCGAGCTTTTGTGAATGCGTGATGTCGTGTGTGCATCCGTCAACAGTTGTTTTACTACTATGTCTGTAGTTACTATGGAAACTCAAAAACACTTAAAAGTTAATGTATTCTAAATTAACCACTCATAGACCTCTGACATTTGATATGAGACCAAACAACCACAAATATTGTTCAATATTCAATTTTTGTCTTTTAAGTCACCATCTGTACAGCCCAAGATCATTGTCTTGTACTCTAAACTTGTTGTGCTCCTAATCGCTTGGCACGTAGTCTAGATATTTAGTGCATAGCAGTGCCTAGAAGATCTTTACCAAAAATGTTTCAATTATGTCCCAGGGTGACTTTTTGTCAAGCGTCATTTCTTTTTACATAGACACAGAATAAAGACTTCGAAAATCTTCTCGAAATTGAATTACCTTGTGTCTAGATATTTAGAAAATAGTATTGTAGACTTGGGTGTCTTTGGGGGGCGAACATAATAAACAAGGCGTCCGATCACTATGTGATTTTAATCAGATTTAATGCTGTTTCTGTTTTTAACATGCACCAAAATATACTGTAGTAATATACTGTAACACTGTCCATCAAGTACTTGTATAGGTCTACGTTGCCGCGAAGTCTGTCATACCCACTGTATATATAACATATAGAACTGTTATGGAAACCAACACTCTGTGATGCACTGTCACAAGCAGTGGACCAAACCGTGGGACAACGGCAACAACAAGAAACACACGGCACTGAAAGTGTAAACCATTACCAGCGTAAAGTAAAGAATACAGTCTAGACATCCGACATGACATATTCGACATGACATATTCGACATGACAGCTATAGCATGTTAATTAAACAAAGTATAAAATATGTACATTAATTGAGATATACAGATCATTATAAAAATACAAATTACTTTAGCTTCAGTATAGTGGTCCTGGCCTTACAACAGAACTCCAAATAAATGTAATTACAATGACTATGTCCGTTAGTTTATCAAGATATTTAACAAACAAATATAGAAAATGACAGAATAAAAAAAACGACGAACAAACATGACAACTGACTTACAGATCGTTGGGATCTTCAGCCCTACATGTACATGTACATCAACTGGTAACAACAAGGAACCTAGCTGCACGCTGTCACCACACCTGAACTTGTGCATGCTGTGAAACAATCAATTAGATGTTAAACAATCATGCAATCATGTTAACAAGAGAAAACAGACTGAGATTATAAATAAGGTCGCCATCTTGGATTTTACCTTTTTTTAAAAAAAATTGCATTTACTTTCGCGAATAATAAAATAAATAAATAAACAACAGAATTTCAGCCATTGCAATGAGACATATTAAACTAAAACACCAAATGTCCAAACAAAGAATGAAGACCAAAGTCAAGCAGCCCTCTGGCGCGAAACAACTAAAACCATGAGGAACAAAAATGACCTGCTCCAATCAAAGTAAACTTATATACTGACCAGGAGCACACTATTTTTCCCGCCTAATCAAGGGAAGTAACTCTTTTTATAAAAGAACAGATAATCATAAAAATACAGCGAGGGAACATCTCAAACAAATAATTACTAAAATAACACCTGGCTACAGTATTGTTCATTAGATCTCGACCATAATATTTTATGTGGTTACCTTAGGGGCAAGACTTGCTCTGCGCTAGGGTGTCACTAATTTTTACATAGCCTTCCATAAGAAAGTTTCAAAAATCTCTTAAACAGAAAACAAAAAAAACTAAACGTTTAGACATATAGTGTTTCAAGTTGTATTGTAGACCACAACAAAATGTTGAAATCATTGACCTGGGATGAAAAGTGACCCGCCCTGGGGATCAATAATTTCTAGTATATAGTATTGTTTGTTGTCATCCCGAAATTAATATGTCCAAGAGTCTATATTTACGGATTAAACCGTAAAACCTAGACCTTTGATCATTGAAATGTAACGTTGAAAGGTAGTTATGTAACAATCTTATAAGTTCATGGATACTTAACCAACATCCAACACTCAACAACCAAACAGCAGGTTCTAGGAAATAACTGGTACAACAAATCAATACCCTTGTACCATGTACAACTTTTTTTAACACTAACTGTGCTACATACACAGGTCGAATACAGATGACAAAGACAGACTGTCACAGAAGGGAAATGATGTATGATATGAAAAATGAAATGAAATGTTAGCTCACCAACCACCTGTCTGTTAAATGTTAAAGCTGAAAGCGACCATACTGTTAGTCTGTGAAGTGAACTGAGCTGCTGTACACCAGATCTCAAGATACATGTAAAACATCTTGACCTGTCAAAAACAAAAATGTAAACAGATGACAACTGTCAAAAACAACTAAATCATTAAACTATATAATATCAAGTTCTAAATCTAATTCAAATTCACTGAAAATAAATTAAATTATTGTCACTTAAGTTACAATAAAGTTATCAATTAGCAAAAGAAATTTAACCCTTTTTTTATTCCAATATATGCAGTCTATTTTTAATAAACACAATTCCAACACACGATGAGTAAGTAAACAAAGTTGTAATGTCCGGTTCACGAATCCAACGGCGAAATCCACAGTGACAGGTGTTGGCATGCCGTTTAATCAATAGACAAACTTACTTAATAACTGTTAAAGGCCTTTGAAGTTCAGAAAGCTTTCATATTACACAAGAGAAGAAAGTTTAAAAACACATGTGTTTACAAAATTCCATGTTTTCCCGACCAGTGACGTCATATGAAGGGTTTTCCAATTTGCATTGGTTGGATTTGAAATGGGAGGTAAATCCCGAAACGGCTTCCAAGGTCACGCTCTGCCAAAAGCCCAAAATGCCACACTGGCCACCAATGTTACATATGCATATGGGTCTCTATCATTCCGGGCGAGGGAGACAATGGGGCCGGAGCTGTAAATATAACAAGGTGCAGCTCAAAATAAGAGAACGGCAAAGAACGTCTGTCTTCTACGAAATGTAATAAGTGAGTGCGCAGTGGTATGAAAAAGCGAGAATATCGTGCCAAATGAAATGAAAGCGAATTGTGAATAAAATCCGTCACCTTAGTGAATACGGATGTAATGAAAATGAATACATGAGAGGGGGGTTGATGGAAAGACCCAAACGTACAGAACAAACAAACAGAGAAAACAAAGAACACTTAATAGGATACAGACACAGGCATATTGTCTCTGTGACACTTGGTTAAAACTGTTCCGCCCTAGTGAGCAACAATTTACCTTATATAGGAATTTTAGTTGTCCATCAAACCGATCGTCCTAAGCTTACAAATTGGGGATAAGCACTATATAGTGGCTCTGTACCAAAGTTGTCCAAAGCATAGGCACAATGTGTAAAATGACCCTAACCAAGTTGTCAGTTATTTAACTTAAATTGGAAACAGTATGGCCTAGAGATTAGATATGCATAGAACATAAACTGGTGGTTCTTTTACCATAATTGTTCAAGGTCACCGCTGCCGCTAACTTCGTCATGCGGTCACATAAATAGGAATGTTTAAATCCTTTCGAAGAGCTCAAGAACAAGAACCTTAGTATTCAGGTGTGAAGTATTGGCTAGTAGCTCTCTTCATATTTAATTCAAGACCTTATGGTCAAAAGTGGCCAAGCCTAGGGGGTCACTAGATTATTGTTACTGATATGGAAGTACAAAAATATCTTTCACGTAATTTCGGGATGAAACTTTGTGTTCACATTATAAACTTTGTCCATTACCTTTATCTTGTGACCTTTGCCTTTACATATTTTCATTTTGTACTTTCTTTCTTGTTGAAGTAACTACAGTATCGAATTTTTTAATGCCAGTTCATTTGCACTAAGATCTACATCTGTCGTAATTAATACTGTTACATTGTCATTGCTCTCTAATCGTTTATATTTCTCTGAGAAAGATTAGATAGGGCCTTGATATGACTTTATAAAAAGGACACAAAATGCATTTCATCATCCATTTGTTTCCATTAACTTAATGAAAGGTAGAGGGCGCCCATGCTTTTGCATTTATGAATGAAAACGTTCGCGATTAAAAAAAATAAGAAAACTTTTCTTTTTCATGCTCCTTTTTTTATTCATCATGTCGGTCGGTCCATAGACAAAAAGGGTTTCCGATGACCTGCTTGATAGGTATTTTGGACATGTTAAGTAGGAAATCTCTCTTATATTTAGATTCGCTATGTCTAAGGTTAAGCCTAAAGGGTATGCACTTCGAAAACGGTTTCCGTTCGACAACTCTTAAGAACATAACTCAAAACTCTCTTATTGGCATGATATGGATACAAACTTTTCCATTCTTGGCTAACTCGAATAAATACCACCAACCTTGCGAAGGGCTTGCACCTTGAATCCTTTATAATTATTAAAAGTACATAGAAAGCATAAGCCTATAGACTTTAAACTTGATGGGTAGGCTAGATGTTTTGAATAGAAAGTTCGTTGAAATAACTGGGTCAAAGGTCAAGCCCAAAGAAGCTAATCTAATCAATTTCACAAATACAAATTAACTCAAAACCCCGAAAATTTCATGATAGTTGGACATAATTTTTTACTTCCTCTGGTGGTTGGACATGATGAGTAGATGTACCTTTTGAATTTAAACTGACCTGGATCAAAGGTCAAGCTCACAGTGTAATGTACTTTGAAAGCGGTTTAGATATTATTTCCTGAAAAATAAAGAATGACGCCTGGAAATGTTAAGGTTTGGTCAGGCATGAAAAGAAAATGATTTTTCTTACGTATGACTAAGTCTTAGTTTTTCAAAATTAAAGTATTTTACTTCAAAGTGAGTTTCCGATCAATAACTAAAAAACAACTGAACCGAGGACACTCAATTTTTTCAGGATGGTTTTAGTTGACAAATAGGTGAACGCATTTTATTTTTGGCTCTCGTGGTAAGCGGTCAAGCTCACAGGAACATTTTACATGATGGTTGGTAATGAAGACTACAAACGTAAAAAATGCTTATTAATCAATAAGTGAAATACTGCTTTACTCAGAAACTTCATATACAAAACAATTGTGCAGGGTAAGTAATTGCAAGACTTTAACCCACTTGGTTAAAACTCGCAGGGGCTCATGTTAACGTCAGGTAGGTGGTGAAATTTCAAGGGTCTCCAAACTGAAGATTTGTAATCTATTTTAATTTTGTCGGTGCGATTGCTATATGGAAATATATAGAGAATAATAGGTTAGTGTCTTAATATGAGAAAGTTTATCTGGCAAGGCGTAGGAATATATCGGGTGAGCCGAAGGCGAACCCGATAAATTTCGCAGCCGAGCCTATTGACTAACCTATTATTCTATTTATCCTGTCACATCTGGCATTTGGAATAATTTACTTGATATTGAAAATCTATCTTTAAAGTGTTTCAAGTTAGGATAATATCAAGGTTATCCGCCAGGTGTACATATACACAAAAAATAGTTCCAACGTTTCGATAATTTTATTTCCTTACATGATCACTATATTGTAAGATCTAGATATTGAAATATTTAGTTTTTATTCAAGTAGTCTCTGTAAGAACAACAATTTTATCACTTCCTTCTGATTTTAAACACAAAAGTAGTCCATGACATATCATGTGCCGTATAAAGCAAAATTTATACGACACCCCCCCCCCTCACCACACACACACACACCTCGGATATGAAATAATTGACAGGATAAATAAAACTTTTGGATAAGATAATTTTTGATTGACGTGTTGTTTATTTGACCCGTAGGCTTTCCACAGTTTCACATATAAATTAAACATGTATGTGAACTCAGACACTTGAGTGCACGACCACGGTGCAATTCATACCCTATGACAGATTATTGAGCCATAAGAAGTAGATGGAATAATGCTGTTGTTGTTTTTGTGTTTTGTTGTGTGTGTGTGTTCTTTTCTTATTTTTTTTATTAATTTATCTATTTTGTTTATTTCAAAATTGTTTAGCAGTAATAGTATGATTCTTGCATTTTCGGTATTTTAAATAAATAGAAAGGAACAGTAAAACCATTAGTAAATAAATAAATAACACTGAAGTCGTTACTAATTTAAAATTACTTGCGGAAAATATAGTAAAATAGAGTGCGCGGAAATACTAAGTAAACGTAGTTCTTAATAAAAAGGCGAAACAGATTGGGACAAAAAAATATACAACTAAAACGCGAAACCTTTTTTCGGGACGTCAAAAAAGCGCTAGGTGGTTTAAAAAATATAGCATAATTTTCAGTAAATGGGACCATAGGTTACATACCAACCCTGTTGGTTTACTTTTATTATGTACTGCAAGATAAATTTTCTCTGACACAAATTATGATCTTGAAGTTTTTTTTCGCCATCTGCATTTTGCAGCATTTTATATTTGTATATTTATCTTTTAGAGTGTAAATTCCCAGGAAATTCCGCCACAGTTACCTAGGTAACAAACGAACTAGCTAATATCTGAAACTCAAACGAGATGATTAACTGCTTAATAATCTGTGTGTGTTTTGTTGTATCCCGAGAGAACATCTGGCAAAACAAGTGCCAATTTAATCTAACAAAATTAACAAGATGCTAAATGAGGCACGGGTACTTTGTTTCAAATAATATCGAATGCCAAAATATACATAGTGTATTGAAAAAGTTAGGAAACATTTTTATCTTGTAGTCTCTTAGATTAGTAGTTGGAAGTGTTACATTTGTCTATAATTTTTCAGCCGGCACCTTTCTTCAAAAAACAGATCAAATAATCAAAGCTCTATTTGAACAACAACAACAACAAAAACAAAATTCTGACTACCTTAAAGTATTATTGTATATAAAACCATTTGCAAATTTACTTTTGAAATTGTACTTTTAGTCATTCATCATTTGTTACTCCAACTGATGAAATAAACTTCAATACATGTCAATATGCTCCTACGCCCCGATATTTCTGTATAGGCTTTCATTTGTCCAGTTGATTAGTATACAGAGATGTTAACTGTTACTTGTTAAATATTTAAATGGGACTTTTCAATCATTCATTTCGGACAGATCCATTGTTTATGGGTTTTTTGTTGAAAATTTACTGACTAAATGGCGATTAGTGCAGACCATGATCAGACTGCAAGGATGCCGCTTAGACAGAACTTGGTGAGGGTGAAAGCGACTGACTCACAGAATTTAACTGATTATGTTTCTTTAAAATTTAAGAGATTGTGGAAAAAATATAATATCATGCTTCTATACACCATGAAAACTGAAAAAAAGATAATACCAGGTTCAGTATCTCCATCAGTAAAATCTAGAGAGACAGTCAATACAACTAAGCAGACACAAGTTCTTAACTTTCGTCAAAATCAGTAATTTAACTTGCATGTCTACCCCATTATTAACGGCGGAAATTTTTATCCGAAAGAAGTGTGAAAAATTATATTTTGATATTTTTTGTAACAAAAAATGAGTCAGTAAATCAGTTTAGATATGTTCTTCACAAATAAAACTAGAATATCTAGAAGTATAAACATGTTTTTCTTTCCTTTTTCATCGTCGGCTTTTCTGTTAGTCAGTCGCTTTAGAGAATCACAAATCTTGTCACTGCCTCTATACATAAGGTTGTCTTCCCCGTTAACTGGCATGGGCTACCTTTTTAAATCCTCAAGACAGCAAAATACTCGACGAACACCTCGAAAAGCACTGAAGACATTATATAACAAGAAACGTACAATGGATTGCATTTTAAATGTTTAACTGTTTATAAAAAAAACGTCATTTTAGAAAAGAAAAAAAAAAACTCTAAATCATCACGAATGACCTTTCAAATAATTAATTAACCGTTAGCACATCATTAATACTAATGACGTCAGAAAAAACTGAAATAGTGCACTTTTTCATTATTGCTGTTGACCACAAAACACAAAATAAAAACATGTGCACATTAGAAATGATTAAAGGAGCTGTACTCCAGATTGGATAAAAATATTTTTTGCATAAATTATTTATCTAGATGCCCTGATATTATAACAACATGATATTTTACTTCAAAACTGATTATAAAATCCACAATAGAACCAAAAAATATATTCGCTTCAGCTTGATTTGAAATCTGGACCCTCATGTTAAAATATTAAAAACGATTTTACTGCCACGAGTTTCACTGCAAGTGAAATGACAATCATTTACTTTAAATATTATCAATCATTTACTTTAAATATTATACGATATGGTTATACTCTTGCGTTACGGCATAGCCCCATGAAAGGAAAAAAAATCAATTTATAATGTGATTATCTGACTTATTTTTTGCCAGTTAGTTAGTTTTAAAGCATTAATCATAAATATTAAAAGAAATATTTAATACAAGAAAACTTTCAATTTTGTCATCTGGAGACCAGCCCTTTTAAAGTAGCCAACAATTACTGACGATTCTTTTCATTTAATATCATGGCTAACCTCAGATATGCTTCAAATACAACACACTTGCTGCCATATTAACTCTGATCAGTATACATAAATGACTCTCAAACTAAATATATATTTGCCCAATGAAGTGTACTCCGTTAAGAAAACTTAGATATCTCTGTTGAAACATATTATTTACTAAATCCGCACATACATTAAGACATGGGATTTATACGTCTTAGTGTGGTCGTTCTTGGAATTTTTATTTTATGTGACATGTTACCTGCCGCACCTCTTGATAATGTCAAGAATACAACGGAAGTTTCGTTGAATGGTAACTATTTGCTGGCCTTGGGTAAAACAATGAATAAACCGATATTTGAGCTTTTTGGTAGATCTCTTCTTCAGACGGAGGTTGATATGAAACGTTTCGTTGATAATAAAACTTCAACCATGTTGACTGAAGAAGAGATAGAAAATGAAATAGACAGTAAAATTATGGAGGCAATCACTGACTCCTTCGATGGTCTGTGTAAACAAAACTTTTGTGGAGATTGGAGTGAATGGTCTGGATGTTCGGGGAATGTTACCGGTCCTTTTGGTGTGAAATCTCGTTCTCGGACGTGTAGTAATAACAGATTCAAAATATGTAAAGCTGAACAGAATGAAACAGCAGAGAAGGACATGGAATTATGTAAAGGTATGGCAAATCTATCATGCAATAAACAGCTCAATTGTATTCGTCTGAGTTTCTGTTTTTTTCTTTAATTGAAAGCTGTTTCAATATAGGAAATGAATCAAATAGATTTGACAAATTACATTTACTATTAGTACTGAAATTAGACCGTAGTGTTTGCAGATTTGTTTAGTCTTTAAAAACTTCATTAACATTAACATTCATAAAAGAAATATTGGGGAAAATCATTAACTGTTTTTGTACTAAATATCTGACAACCGTTTTGAGCTTTTTATTCTAAATTCATGTTGTGGTAATATTTTGTGTATGCACTACTTCTGGTTTGCTTCCTTTCAAAAGTAGTAAGTTTGAATAACACGAATACTTCAAATAATACTGAGCAAACAAATATTTTTAGTTTGTCGCCTACCTTTGAAAGAAAACGGGCACCTTGAACTAAAAGGCCAGGACACTGCCCTTGTAAAGTGCGAGCTTGGATATAAAGCAACCAAAGAAAATACAGTTTGCAAAAATGGCAAATGGGAGGATGTAATTTGTAGAGGTTAGTTGTCTTTTTTTCTGAACACCTATGTTACCTCACAATATATTCCAGAGAACAACTTAAATAATACACATATTACACCGAGATTGAAATTTTAGTGTACATATCTCTGAAACAATTGAGTTTGAATATAACATTTCGGCATTCCAACTGCCCTAACAAAATTGCAAAAAACTGTTGAAATTTAGCTCTTCTGAAACTGTTAATCACGTTTGCACGCCAGCTAGATTCTATATTATAAAAGAGGATAATTTTATATTTTATGAAAGGATAACTTATGACTTGAAAGTTTACATTTTTACAACGCTAATCTAATGGAATTTATTTATTCAAAGAATAGTGACCAGGTTCAAACAATTTAATAGAGAGGAAACTACACATTTGTTATGACGTGTCAGTGACACATATGGTGCATATTAAAACTTACAAAACAAATTTTCGGCACTGCAAACGTAAGATTATGATGAAAGCCAAAACATAGAAATTTAAAATGGCCATGTTGGTCATCACACTGCCATTGTTAACAGATATGAACATTAAATGTAGCAACTAAATATTAACTCCTAGATGAACACCACAGATTTAATCATATTTCATTGACGATTTTGTGGCTTTGCATTAACCAGTAACCATCTCATATTGTGAGCAATGTACTGAGCTGTAACAACCAACTTCACGGAATTGCTATTATATATATACAAATAAACAGTCTTGTATTCAAAAAGGAATTTCGAATTTAGTACGCGCCATTACGAGTACCATAACTATTCTTGGTGTACTTGCTTCATACGTGAAGACATTATTTGTGATTTCTATTTGTTATAACAGATGATAAATTGTCTTAACTTACTTCCTTTCAGAGCTCACCTCAAGCGACTTTGTTGTAGGTGTACGTGTACAGCGAGGGCCTGATTGGAAGTGGGGAGATCAGGTAAACTGTCAGTTAAGATTTCCTCAGAATTATAAAAACTTCACAAAAAACTTGCGCCAAAACAGTTAAATGTTTGGCTAGAACCTTGCAGAATAGACAACAATAATTTTTTGTTTCTATGAACGTCAACATTTATGATATTTTAAATAATGCTTCAAATGATATTTTAATTGAGTCTATGCTATTCGACATAAGAAAACGCTACATTTGAACACATGTGATTGATATTTATATAAACTCGTAGTGGATTTCAATGATTTTGAATGCTTAAAGTATATTTTGTACTATGATTTTCATTGTTTGTAATTTTTTTAGTACAAATGTATCACAACTGAGAACGAGTGTCTTTGATTCTCGTAAACTCTCTGATTTTCAGGATGGTGGGGGACCTGGAACGGTGATTGGATTTTATAGCACAGGTTGGGCGAAAGTTAAATGGGATGCAGGGGGTGGCAATTTTGCATACAGAATAGGCCAGGAAGATGCCATGGATATGATGATAATAATATGATACCTCATTACAGAACAATGCTCAGATGTTGCCTTTATTTCCATGACAAATGTGTCCACAATATCAAATGTTTATGAACAGTATTTGTTTCAACTTTTTTCTGTTTACTGTTACCATTATGTTCACGATACTGTACTATATTAATGAATTAATTTTACCTTGATCGCCAGAAACGTTAACCAAGAAGTGCAAAAACAGTCACATAATAAGAACGTTTACAATTTTTGCACGTGATTTTGTTATTCAGCGGTACTCCAATGCCCTATTCGGAACAAAATGACGTATTTTGAACTGGTACTACGTTTACATCTTCTGACTGTCTGATTTTAAAAACGCATTGTAGCGTATGAATTTTGAACACGTACGATTGAAGCAGACAAAAATCTTAAGAAGAACATTTTGATTGTTTGTTGTTGTCGTTGTTGCTAATGTTGTTTTTTTTGTGTACATATTTACTTTCAAGAAGAAATTAGATTTTAATGTTGTATATGTGAGCACAAGTTGTACAGTAATAGCTAATTGACGAGCAAAGAAAATTTATTTGTCGTTACTTTTAACCAACAAATAGAAGCTGGCTTCTTGTCCAAAGAAAAGTAAGATTTCAGCGAACTACTAAAAACTGGTTTCTAGTGCTAGGATAACTGTAACAGTTAGCTACATAACTCAGAATCTAAAACGAAGCAATTAATTTACTGATTACTTACCATTATAGACCAAACTAACCACTTAATACCTCCGATGCTCAACGAGGTGCTCTGCGCCTAGAATGATAGGCCTACTTACCTGTACTTTTCGATTTATTACAGCTCAAAATCCGTCATAGTATAAGTCTTAAAACAAGTATATGGCCAGTTATCTTTTCCTGATACAAATAGATATTGGCGATGTCAAAATGTCAGAACATAATGGGCCTAGCCATATAAAGTCACTGAGCTTAATAGTTACTCTTACCTTTTGGTTTGTTCAGCTCAAAGTTCGTAATACTGTTAGCCTGAAATAGATTCTACAAAAAAGCCTGTCTTCTCTGATTGCATATAGGCACGGTGACCAAGGTGTCTCAGACAGGGAAATAATAGACCTGCTTAGATATATTCATAGAACTCAAACATAGTTTTGTGATAAGCTGGCTCATATTTAGACATGTTAAGGAACTTTGAATGTTATGTCCCAACAATATCTTAAAATTAGAATCTGGCTGTGATCACGAACGGAAATAAGAAATAACCCTGTTAGAAAACAGAGTATATGTTTTAATTTGTTGTTAACATTTTCTTTGCATTCTTGTAAAGTTTTAATCCTAAAAAGTCTTTGTTTATTTAAAAACAGCCCATCTTAAAGTAATGATCGGGACTTCGAGTCAAATTTTTCTCAGACAAATTTCAGTTTTGCCCCCCAAAAAAACAGAATATATGTATTACAGTGCGACTTATATTTGCCACTCGTCCCAGTAAATATGAGCTATATTTTGTCAAAATAGACATAAATAAATATATATGTATCTAATATATTTATTTGAAATTAAACCTAGCGCATTGTTCCTATCACATGTAATGTCATTTTTAACGAATAATAAAACACTCATATTTATTTGAAATTTTGAACCTAGTGCATTGTTCTTATTACAGAAAATATCATTTATACAAACTTTACACCTGTTACCAGATTCAACCTGAGTACCTTATTTTCTCTCAGCAGTTCTAACTGCGAGTGATTTCATGAGGTAATAAGGTTGCTACTTCTGACACAGCCTCGTGACGTAAAGAATTGCTTTTACTTCGCTTGGTTTCCATTCTTCACGCACTTCCGCTTTTTGGTCACATGGCTTCCCAAGTATGACCGGTAGTTGATATGTGCATGTATTATAGCTATTGTCATCTTTAAATTGAAAAAGTGAGCAGTCAATTCAGCTGGGAAATGAAAATAATTGTGCTCTGGTACTCAAATTTCCAATCGCAATCAATGATATAGCTTTGACCGAACTTGCTTATTGATACAATAATTGGAAAAAATATAAACATGAATATTTAAAATAGAAGAATAAAAAAACTCGAATGAGATACAAATCACATATTAAATTCTACATCAATAGTTACTGGGAAATGAACAAGACTTTGCGATGTTTGGAACAAATTTCTTGTTATTTTTTGGATTTATGGAGGTGTGTTTTGTTGCTTTTGGAATTTGTGAACTATTCAAAGTTAAGAATGAACATTTCAATAAGCGGTTAATTGGTCATGATTTTTTTGAAAAAAAGATTCATCTACACGATTGTGTGAGATATTGTATGTATCTGTCCATCTGTAAGTCCATAGATTATAGTGTGACGTTACGGACTTGTAAACTGAATGATATAGACAGCCTATCTGTTCTTGGGCCAGAATTCGAGACACAGTCGGGAGCAGTTTTCACTGACATCACGGAATGGCCAGGCGTGCGTATCATTTTTTTCTTTTTCATATAAAATGTATTGTATGAATTTTCGAGAATATGTAATTTGTACGGTCCAACGATGGCCGAATGTGCTGTAAAGTGAAATGTATGTTTTCTTGTTCAGCGAAATAGCTCTAAAGTGCAAAAGTGTTCCTTTCGACGTGACGTAGGGACTGAATGCATGCTACGGATTCTAAACTCTGCAATTATAGTTCGGCTATATACCTCATGTAATTATGGTTCAGTAAGTATAAATAAATGCTGATCAAATAAAAGCCTCGCTTATTATTATTACTATCAATAATTACGGGTCTTTTTCTTATTCGAAAGACTAAGATTGATTATATCTGCAATATATTTGGCTTAACATGGTTTGAAATCTTAACATCACTTAATCATGATTAATTGCAAATAATTTCAATTGCAAATAATTTCAATAAGTATCAAGAAAGATATGAGGAAACATAAAAGTATAATAACTTTAACACGGTATCCGCGAAGCAGGTACTTGCTGTACCATGTGAATGCTTCCGCGACATGTCGTTCTCAACAACCTCAGCACAGGCATTCGTTTCATGGATAAATGCCCCAAGCCGCTATATAACCGACACAAAGTAAAAAACTTCACAAAAATGAATTGGAGGGTCACTATACGTCAAACAGATTTTCTATTGTCTGTATATATAGCTCTTATAGTCTCTAATAGTTCTTGCAACTTATATTAATCTCTCTCGATGACTGCTTCCTGGGTTCAAACAAGTACTCTCACCGAAAGTGAGGAATGTTGAAAATAACTGGAGACTCTCAACCCTGGTGGGATTCGAACCAGCAATCTCCGGATCGACTTCTTCTCCTTCTACTGTGAATATGTTAAACATTGATATTATATCTCTAACTAGCCTCTTCATGTTTCATCGACTTCCAAAAACCAAGCAAAGGGTTAATATGTTTATTATTTGATGTCATCTTCAATTAAACTAATAATTCATATCATATTACCTTAAACATTCTTACAGAAATATTTCCGCTGGAAATTAAACGATTGTAAAGTCGTCACAACTACCGGAACGTAAAATTTTAACGGAGACAAGAACACAATCTAATTGTAAAAAATATCGTCCCTTTAGAAATAAATATAAAACAAATAAAAACAACTACAAAGTTACTTGTAGTATAGACCCCTAAAAGATAAATAAGTGATCCAGTTCGACATTTCTTAGCCGATACTGGACTTTCCACAGAGAGATATTAATTTGTAAAGAATGTCTTTGGCTATTTTAGGAAATGGCAGGCACATGTAGCACGAAACCATGTTCCCATCAACAAGTGTGTGTTCCAACACAACCTTATAGTTGCTTCACTATCGGTAAGGAAAGATTCATCCAACCCTGGCTTCGCAACATTTTAAAAAATGAGCTATTTTTTTCAATCATTCAGGACCATAGTTTGTAGGGGTTTTTTTAATACGGTTTTTTTTTTTTTGTTTTTTTTTTTCTCCTAACAGTAAAAATAGGAAATCATGATTAGAATGTCGTTACAGTGGTAATAGCTAAACTGTATTGTTTTGGTGATTATGGTAAGGAGTCGTCTAAGTGGTTAAAAGTTTAAATCATGTTCTTTTTTCATAACATTCTTTCTGGACTTCTAAATCCATCTAAAAAGAATTAATTTTGGCCTGAGACCAAAACTTCGGTTCGAACATGCGAATATAGATTTAGCTCTTTAGCTCTGTTTAGTCTGCGATTCTATACTATAATACATGTATGTTTTCAAAATGCTATTTGCCTCATAAAAGCGTTCCTAAAATTTATGAGTGTACAGTGATTTAAATCTCCATTTTATTTATTCAGACTGCGGCAGTCCTCCGTCGATTACAGATGGATCAGTCATATTTAGCGGAACCTTTCATCTTAACAAAGCGTCGGTGATTTGTAATGAAGGCTATGAATCAGACCAAAGTCATATAGTGTGCAAAGCTCCTGAACGGCTGGACAAACCAACGTGCGTTACAAATGGTATGTGAAGTTTGTCATACATTGTTATAACGTTTACTTGACGCATACATATTTAACTTATAAGCCTTGTCTCGAACGATAACCTCTAGAAAATTATTAGGCATTTTACATATCGTATAACAAGCATAGTGTGCTTATTTTTGTCTTAAACTTCAGTGTTAGATATATAGTCAAACATTGCAAATTAAAAAAAAATATCTATTTGAACTGATATGTACAGTCTAACAAAGAAAACGCTACGAAATTGGCAAGCGGATTCCTATAATAAATTATCGTCTTCAACCGTTGTTCTTATACATTCTTGTTGACCTCATGGTAACCGTTTAGTCTGAAGTGTAACCTCATTTTTCCCTGTCGTATTTATGCAGATTCAACTTTATTTCTTTGTTGTTTTTAACTAGGCCAAACACAAATAATTGTAAAGTATTCATCTTCATTCAAAAAAAAGATAAACAAATACTTTTCCGCAATGAACATCTTAATGTGAATGACTGGGAATGTCTGTTTTTCTTAATGTACACAATGCAAATTGACGACTTTTTACATTTTCAAGCTTGTTTTTACTACAAATATTTTAATCACTTTTTATGTAAGCATACAATGCCGAAGTATTTACACTGTAGTTTTTGGTCGTTTATAACTTGCTACCTTGTTTCATTTTTCAGTATATTTCTTACCAAGTATTGTTTCCTACAGGTGATGCAGGCACAATGTGTACAGTTAGCGGCGAATGGGAGAATGCGACGTGTTCACTAGGTATTTTTATTCATGATACTTATTTGAGCTCCATTGCGGTACAAGTCATGTAATGATGAAGACACTTGTGATATAGGACAGTCACTTTAATCACTAGTACCTTATTACGGCAGGCAGTACTGAGACACGTGTTGATTTTGTGTCTTTGCAATGTCATGCCTCTTGCACATGATAAAATTCGAACCGAGGACCTTTTGAGCTGAGACCAGACGAACTAAAAACTTGGTAACCCAATGATAGCATGAAATTTAACTATTTCAATGCGTGAAACAACAAGTATCAAAATTTAGTCCATTCTTTCACAATACACCCCTTACGTTCTGAATTTAACGTAATGTTTCTCGACAGTCACTTGAAAAATACTATTGTGAAACTTCCTTAACTTTGCTCAAAATTATGTAGATTTTTACTTGTAAAAATCTAAAAAAAAGTCAAATTGAAATATTTGACATAAAAATTCAAAGAATCGGCAATGATGTTTTTCATTAAGGGCGTAAACACTGATGATGGTATTTTATAAATTCATTAAATACTGATTTTCTAAACAGCAAGTCACTTAATGCAATTGAAATCAATAAGCTCCGATTACAATTCCTGCCAACTATGACGAAGTTCATTTATTGGATATTAATGGGTGTCATAATCTAATTAAAATAGTATTTATTAAATTCGTACGGAATTCCCAGATCGTTCCCAGATTAACAAAACCTGTGAAAATGTGTCAAAATTCTAGTTACAACAGCATAAATGAATGCAGTGACAATAGTCGTAATATAGAGAGCTGTTTTATACAATTTTTAGTTTAGGTGAATGTGTACTTTTTAGTGTCTACAGGCTATAAGGAAACAGTAATCATTTACTAGTGAGAAGGTGTCAATGTTCTTACTTACGTACATAAGCAAAAACTGAATGCATTTAAAATAGTCTTAATATACAGAGCTGTTTTTATACAATTTTCACATGAATAGTGATTCTTTGCCAATGTGCATTTATTGTGTGTCTTACACGCCATCAGGAAACAGTTTCACATATTTCTTTACTTATTTTTTTTTTTTCGTTTTATAGTAAATAAGCAATATATCATTGGTACATTTTAGGGGATATCCGTTTATTATTAAGCAGTAGTTTTCTATACAACCTTGAAAGAGGATGTTCGGTGCAATTGTTTATTTGACAGTAATAATATTAAACAGTAGTTTTCTAGACAACACAAAAAGGGGATGTTCGGTGCAATTGTTTATTTGACAGTAATAATATTAAACAGTAGTTTTCTAGACAACCTTGAAAGAGGATGTTCGGTGCAATTGTTTATTTGACAGTAATAATATTAAACAGTAGTTTTCTAGACAACACAAAAAGGGGATGTTCGGTGCAATTGTTTATTTGACAGTAATAATATTAAACAGTAGTTTTCTAGACAAAACAAAAAGGGGATGTTCGGTGCAATTGTTTATTTGACAGTAATAATATTAAACAGTAGTTTTCTAAACAAAACAAAAAGGGGATGTTCGGTGCAATTGTTTATTTGACAGTAATAATATTAAACAGTAGTTTTCTAGACAACACAAAAAGGGGATGTTCGGTGCAATTGTTTATTTGACAGTAATAATATTAAACAGTAGTTTTCTATACAACCTTGAAAAAGGATGTTCGGTGCAATTGTTTATTTGACAGTAATAATATTAAACAGTAGTTTTCTAGACAACACAAAAAGGGGATGTTCGGTGCAATTGTTTATTTGACAGTAATAATATTAAACAGTAGTTTTCTAGACAAAACAAAAAGGGGATGTTCGGTGCAATTGTTTATTTGACAGTAATAATATTAAACAGTAGTTTTCTAGACAACACAAAAAGGGGATGTTCGGTGCAATTGTTTATTTGACAGTAATAATATTAAACAGTAGTTTTCTATACAACCTTGAAAGAGGATGTTCGGTGCAATTGTTTATTTGACAGTAATAATATTAAACAGTAGTTTTCTAGACAACACAAAAAGGGGATGTTCGGTGCAATTGTTTATTTGACAGTAATAATATTAAACAGTAGTTTTCTATACAACCTTGAAAGAGGATGTTCGGTGCAATTGTTTATTGACAGTAATAATATTAAACAGTAGTTTTCTAGACAACACAAAAAGGGGATGTTCGGTGCAATTGTTTATTTGACAGTAATAATATTAAACAGTAGTTTTCTATACAACCTTGAAAGAGGATGTTCGGTGCAATTGTTTATTTGACAGTAATAATATTAAACAGTAGTTTTCTAGACAAAACAAAAAGGGGATGTTCGGTGCAATTGTTTATTTGACAGTAAAAATATATTAAACAGTAGTTTTCTAGACAACACAAAAAGGGGATGTTCGGTGCAATTGTTTGTGTTTTGGTTTTTCAAGCCTTTGAAAAGACTAATGATATTAAAATGATAAATACTGATTTTACATTTTACTTCATTTTCCTTATGCTTTTCAGTAAGAATAAACTAAACATTAATGAACAATTGCTTACCCCAGAAATAACTTTAGAAAAGAATGTTCTTGAACACGCAATACGTGCACTGTAAGCAATTTACTTATTTGTACACTGTCTTAAATTAACGTGATTATTCAGGTATTTTAATAGCTTCTCTTTACATTTCTCCCCGTTTTCCTAGTTAAATTTGCTGTTTCGTTTACCTTAAATTATTTCAGATTTTCACCAGGTAAATGTTATTAAATATATTCTGCAGATTTCCGCATAACGTTTTCCTTATATTGGTGGATATTGATGGATGATAAAACATGCTGAGGAGTAGCAGCAGAAGCAAAAGATCTCAACTAGTCAAGTTTAGATTTTACTTAATTGTTCTGTTGTTGGTATAACATACCTGTAAGATGTAAAATGGATAATGGATAAGCTAATGCATCAGTTTTCCCCAAATGTCTTTGATTAGCTGTTTGTTTTATGCGTACCTTCTTTTTTTAAAAAATAGATCAGATGCATAAAACATTAGCGATTAGTTGTAAACATCGTTTAGATCTCAAATAGGTCAGATGCATAAAACATTAGCGACTAGTTGTAAACATCATTTACATCTCAAGTAGGTCAGATGCATAAAACATTAGCGACTAGTTGTAAACATCGTTTACATCTGAAATAGGTCAGATGCATAAAACATTAGCGACTAGTTGTAAGCATCGTTTACATCTGAAATAGGTCAGATGCATAAAACATTAGCGACTAGTTGTAAGCATCGTTTACATCTCAAATAGGTCAGATGCATAAAACATTAGCGACTAGTTGTAAGCATCGTTTACATATCAAATAGGTCAGATGCATAAAACATTAGCGACTAGTTGTAAGCATCGTTTACATCTCAAATAGGTCAGATGCATAAAACATTAGCGACTAGTTGTAAGCATCGTTTACATCTCGAAGAAGAATCATTTGTCCAGATTCTCGTTAGGTAGAATTTCTGCATTTAAAGTTAAAGAAAGAAAGGATATTTATTTAACATAAACCTAATCTAAACCTCAAGTACCGTATGTAACGCAACAGCGAAATTAGTTGTTATAAAGAAAATTATTATTTCATCACGCCTGGTAGAATCAACATTGTACTTGCACAAACCTCATTGTAGGCAGTGTATCTATATGTCTTGTTTTGAGCAGTTTTGTTCACATGAGTACTTTCATTCGTAAGAATCAAAATTAACATTCGGCGAAAGCTTATCGCAAATCTTGATTAGAGAGGCGCCATGTTTGTAACGATATGTTTTATGCTATTCTGCTGATTCTGGACCAAATTATGCTTAATTTATCAATAAAATGGCAATACTAACTTTTGTCTTTATCATTAATATTTTTCCTGATGAAATTTAACATCAACGATGAACTGGCAATACTTTTAATATTCTATTTATTTTGGTCATGGATATGTTGTTAAATCATAAATATTTTAAAGTACAACTCAAGATACTACAGGTTTGACAACGTGAATTAACGATGGAAATTGGTTCGTGAATAATTAAGTAACCATGGAACGGAGCACGAAATATGATTAATTTAACATCCCTGGGTGGTTTAAATACTGTTTTCAATTACCTTGCAATACTTGTTTACACTTTAGTAAGAACAGGTTAATCAGTGTAGCTGGCTGGATTGTTCTGATCAGTTTTAATCAGTACAGAAAATAAGCCATGCACTAAAATCAACTGCAGATATACTATGTTTTCTTCAACGTTTTGTTCTCTATAAAATAAAAACAAAAGTATAATTGATAATGCAAAGAATACCATGTTTATAATAAGAATTTCTTTCAAAGCATGTAGGAAAAAAATTTATTTGTAAATAATCACTATCAATTTCTTTAAATAATGTAAAAAGAAAACGGTATTTCTTTTGTAATTAATCACTATCGATTTCTTGAGGGCATATAAAAAATGTAATTAATCAGTATCAATTTTTAGAGCATGTAGAAAATGGTTTTATTTGTAATTTATCACTATCATCCAGAATGTACCACTATGTGAAGACTAAGTGCATTCAGTGAACCTGCTTACTGTTTCGGCTAGCTCAATAGGTAGGTCACTGTCAATCCAGGGGTTTCCGGTTCAGTCCCCATAACGGCTGGCAAAATTACTCCTTGATAAGTGATCTGGGATAATAAGTCAAGCACTGTTTATCTTAGAACAATTTTCAAACACCTTGTCATACAGTAATGGCTCGTTCAGTGTCACATTAATATGCTTTTGAAGGAACATTAATTATCTGTAGGTATTTTAGGGTATACTTTTCTTATGAGATATTTCTCTTTATCGAAAAAGGTCATAGTTTTGTTCTTTAAGGAGAATAAAATACTTAAGAGATGTAGAAACAGATATCAAGTACACAATACCAACACGAGAAACTAAACTTAAAACGAATCATTATATGATTATTGTCGTGATCTTTTCTCGCCATTTTCATTACCATTCACGATATAATAATAACAATAATAATAATAATAATAATAATAATACTTTATCTAATTATTATAATCGTCATCTTTTTTCGCCATTATCATCACCAATCACGATATAATAAAAATAATGATAATGATAATAATCGATGGTTCTGTACTTCGTTTAATAATGAAAACTGTGATAACACCATTATTTTTTTAATCCACTGACCGATGACAATTAACAAGATATCTTAATTTCAAACAATGTTCGGTTTGATCAGGGTTTTTGTATTGTTTTTGTTGTTGTTTTTGTATTGTTTTTGTTGTTGTTTTTGTCGTTTTTTTGTTCTTTCTACAACTATTTTAACAATTAAGCTAGAAAAGCTAAAATGTTTAAGAAATAAAATCTTATGATGACTTTTTTTAATTTCAGTCACGACTACAACGACAACCACTACACTGCCGCCTTGCTCAATACAGCCCGGACAATACAATGGAACTTTGAGCACAACCAGAAATGGATTTACGTGTCAAAGATGGGACTCTCAGAGCCCTCAAACTCATACTTATACTGCCCCACACTTCTTTCCAGAGGCCACAGTCTCTGAAGCCGCAAACTATTGTAGAGCCGCCGGTGAAGTGTACCTTTGGTGTTATACGACGGTCCCTAGCAAGCGATGGGAGGAGTGTATTAAACCGTATCAAGTATGCTGATTGGCTACTTGGTGGGAACTGTATCAAGTATGCTGATTGGCTACTTGATGGGACTGCTTTTTTGTGTAGCATCGATTGAAGTATTTTGTAATGTTATGTAGGATTGCTGTCAGTTTCTATTTTTGTCGTTTTGCTTAAGCTGATTTGGTATTTCTTGGAGTACGACTACTATTTCTTTTTTTTTCTTTTTTTTTTCTTTAAGCTGCCGGGTAACGATCAGTACTTCTTAACTGTCAAAAATATCTCCCTTGCAACACCAGTTTATTCCTGTCAATAAAAACTAAAAAGAAATATTATATGTTAAAAACGGTTCAGTATAAAATACAATTTAAATATATTTGAAGGTAAACGTTCAACATTTTATGTTATTCTAAAGATTAAACCGTTTTTATATTAATCTTTTTATCTTTTATAATTTGAACAAGCATCAGTGCTTTCAATTTATTGTTTCAACTACGAGAAAGTACACTATTTTTCAAGTATAATTGCAGATGTATTATTTAAGCAATCAGCCGTTGTAGAGATTTCCGTTTAGGCAATCTTGAATTACTGAGAAAATCTTAACAGCGATGCACAATGCTGAAAACGGAATATTACGGCGGTAAAAACGCGATATTACATAGCTGTATCACCTTCAACACATCTCGTGCTTTAAATATCAACTGATGGATTTTTCATCACTGCAGCATCATGCCATCGCGATTTCAACATGGCATCATGGATTCTCCATGCATCATGCCACCGTGATATCAAGATCGCATTATGGATTTTTTTTCTCCAACGTAGCATTGTGCCACCGCGATTTCAACATTGCATCCTAGAGTTTTCATAATGGCAGCATCATGCCACTGCGATTTCAACATCGCACCATGGATTGTGTTCACCAACACAGCATCATGCCACCGCGATTTCAACATCGCATCATAGATTTGTTTCGCCATCGTAGCATCGTGCCACCGCGATTTCAACATTGAATCATAGAGATTTCATTATTGCAGCATCAATTCATCGCGATTTCAACATCGCATCATGAAGTTTTTACCATCATTTCATTGTAGTTTTGCCGTCGTTTCAAAGTACAGTCGTGTTTCATTGTCGTAGGATCGTGCAAAGTGGTTTATTATCTTTAAAATACCTAACGGATGACTACGTACCACAAAGACAATAGCCTATATTTAAACTATCCTGCAGATTTGTTTAAATGGCTGTACTTTTAAATGCGAAAGGGCAATAAAATCAATCATGACGTTTTTTGCCAATAAAAGCAAATGCTCATTTACCGTAATTAAACATGTAATAACAGAAACAAGCATGGTACATTTTTGTATCTTCTTTTCTATAATTGTACTCTTAATGATATAATGTCTGTTTTTTAACTTTTGAAAAATATAATCCTCTCTCTCTCTCTCTCTCTCTCTCCCTCTCTCTCTTCAAAGGCTTCGTTTTATATATAATTTCAATGATATAGCTCAGTGGTTTGGTTATAAGCTCCACTTCGGTAAACTTCTTTTATTATATGTGAACGACAAATGTCAATATTTTAAGTGACAAGCCCAACATCATATAAACACCATTAACATAAAAATGTTTCAAGATATTGCTTGCTGTATGCTATAAGTGATCTTTTGCAATACTTTGAAGATATCAAAAGTTAGATCTATGAATTTCAATGATCATGATTTTGAATAATTGTAGATGTAAATCTTATTTATCGTATATGTCCTCTTTATCTATTACCGCTATATGTGATTTGTGATATTTCAGTGTCTAGCCTTTTTGGCAATTTTTGTGCAATTTAGAGGGATATACCCAAATATTAGCCGACAATTACTTCCGCTTTTGTTTTATGTAACGTAACACTATGCTTATAGAACCTGTAAGTTTCAGTAAATGTTGTGTTGCGAATAAATGGATTCAGACACCAAATATGGTTCTTTTAATGAAGTAAATGGATCAACTAAATCAGTCCAAACAATAATGATAAATTTAAAATTGTACGGTGATAAGTTTAGTTTTAATAGTTTTAATCTGCAAGCGTTTATCGCCCTTTAGCAGTCGGAGTCAGTCGGGCAGTTAACCGTAACCATTGTTCCTGGGATGGACAAATATTAGACTCCGACTTTCCAATACTGTAATTACATTTGTATACATCACTGTACATACTTCCAAAAAGACTTACAGAACAAAGAAATAGATTCGGGTTGAAAAAAGGTAAACATATCAACACAGAACTGAAGCTTAAGTCAAACAAAACTGTGGCGCACGCAATGACGGACAGCACCAAATTTATATCCCCTTGCCCACAGTAATGTCGATTTATACATGATAAATGTTAATTGGTGTTACTTTTAAATGCAATAATATTTGTAAAAACATGCATACTATCATTAGGAATATTTACAGAGGAAATCACTGTTTACCATATAAATGTAAATTTAATGGTTGTTTAAAGCCACACAAGTATTGTACAATATACTATAGTATTTTCGTTTATGTAGTTAGTTGGTGTGTATCGATGTGATTGTACCTTTATATTGTTTTCATTGAAGCAATTTGTACATTAATTTATAGATTTTAGTACAGTAATCTATAGACAAATGTATTTGAGATGATGATGATTAAGGAAAATAAGTCTCATTATAAATGAAAGAATGGTAATGGTAAAACAAACTGAGAAATCAATAACAATATATTGCGGAGAGCGGTGGCCTTGCGGTTAAGGTGTCTGGCTCTCAACCCAGTGATCGTGGGTTCGAGCCCTACCAGGGACACGACCATGTTTCCTCATATGCCACCAGTAATGGTTGGTTCTCCAAGAAGCGGACTAGAGAGTAATTTAAATAAGCTGCAAGTTTTATTAACAATCGAGCTAAGATAAATAATGTGTAGACTAACAATATAAAACATAACTTACGAAATCCGGTGTAAGACAGCCCATTATAATTATATATCTCAACGCCTCGGTAGTATAATGTTCACGTTTTTGGCCCTTCCCTGTAAAAGTGTACTTATTTTAACAACAAACATTGATAACTATATTTTTGCAACTAAATCCACCTGCAATAAGATACCATGCATAAAAATTACCTTATTTTGTCATCCTTAAATAAACAATTACGTTATTTTGTGCATAAATTGTCATCCTTAAGAAGACAATAAATATTATGTAAAGAGGAAGAATCTAAAACAGATTCCACATAATCTTTATACATGTCAAACATAAATACAAATAAATTATATAATCATCCTGTATGTTTGCTTTTAAATAAATGACCCGTTTAAGTCGGGTTATTATTCAAAAGTAAGTCAGTGTGTCAAACAAATATTGTAGCGAATCTACCAAGTAGCGAATCTACCAAGCAGTGAATCTACCAAGTAGTGAATCTACCAAGTAGCAAATCTACCAAGTAGCAAATCTACCAAGGAGCGAAATGACTAGACAGCGAAACGTCCAGTATCTCAATAATACAAACACAAGCTTGTATTACACTTGCTCTTCAGGTCATTATTCAATCAGTAACTTCAAAGGAATGGGCAGAAATATATGGCCGAAATCACATTAGCCGATATTTGCTTAGTTCTAATTTCGGCATGTGTAGCACCACGGGGAGATTAATACGTAGGGCAAGGTTGCAAACTCTAAGCAGCGGTTACTTCCCTTTCATTGCGAGGAGATGGCAAGGTTGAACAAACTTGTTAATATGAAGGGACCGAATGTTAAGAAAAAATGTTGCGAATTATCAAACATTATATTTTTAAGTTCATTCCTATAAAATATTTCGTAACCTTTTCGGGTTAAAATTTCAATAATCTTCATTCGGTGAAACGATGTAAAAATAAAAAGAAATTAATCTTCAAATAACAACTAGTCCACAACTTTTCTATAATTTTGGCGACTAATAATCATATCTTGGGTATTGGCGAATAATAAAACATCATTTACTATATTATATTTAATCACTATTTAATCTGAAAATAACGAACGCCTACAGGTTATTAAATTCAACACACCCAAATCTACGGAGATCCACAATGATGACGCAACGTCGAGTAGATCATGTTTGTGAAGTATCTATATGTATACTTGTAAAATATAAAGCATATATCGATTTCTAATCGGGCAGTTACGTAAGAGTACTAAACTCCTAACATTGTTTATATACACATGTTTCAAATGGGTGTATATTCAATGCACCAAACGCTGGGATATGCCAAAGACATTATTAGTTATGCAGATTCTTGGCGGGGTATAAGGCCTCGTATAGACTAGTCGAATTTATATAATCCGAGCCGCCAGGCTAGGGTTTATATCAGTTCGAACAGGCTATACAAGGCGGACGGTCTCTTGATTTACATAATTTATACATATATAGGACAAAATTCAACAATCTTCTTGTCTGAAACTGCAAAGCATAGACTTAGATATGTGGTATATAGCATTGTCTAATGGATTTCTACCAAGTGTGTTCAAATCATGACCCCTGGATCAATATTTGCTCCTCCCCGTAGGTCACTTTTGAATTTACACAGATCTTTTATGGGGTATACTTAAAAAATCTTCTTGTCAAAAACCACAGGGCCGACAGCTTAGGTATTTGTAATGTAGCTTTGTCTACCAAGATTATTCCATTATAAAATTACAAAATTGGCCCCACTCCAGGGTCACTTGGTTTCACCTAGTCTAGCGTCTAAATATTTTGTGTGTAGCGTTGTCCAGTGGATCTCTACCTAGATTGTCCAAATTATGTATCTGATGTCAAAGTTTGCCCCACCCCAGGGTCACCTGGTTTTATATAGACATACATGTATATAGAAAACACTTTAAAATCATCTTATATAAAAGCGCTTGACAGAGATTGGTAATTTAATTTGAGGCATCGTCGAGTAGATCTCTACCAAGCTTGTTTATATCATGTCCCTGTGGTCAAAATTTGCTCCACCCCAGGGTTCACTTGGTTTTGTGAAAACTTAAAAAGGAAAAAATTCTTATGGGAAAGCACAAAGCCTAGAACTTAGGTAACTATTTATTGGACGGGAATATACTTGTGCTCTGCTCCTCCCACCTCTCCATCCCACCCCACACACCCATCCCTAGAAAAAAAGAGTGTTTTACTGTTCTTGTCAGAAACCGTAAGGGTGAGACTTTTAAAATTTGATGCATACCATTATTTAGTGGACCTCTACCAAATTTGTTCAAATTGTGTACCCGGGATTATCATTGGTCCTGAAAAAGGGTCACCTGTTTTATATGGAAATATAGACAAAATCTTTAAAATTCTTCTTCTCTGAAAACAAAACGCCCAGAGTTCTGAAATTTGGTATGAAGCCTTGTTTTTATGTGATGTTGTATAGTAGATACATTCTAAACTTGTTCAGATTGTGCCCATGGGGTCTCAGATTTCTTTTTGTGTAAAATATAAGATCTTTAGAAATTTTCAATTCAGAACCTGCTATTTTGCTTCTGACGTTTTCTGATGTTACAGCTGATCCACATCCAAAGTGCCCTGATAAGCGACCCAGGGTCATTATGGTCCTACACAGGGTCATCATGGCCCTCTTGTTTTTGTTGTTGTTTGTTTGTTTCTTTCTTTCTTTCTTTCTTTCTTTCTTTCTTTCTTTCTTTCTTTCTTTCTTTCTTTCTTTCTTTCTATTTGTTGTTATTTTTGTTGTAGTGAAAAATGAATGTTTTTATATTGTGACATGATAAAGGTTCTTAATGCAATGGTTGCAATCTTGCAAACAGTTTTACACAGGGTCTTTCTGTTCGTTTAAATTCTTCCGTCAAAAAGGCAACGCCTTTAAATATAGTATAGAGCCATTGTTATTGAACTGAATATTTGCCTTGAAGGTTTATAGAACTGTTTTGATTGCGGGTTACTTCAACTGAGGTAGGTTTTAAACTGTACTTTACTAATGATTTAACAATATTTGATTGTTGATTTTTATACATTTGGTTTTATTGGCAGAAGGTAAACGTTTCATGTTTGCAAGATCCCATAGTAATTTCATTGATTCGTTGAACTCTGGAAAGGATCTAGAAGCTTGGAAGAACATGTGCAATAAAGTTTCCTTTTTTTTGTTTTAAAACGTGACTTCTACTTCTGAAATAATCCGATTAATGAAACAAACCTTTTTATTATCGTTTCCGTAACATAACGTCACTTCTCTTCTGGAAAAAAAGTTCTAAGTAACTAAATCAACCGAGAATTCCTAATATGCAAATTGAAATTATATTTTGCAACACGTATTAAATATTAATGTATTAAGTATTGAGTTGCAAATAATCTATGTTTGATACAATGGAACTTTCATTTTGTATCTTAAATGTCATATTCGTTTTCAATGAATTAATTGTATACAAATGTAATTCCAACATTCCAGTTGTTATCGCATGTTATATCAATTTGCTCACAACTTGCGTAGCCAGCATCTATAAGAGAAGTTCTTGGAATTTTTGTCTCTAAAATAATGGCAATCATTGAAATTGCCGTCTGCCGTTTCCGCCGTTTTCTGCTATATACGTCACCTTAATATCATTTTTTCTTGCATTTTTAAAGTGTGGAAAAGTTTCCACTACAGATTTACATACTAACACGACACGAAGTGGGAAGTACAAAAAGCTCGCTATTTTCCCATGCGTTTCAGACAAAGCAGATGACACTTACTCAGTAGTCCGTCTTTAGAGCGTGGTTAAGAGTGACATCTTGTCAGTGGTAATTGAATTAAAAAAGAACATCTTCAATAATTATTTTTATTAAATCAAAACTACATTGTTTTGTCTTTTTCTTTAAACAGTTTAAAAAGTAAACTTAAATAAGAGTAATAATGAACAGTTTTGATACTGAATACCAGGAATGAACTTGAAAACACAAAAGCAAGCGTAACAAGCTGTTATATGACCAAAGGAACGTAGTATGACTTGCAAGCTGGCCGTCTGTTCGTCTCCCCGCCCACCCGTGAGCATGACTTCCTGTCCGCGTATGAACGTTGTAACGCAGTTTTTCATACAGTTTCTGAAGTACTTGGTTCGAACAAAACTAGCTATATAAATCATGATATGCAGATATTCGTTACGGTTGGCCTTGTTCACGAGTGTTTGAGCCATTGTATTGCATGTAGAAATTGTATGTACTTCCTCTGGTCGTTGGACTGTTTTTGTGTCCTCTATCCTGTGTGTGTTCGAAAGCTGAATCTTAGTAACAAAATTATAGATTATACATATGAGACACTGAACATAATAATGCGCTCCAATTTAAGAGAAAAGTAACTGATTTATGTAACTCTTCAGAAATACCTGTTTTCAATCTTTCCTTTTTGAGCGTTTAAAAACTCCATCATGCGGAGCTCTTCTTTAAATAGTTTTATATAAACAGTATAATTGCAGGATAAAACTAGATCCTTTCGCTTCAAGCCGGATATGAACTTGTTAAGTTCGGAGGATTTAAATAAATCACTCGTCCTAGATTTGTAAAGAAACTGCTAATGGCTTTTAGATACACCATATACTGCACTTTCAATTAGATATACATTTCATTTGTCTAAAATATAGCATATTTTGAAAAGTTAAATGTAGACTAGTTTTAAAAATGGAGGTGAGATATGAACAAATAGTATAAAATAAAAACGAATGATGAATCAAAAAAGGTATTTATCGTTTTAACAGGAGCCAAAGTATGATAAGGGGCGTAGCCAGGCATGCCCCTCCCACTACAAGAGTACAGATCAGTTTTAAAGTAAAAGAGGTTTTAAGATTAAAAAAAAACGGCGCTAAATTTGAAGGCCTGATGGACACAGTAGGGATATTAAAGGATAAAGTTTGGTAACATATATATAATCTGAACCATTTGTAATGTATAAAGCTTTTATATTAGACGAAGACTTTAAAGAGCAGTGGAAACAAAAACAAAAAAAGCCTTATGTTGGGAAAAGATTGATAAGTATGATAAGGGGTTCTTGTTTCACATGTGAAAAAAACTACTGTAGGAAAATAGATTTTTAGCTCAACAGTATTCTTTTTGCTGGAATGCAGGCTACCGATAAAAATTGTTGTTAATTTATCAGGAGAAAAGAACCTGTAACGCTGGGAGACAAATAACAATTTTGTATTTGCGATGTAACAGAAACCGATGTTTTATTTATAACCATATGTTTGAACGAACAGTACGATTTGTATATCATAACAAATATCAAGAGTGATCATAAATAATTCTTTTCATAGATGTATAAATAATTCACAATTTCAAAAACGGGAAGGCTGCAAACATCATCGTTTATAATATCTTTTCATGGGTGAATGTGCTTTAAAACGATTCAGTTGAAAAGAAAATGTGTATTAAACGAAAAAAAAGAGGATCAAATGGTCCTGGATCGCTCATCTGAAAGAGATTATCAAACAACTGTGTGTGGGGGGGCTAGCCATGCCACCTAAGTCGTGTGTCAAATGGCCGATGGTTCAAATAACACATTAGATATCAAATCAAACCCATGGACTCTGCACTTATCGGATAAAGGAGTTAAAAGACTACCACGATGGCCTTATATCGTTCACCTGGATATCACTGAAAAAATATATCACAGGGTTAGCAAATGTCAGTATTAAAATCTGCTATTAAACTGACGCATGGTACATATGTCATTGAAGTAGCCTCAAAACAGAAATTAATTCAATTAGTTCTGACACAAAAGCGATGTTTTGTATAGTTTGGTAGAGGTCCACTAAATGATAGAACACAGTATATATCTAAGGTCTAGGCCTTGTGATTTTATACAAATATACTTTTTTGTATAACTCTATCTTAAATCAGGTGACTTCTGAGGCTGGGCTAATTTTGATCCAGGGGCCATAATTTGAATGAACTTGCTAGAGGTCTACTAGACAATTGTACATACTAAATATCTAAATTCGAGGCGTTTTAGTTTCTGACAAGAGGATTTTTAAATTTCTTCCTGTATAATCTATATGTAATTAAATGACCCCTGAGGTGGGACCAGTTCTGACATAAGAGCCATGATTTGTAAGATTTTGGTATTGGTCTACATGTTGATGCTATAAACCAAAAATCTAAACACTTGGCTTTTTTCCAGACAAGAATATTTTTAATGTTTTTTACTTTCAGTTGCCATGGCAAACAGAGTTCTGCGTGTAATTCATATTTTTTAAAGTTTTGAAACGGGACCACTTAAGGATCATTGCTGTGACGCGTATTTGCAACTGGCCCAATGGTATAAGAAGAGAAGATGTTTGAAGTTAATTGTGGACAACGGACGGACGACGGACAAAAGAACATACTAAAAGCTGCACTCGACCTAAAATCAATTATACACTGACGTCAAGTGCTTGAATTTTATTAATGATATTATGACAATACAACTGCTGTATTGATTTTTTTCATCATTAAGATTTTGTATCCTGATGATTTACTCTGCTTTCTGTGGTGAAATTTCGTTGTAATTATTCTATATTAGATATTGAACGAAATTTTAAAGAGCATTTCCAGTTTGTTTGTTTTCAATAAAACATCTTAACCCTTATTGGCTCTATCCAATTGATTTTTCCCAAGTGGCATTATATTAATAATGATATTAACATAATGACTTGAACAAAACATGCATACATTTGAAAATTTTGAGTGGACCAAAAAAGTTCCAATTTTACATGGAAATCAATCACTGCCTTTCTGTCAAACTTTAGAAGATTTTAAGATTGAATTGTTCGCTGTTTAAGGTGTTTACTATGTTGTTGTTGTTTTTAATAATAATAATAATAATAATAATGATAATAATAATAGAAACTGCTTCTAATAATGACGTCTTTTGGTCTTACACATATTTTTTCTTTAAAAAAAATGCGAAGTGACCCGGTGAGCTACAGATGTTTTACTATAGAACAGTGCTTGGCAGGGACTTATCTTTTGTTGATATGTATTGACTTTGTTTAATACTTGATGAGGTTGAAAATAATCTGTAAATGAAACAGAAAATGCATAAAGGTATTTAAGTCGTGCAAAACATATAGCGTCTGATTCTGAATAGTTAACTACGTTTATGAAATGCATGCTATTATATAACATTCTGTCATGCGTTTGGACCGGCATTTACTTGGAGGGCTTTTAAACTTACATTCAAACGTTTGGCTGCGTTGAAATATTATAAAATGTTGCAACATTTTATATCCAGATATTTCATGATTTTAGCACTTATACTTTTTTATGATGTTGAGTCTCACAAATACGCACGGTACAATTCAACGAACGTTAAGTTAGATGTTCAAACATATTATGAGGAGACTTCTGTCATTGGGTGCCTAGCATTGTGTGATAGTCAGGAGAATTGTACATCTGTTAATTACAATGTGGAGTCAAGACGATGCGAACTGACACCTCACCTTCCAAGTACTCAAACACTAACCTCCACAGGTGACGGTAGCTGGAGAGTTTACTTTAACAGTACTTCAAGTAAGTTTGTTTGTTTTTGTTGTTTGTTTGTTATTTGTTTGTTTGTTTGTTATGTTGATGTTGTTGTAGTGGTGGTGTTGGTCGTCGTCGTCGTCTTTGTGTTTGTTTATAAAGTTTCAACATATATTTTCGAGCTAACTAGAAAGCAATTACATTAAAGTTCCGTTTATATGATCATGCAGTCAT
Source organism: Cyclina sinensis (assembly GCA_012932295.1). Taxonomy (NCBI): domain Eukaryota; kingdom Metazoa; phylum Mollusca; class Bivalvia; order Venerida; family Veneridae; genus Cyclina; species Cyclina sinensis. The sequence continues at coordinate 1,471,820 of JAAONU010000022.1, forward strand.
AAGATGGTAATGAATCGGTATTCATAGCCGACTTTTAGATCTAAATTTTAGACTTCGCTTCTCTGAATTGCTGACATTCGGTGATTTCTTAGTTAGTGATTTGGTCTTACTAGAAATGCTCTTATTTCATTCATCTTCGAAGATATATTTTTCTCAAATCTTGAACTTTGTTTTTCGACTGATAAATAAACATTAAACAATGGTTCCTTAGGGCTTGCCGTGCTCAAATAAGCTGACAACTTTGTCAAACATTTAAACATACATTTTATATGTTATTCTTATGTGACCGGATCAAATTGTTGAAATTCCGACAGTATGGCATATGTTCATTTCCGACAGCGTGTCATCTGTTGAAATTCTGACAACATGTCATCAGTTGAAAATCTGACAGCGTGTCATCTGTTGAAAATCCGACAGCATATCATCTGTTGAAATTCTGAGAGTATCATCTGTTGAAAATCCGACAGCATGGCATCTGTTGAAATTCTGAGAGTGTCATCTGTTGAAAATCCGACAGCATGTCATCTGTTGAAATTATGAGAATGCCATCTGTTGAATATACGACAACATGTCATCTGTTGAAATTCTGAGAGTGTCATCTGTTGAAAATCCGACAGCATGTCATCTGTTGAAATTCTAAGAGTGTCATCTGTAGAGCTAACAAGGGGATTGGTAAAACCGACATATGCTCCCCGAAGCAGGAGCCAAAGAGGCATATGCAAGGCAAGAACATACAGGCAAAGACATAAAGTGGGCACATTTTTGGCACTCCGCCTCAATGCCCTTTAGCAATGTGTGCAGTTTAAACAAATTATGTCCAAGGGTTTTCAGGTTATGCTCCGGACAAAATTTTTCTAAAAGGGGAGATATTTCAAAAACGGGGCAAAATATAGTTATGGTTCTTTGGCACTGCACTCCGCCTCAAAGACCTCTACCTCTGTGTGCAGTTTAAAACAAATTATGTTTAAGGGTTTTCAAGTTATGCTCCGGACAAGCACGACGGATGGACAGACGGACAGCCGGACAAGGTGGGACTATTGTCCAATCGTTTTCAGGTTATGCCCCGGACAAGATTTTTCTAAAAGAGGAGATAATTCAAACACGGGGCAAAATAGAGTAATGGTTCTTTGGCATTGCACTCCGCCTCAGTGCCATCTACCACTGTGTGCAGTTTAAACAAATTATGTCCAAGGGTTTTCAAGTTATGCTCCGGACAAGCACAACGGACGGACAGATGGACAGACGGACAAGGTGGCGACTATATGCTCTCCCTTCGGGGAGCATAAAAAAGGAACAACATAACAATTCTAATTTTTACAAGACTTAAATTTCCAGTGTACATTATAATCATTTATCAATGCTATACACTGAGCATGGAAAAGAACCAGAGGTGTTATTTGAATGGGAATGTTTCTGTATCGTGCACTATTCCCCCAAAAACCTCTTCATAAGGCGTCGGTGATATGGACAATCGGTACCGACGATAAATAAGCTCAAATAAATAGATCAATACACAGTTATTTTAGCAGCGCTCGCATCGCCTGCTGGCTTCACAGGCATTTACAATTATCACAATTATCACAATTATTATAATCGTCATCTTTTTTTGCCATTATCATCACCATTCACGATATAATAATAGTAATAATAATAATAATATTTTTTTATTATTTGATTATTATTTTTTATTTTATTTTTAGCATTATTATTATTATTATTATTATTATTATTATTATTATCGATTGTTTCGTTTAATAATGAAAACTGTGATAACACCATTACATTTTTAATCCACTGACCGATGACAATTAACAAGATATCTTAATTTCAAACAATGTTTGGTTTGATCGAGTTTTTGTGTTGTTTTTGTTGTTGCTGTTTGTTGTTTTTACTCCTTTCTACAACTATTTTAACAATTAAGCTAGAAAAGCTAACATGTTTAAGAAATAAAATGTTATGATGCATTTTTTATATTTCAGTCACGACGACAACGACAACCACAAGTGTACCCTAGCAAGCAATGGGAGGATTGTATTAAACCGTATCAAGTATGCTGATTGGCTACTTGGTGGGAACTGTATCAAGTATGATGATTGGCTATTTGATAGAAACTCTATCAAGTATGCAGATTGGCTACTTGATGGGACTGCTTTTTTGTGTAGCATCGATTGAAGTATTTTGTAATGTTATGTAGGATTGCTGTCAGTTTCTATTTTTGTCGTTTTGCTTAAGCTGATTTGTTATTTCTTGGAGTACGACTATTATTTCTTTTTTTTTCTTTTTTTTCTTTAAGCTGCCGGGTAACAATCAGTACTTCTTAACTGTCAAAATTATCTCCCTTGCAACACCAGTTTATTCCTGTCAATACAAACTAAAAAGAAATATTATATGTTAAAAACGGTTCAGTATAAAATACCATTTAAATATATTTGAAGGTAAACGTTCTTCATTTTCATGTAATTCTAACGATGTTAACGTTAAACCGTTATATATACATATAATTTGAACAAGAATCAGTGCTTTCGTATTATTCTTTCAACTTCGGGAAAGTACAATATTTTACAAGTATAATTGCAGATGTATTATTTGAGCATTCAGCCGTAGTACAATGTTCCGTTTAGGCAATTTTGAATTCCTGAGGAAATCTTAAAAGCAATGCACGATGCTGAAAACGCAATATAACGACGCTAAAAACGCGATATTACATAGATGTATCACCTTCATCACATCGCGCCAACATGCCTTAAATGTCAACTCATGGATTTGCATCATGCCACCGCGATTCCAAGATCGCATCATGGAGTTTTCATTATTACAGCATCATACCACCGCGATTTCAACATTGAATCATAGAGATTTCATTATTGCAGCGTCAATTCATCGCGATTTCAACATCGCTTCATGAAGTTTCTACCATCATTTCTTTGTAGTTTTGCCATCGTTTCAAAGTACAGTCGTGTTTCATTGTTGTAGGATCGTGCAAAGTGGTTTATTATCCTTAAAAGACCTAATGGATGACTACTTACCACAAAGACAATAGCCTATATTTAAACTACCCTGCAGATTTGTTTAAATGGCTGGACTTTTAAATGCGAAAGGGCAATACAATACAAATCATTACGTTTTTTTGCCAATAAAAGCAAATGCTCATTTACCGTAATTAAATGAAATAACATAAACAAGCATGGTACATTTTGTGTATCTTCTTTTCTATAATAGTACACTTAATAATATAGTTTGTGTTTTTTAACTTTTGAAAAAATATAACTCTCTCTCTCTCTCTCTCTCTCTCACTCTCTCACTCTCTCTTAAAAGGCATCGTTTTTTATATATAATTTCAATGATATAACTCAGTGGTTTGGTTGTAAGCTCCACTGCGGTAAACTTCTTTTATTATATGTGAACGACAAATGTCAATATTTTTTGTGAGAAGCCCAACACCATATAAACACCATTGGCATAATGATGTTTCAAGATATTGCTTGCTGTATGCTATAAGTGATCTTTTGCAATATTTTGAAGATATCAAAAGTTAGATCTATGAATTTCAATGATCATGATTTTGTATAATTGTAGATTGATGATAAAATATATTTCAGTCCAAAATCTTATTTATCGTAAATGTCCTCTTTATCTTTTACCGCTACATGTGATTTGTGATATTTTAGTGTTTAGCCTTTTTGGCAATTTTTGTGCAATTTAGAGGGATATATCCAAAAATTAGCCAACAATTACATCCGCTTTTGTTTTATGTAACGTAACACTATGCTTGTAGAACCTGTAAGTTTCAGTAAATGTTGTGTTGCGAATAATTGGATTCAGACACCAAATATGGCTCTTTTAATGAAGTAAATGGATCAACTAAATCAGTTCAAACAATAATGATACATTCCATATTGTACGGTGGTCAGTTTAGTTTTAATCTGCAAGCGTTTATCGCCCTTTAGCAGTCGGAGTCAGTCGGGCAGTTAACCTTACCCATTGTTTCTGGAATGGACAAATATTAGACTCCCACTTTCCAATACTGTAATTTCATGTGTATACATACTTCCAAAAAGACTTACAGAACAAACAAATAGATTCGGGTGGACAAAAGGTAAAAATATCAACACAGAACTGAAATTTAAGTAAAATAAAAGTGTGGCGCACGCAATGACGGACAGCACCAAATTTATATCCCCTTGCCCACAGTAATGTCGATTTATACATGATAAATATTAATTGGTGTTACTTTTAAATGCAATAATATTTGTAAAAAAAATGCAAACTATCATTAGGAATTATTTAGAGGAAATCACTGTTTACCATATACATGTAAATTTAATGGTGGTTAAAGCCACACAAGTATTGTACAATATACTATAGTATTTTCGTTTATGTAGTTAGTTGGTGTGTATCAATGTGATTGCACTGTTATATTGTTTTCATTGAAGCAATTTGTACATTAATTTATAGATTTTATAGACAAATGTATTTAAGATGATTATTATGGAAAATAAGTCTCATTATAAATGAAAGAATGGTAATGGTAAATAAAACTGAGAAATCAATAACAATATATTGAGGGGAGCGGTGGCCTTGTGGTTAAAGTGTCTGCCTCTCAACCCATTGATCGTGGGTTCGAGCCCTACCAGGGTCACGACCATGTTTCCTCATATGCCACAAGTAACGGTTGGTTCTCCAGGAAGCGGACTCGAGAATGATTTAAATAAGCTGCAAGTTTTCTTCACAGTCAAGCTAAAATAAATAATGTTTAGACTAACAATATATAACATAACTTACGAAATCCAGTGTAAGACAGCCCATTATAATTATATATCTCAACGCCTCGGTAGTATGATGTTCACGTTTTTGGCCCTTCCCTGTAAAAGTGTACTTATTTTAACAACAAACATTGATAACTATATTTTGCAACTAAACCGGATATCAATAAGATACCATGCATAAACAATTACGTTATTTTGTCATCCTTAAGTAAACAGTTCCGTTATTTGGTGCATAAATTGTGATCCTTAAGAAGACAATAAATATTATGTAAAGAGGAAGAATCTAAAACAGATTCCACATAATCTTTATACATGTCAAACATAAACACAAATAAATTATATAATCATCCTGTATGTTTGCTTTTAAATAAATAACCCGTTTAAGTCGGGTAATAATTCACAAGTAAGTCAGTGTGTTAAAAAATCTTGTAGCGAATCTACCAAGTAGCGAAAAGACTAGACAGCGAAACGTCCAGTATGTTATTAATACAAACACAAGCTTGTACTGAATTGTATTACACTTGCTCTTCAGGTCATTATTCAATCAGTAACTTCAAAAGAAAGGGCAGAAATATATGGCCGGAATCATATTAGCCGATATTTACTTAGTTCTAATTTCGGCATGTGTAGCACCACGGGGAGATTAATACGTAGGGCAAGGTTGCAAACTATATGCAGCGGTTACTTCCCTTCCATTGCGGGGAGATGGCAAGTTTGAACAAACTTCTTAATATGACGGGACTGAATGTTAAGAAAATATGTTGAGAATTATCAAACATTATATTTTAAGTACATTCCTATAAAATCTTTCATAACCTTTTCGGGTTAAAATTTCAATAATCTTCATTCGGTGAAACGAGGTAAACAAAAAGAAATTAATCTTCAAATAACTAGTCCACAACTTTTCTATAATTTTGACGACTGATAATCATATCTTGGATATTGGCGAATATGAAAACATCATTAACTATCACGTACGCTTACAGGTTATTATACTCAACAAACCCGAATCTACGGAGATCCACAATGATGACGCAACGTCGAGTAGATCATGTTTGTGAAGCATCTATGTATACTTGTAAGATATAAAAAATAATCGGGTAGTTACGTAAGAGTACTACACTCCTTACATTGTTTATTCATACATGTTTCCAATGAGTGTATATTCAATGCACCAACCACTGGGATATTCCAAAGACATTATTAGTTATGTAGATTCTTGGCGGGGTATAAGGCCTCGTATAGACTAGTCGAATTTATATAATCCGAGCCTCCAGGCGAGGGTTTATATCAGTTCGAACAGGCTATACAAGGCGGACGGTCTCTTGATTTTTTACATAATTTATACATATATAGGACAAAATTCAACAATCTTCTTGTCTGAAACTGCAAAGCCTAGACTTAGATATGTGGTGAATAGCATTGTCTAATGGACTTCTACCAAGTGTGTTCAAATCATTACCCCTTGAATCAATGTTTGCTCTCCCCGTAGGTCACTTGATTTTACATAGATCTTTTATGGGGAATACTTAAAAAAATCGTTTTGTCAAAAACCATAGGGCCGACAGCTTCTAAAGGTATTTGTTATGTAGCTTGTTCAATTATAAACCCGTGATCAAAATTGGTCCCGCTCCAGGGTCACTTGGTTTCACCTAGTCTAGCGTCTAAATATTTTGTGTGTAGCGTTGTCCAGTGGATCTCTATCTAGGTTGTCCAAATTATGTATCTGAGGTCAAAGTTTGCCCCACCCCAGGGTCACCTGGTTTTATATAGACATATATGTATATAGAAAACACTTAAAAATTTTCTTATATAAAAGCGCTTGACAGAGCTTTGTAATTTAATTTGAGGCATCCTCGAGTATATCTCTACTAAGCTTGTTTATATTATGTCACTGGGGTCAAAATTTGCTCAACCCCAGGGTTCACTTGTTTTTGTGAAAACTTAAATAGGACAAATTTCTTATTGGAAAGCACAAAGCCTAGAACTTAGGTAACTATTTATTGAATGGAAAGATACTTGCGATCTGCTCCTACCAACTTTCAGAATTCTGGGCATTTTGTTTTCAGGGAAGAAGAATTTTAAAGATTTTGTCTATATTTCCACCTCCCCACCCCACCCCCACACCCCCATTTCTTGAAAAAGAAAGTGTTTTACTCTTCTTGTCAGAAACCGTAAGGGTGAGACTTTTGAAATTTGATGCATACCATTATTTAGTGGACCTCTACCAAATTTGTTCAAATTGTGAACCCGGGATTATCACTGGTCCTGTTAAAGGGTTAACTGTTTTACATGGAAATATAGACAAAATCTTTAAAATTCTTCTTCTCTGAAAACAAAATGCCCAAAATTCTGAAATTTGGTATGAAGCCTTGTTTTTATGTGAACATGTATAGTAGATACATTCTAAACTTGTTCAGATTGTGCCCATGGGGTCTCAGATTTCTTTTTGTATAAAATATAAGATCTTTAGAAATTTTCAATTCAGAACCTGCTATTTTACTTCTGATGTTTTCTGATGTTACAGCTGATCCACATCCAAAGTACCCTGATAAGCGACCCAGGGTCATTATGGTCCTACACAGGGTCATCATGGCCCTCTTGTTTTTGTTGTTGTTCTTTCTTTCTTTCTTTCTTTCTTTCTTTCTTTCTTTCTTTCTTTCTTCTTTCTTTCTGTCTTTCTTTCTATTTGTTGTTATTTTTGTTGTAGTGAAAAATGGATGTTTTTACATTGTGACACAGGGTATCTCTGTTCGTTTAAATTCTTCCGTCAAAAAGGCAACGCCTTTAAATATAATATAGAGCCATTGTTATTGAACTGAATATTTGCCTTGAAGGTTTTTAGAACTGTTTTGATTGCGGGTTACTTTAACTGAGGTGGGTTTGAAACTGTACTTTACTCATGATTTAACAATATTTGATTGTTGATTTTGGACCTTTGCTTTTATTGGCTACAGGTAAACGTCTCATTCTTGCAAGAGGCGACAGTTATTTCATTGATTAGCTGAATTCGGGAATAGATCTAGAAGCTTCGATATACATGTGCACTGAAGTTTCTCTATTATTTTAAAACATTACTTCTGCTTCTGAAATATTCTGATCAATGAAACAAACCTCTTTAATATTGTTTCCGTAACCTAACGTCACTTCCCTTATGGAAAAAGAGGTAAACTAAACAGTAAAAAGGTAAACAAAGTAACTAAATCAACCGAAAAATCCTAATATGCATATTGAAATTACATTTTGCAACACGTATAGAATATTAATGTATACCGTATTGTGTTGTAATGAACCTTTGTTTTATACAATGGGCCTTCATTTTGTATGTTATGCCATATTAGTTTTTCTATGAATTAATTATATACAAATGTAATTCAAATTGTTTCGAATGTTATATCAATTCGCTCTCAACTTGCATAACCTGCAACTTTATCTCAGATGTCCATGGACTTTTTGTATTCTGAATTTGTTTTTCGCAAGCACGCATGCACGCACTCACACACATCAATAAGTGATTGACATATGATACGAATGACGAGCCATTTTATACGCCCATAAGAGCGTAGCCTGTCTTGCCACCAGATCATCTGTTCTTATGTCCACCCACCCGTAAGCACGTCTTTCTATCCATGTAAGAATGACTTGGTTCAAACTAAACCAGACTATAAATTATAGCATGTAGATGTTCGTTACGGCTGGGTTTTTCATTTCGACATCCTGAAAGCAGATACGGTCCTTGTTAGGGTAGCCATACAGTACTTTGGTTATGTATTACATGCTTAAATTCTATGGGCCGTATACTGCCTCTGATTGTTGGGTCGTGTATATCGTCTGTTCTCTTGCCTGTGTATGTTTGTTCATTCTTTTGTCCGTAAGCAAAATCGTAGTAACTCACAATGACAAATTATACATCTGAGCCAGTATTGACTGGACAAGATAATGGGTATCCTTTTAAGAGAAAAGTTATTGGATAATGTCACTCTTCAGAAATACCTGTGTTTAACCTTTGTTTTCGGGGGGTGTAAAGCTCCTTATTAAGAGCTCTTCTTTAAAATTTATATGAACAAAATAATTGCAGATGATTGTTTTAAGCCGGATATCGACTTGTTAAGTTCTGCGAAGTTAAATGAAGCCCTCGTCCTAGATTTGTAAAGAAGCTGCAAGGGCTTTTTGATACACCACAATTTATGTTCAATTATATATAGCATAAAATTTGTCTACAATTTAGCATATTTTAATTGTTAATTGAAGACCGATTAAAGGGACAGGATATGAGATATGTACAAAGCAGCAAGGTTATAATAATGATATGAATATAATGACTTGAACAAAGCGTTCACAAACATTTGAAAATTTTGAGTTGAAATAAAAAGGGACCAAAATGATTCAATTTTACATAATAATCGGAAACCAACCACTTTTTTTTATATTTTTTTTCCCCTTTTCAATGTGTAAACTATGATTAAACTGTTTTAAAATAAAAAACAAAAAAGATAAACCTGCTTCAAGTCATGACGTCTTTTTGTCTTATCCATACTTTTTTTCCTTAAAAATACGATGAGAGAGCATTTATTTTACACATAACCTAACAATGATCCTAAATGATCAAAGTTGAGACTGTAAGACTATATTCTTCTTCGTTTTCTTTATCTTCTTTTCTTTTCTTTTAATAAACCTTGTAAAACGACAGACAGCTACTCTGTTGATAAATATTAAGGTAATAGCAGCCGAATATATTATCTATAAGTTTCATCCAATATGGCCGCCAATCAGATAAATGAATATGACGGGGGGGTGGGGGGGGATTAATGTCACATAAAGTGTCGAGTGCTATATCATGGAAAACCAATTTCGAAATTATATATCACAGAAAGTATGAGAAAAAATACAATTAAATAAACAAATATGTCGAAATTTCGAAATACAAGGTTTGCTTTTAAGGATATTTAACTTTAAAGAACAATCGAGAGCACAGGAATGACCAGGTGAGTCACAAATGCATTACTGCAGAGCAGTGCCTGGCAGACACTAATCAAATATTAATTTATGAAATCATATTGATTTAATTAAACCCTTGTTGAAACTGTTATTGCAAACTAAAATACATAAAGGTATAAATTGTGCAAAACAGCTATTTTATGACTAAATAGGGTTTGATTCTGAATAATTCACTACGTTTATGGAATGAATGCCATATATATATATATTCTGTCATGCCTTTGGACCGGCATTTGCTTGGAGGGCTTTCAAATTTACTTTCAAACGTTCGGCTGCGTTGAACAAAATTAAAATGATGTTACAGCATTTTACATCAAGATATTTCATGATTTTAGCGCTTATACTTTTTAATGATGTTGAATCAAACAAATATACACGGTACGATTTGACGACCGTCAAGTTTGATGATTTCACTGCCGTGTATGAAGAGACTTCTGTCATGGGGTGCCTAGCATTGTGTGACAGTCAGGAGACTTGTTCATCTGTTAATTACAATGTAGAGTCAAGACGATGCGAACTGACACCTCACCTTCCAAGTACTCGAACACCAACCTCCACAGGTGACGGAAGTTGGAGAGTTTACATTAACGGTACTTTAAGTAAGTCTTTCTTTTTGTTGTTGTTGTTGTTTGTTTATAAAGTTTCAAATATATTTATTTTTTCGAGCTTACAAGAAAGTTGCCTTAAAGTTCCGTTTATATGACCATGCAGTCAAGAATCGATATTCATAGCAGACTTCTAAATTCTAAATTTTGCACTTCACTTCCTTACGTAGCTGGTATTCGGTGATTTTGAAATTAGTGATTTGGTTTTACTGGCGAAACTTTAGTGAACAACTTTCATTTCTTACACCTTCAAAGATATATTTTCTCAAATCTTGAACTTTGTGTTTTGACTGATTTATAATTTATTATATAAGAGTATGATGAGTATGGTATGAAATAAAAGCTATGAGTTATGAGGAAATTTCAAATATATTAATATGGCGCTGTCAGTTTGCATTCGCGGTAAACGGTCTTTTTTTGCAAACGTACTATTGATAGAAAATGTATCATTCTAGAAAAAGTAGTTCAAAAGAAAAGAAAGACATGCGGATCTTTGTCCTTAAGATCTACAAATAATTCGGAATGCACATAAAAAGGTGAAAATGTAACTTAAAACATGTTAATTCAAAAGACAAATGTTACAAATGATGATGATGCTTACTTTAAAGGCTGTGACGCAAAAACTGCATGATTTTATTAAAAACTGTACTTTTGATGGAATATTTTTTTTTCTGAATTTATCTGAAAATGAGTTTCTGTCATCATCAAGATCATCATCACCACTGTCACCGTCATAATCACCGTCATCATTAGCTGCATCAACATCATTATCGTCATCGACATTAGCATCCTCATTATTTTTATCATTTTTACTTCACATAATCATCATAATCATCATCATCATTATTATCATCATAATCAGTTTACAAATAATAATATAAATGAATCTCCTGTCATTGTGCTTATCTATTAGCAGAAACTTTTTGAGTCTCAATCCTCATAAAGTTTGAAATTAATTCACGCTTACTTAAACTATCAATCATGTTGTGCAGTTATGCTTAGACAGATCGTTATAAGTCCTGCGCTCGTATGCCTTCAAACAGCTGAAGTGTCATATCAAGTAATTCCTTTTATCCTCAGAACTTTTGCCAGGGGCGTATAGTAAATAATTTTTCATGTGACTGGAAGGCAGACATTTTTTTGCACCAAAGATCAAAACAAGGGATCTGTTTAACAAGTTGCTTGCTGCGATCGGCACATGTCTCGTATTTGAAGCCATTTCATTATTATTAAAGGTATTTGGAAAAAAGAATGACCGTTATTTGTAGCTGAATGCTAGTCAAAAGTATCGTTAAAACTTATCGTTCAGTCTCTACGTTTCAACCTTTTTACCGGTTTAATTAAGCTTGCGCAAAATTTGCATCGCCGATGATCGCCTAGCAACCGTTATGAAAGCGTCTGAGATGATCGCCTAGCAACCGTTATGAAAGCGTCTGAGATGATCGCCTAGCAACCGTTATGAAAGCGTCTGAATCAAATCCTCTTTTTTTAATATTTCAGTCACGACTACAACAGCAACGACACCATCAGATACAACAGAGACGGCAATAACAACATACACCTACGACGAATACATCTGGACTGTATATAATTAATACTAGTTAATAAGACTGGTGTAGAGACATCTTTTTTTCTTTAAGTCATCTGATTGGCTTGTGGATAAGGTCGTGGTACTACAACTTATATAGTTCTAACAGTTGTTTTAAAATTACATTGTCACTAAAGTTTCAGCAAAATCACTTTAATTGTTATTTGATAAATTTCTTTATGAACCTTGCTCTTTATGAACCTTGCTCTCTTCACTTACCCTCAAACAAAAAAAGTCCTTATGTAAAACTGTACATAAATATAGTTTAGACAGAAAAAAAGGTCAGTAGATCATGGTCGGCCAATGAGAAATAGGAAATCTGCGTACCAAATTATATTACACTACAATAAATATAAGTTATTTTCCATGTAGAAAACACTGATATGAATGCAAGTCGTTCCTGAATCAGGTTTGGCGAAATAATACATTGAGCCGTTTCACCGTTTTTAAGGCTTAAACACACAGGGTAAACAAATTCATTTTAATATAATTAAATAAATAAAATAATTAAATAAATAAAATAATAAAGAAATATTTTTATATACCGTTAATATATCAAGGCCAACAAATACATAAGCATACGCTGTCAATCACTAATTAATTATAGGAAATCAATATGTACATGTATGAGCAAATTTGCTTGCTGACTTACCCTAATAGATTAATTAGAGCTAAAAAATTAAGAACGTTTTAGTCCTGTAAGGTGGTGTAAAAAAAAATATTTAAAACACAAACAGAATATAAATATGATGAGAAAAGTCTCTTGCAGAATAAAAATGCTTACAGATAATTTTAAAAAAGAGCTTGTCACAGAAGTAACGAATACCCCCATCCTCGACATGGTCACAGGATTAAAGGCTTTGTAAGTAAAAGGGTCATTTGTGAAATTCTGGTTTTGCAGTGGAGTAAATCATTTGTACAGTTGTAATGAAAATAAATAGAATACTGCTTCTGATGATACATTATTTGATGGTATGATGTTATTGAAAGCTATAAAATACCAAGACGGCAACTAACGAGCAAGGTGACATACATTTTGATATAAATTAAAATCATTCTTTCTATGTATGGAGAATTATGGCTCCGACCAGATCTATCAACACCATTTTTGTCTATGCATGAAAAAGTTATGACCAGGACACTTTGTCATTGAAACATTTGACCTTAAATCTGTCATTGTGATATTGACCTTTGAGCTAGGAACATGGGTCTTGCACGCGACACCACCTTTTACCTTTAAGCTATGTACATGGGAGTTAACGCGACACACATTCTCCTTCTTATCAAGATTAACAAATATACCATCATTTTAAAATCCTCCGATGCACGGAGAAGTCATGGCCCGGACAAGGTCTTTCATCAACAGTTTTACATTTGACCAGTCCCTGTGACCTTTATATGTAAGCTAGGGACTCGGGTTTTACACTCGACACACCGTATCATCTAGAGTAACATAATATATGCCAAAGTATGGAAAAGTCAACATATTTATTTTACCTTTATCAGTGACTGATCTTGATCCTCGGGCTGCGAACTTGGGCCTTGCCCGTGTCTCATCTCGATGAACAAATATGCCAAGGTATTTCGAAATTCTTCCAAACATGGAGAAGTTAAGGCTAAACCAAACTCCATAGTACAATTTTCAATAGTACAAGAACAAAACAAAGAAAACTAAATAGAAATTTAAACAGGAGGTTCATGATGGCCCTGGATCGATCACTTGAGTACTTTGGTTGTGGGTTTGCTGTTAAGTAAACGTAAGAAGCAGTATTTCATTTTGTAAGTGAAGATATGTAGGCGCTTACAAACTAAATATGCAAAATATCAGTCAATAAATAAAGGCTTTATGACAGTATGATAGAAATGACTGTTGAAATGACAGTTTTCGACGTCAAGCCCTACCCATGGGTAGAGGTTCATGTAAGGAACCTATATACCGAATAGCAAAGATATTGGTCTATCAATGAAGGCTCAATGAGGTAAAGTAGATTATTATCGATTATAGCCCCGGTCACCTTTATCTTAATATTGTAATTTGAAATATCTCAAAAAAAAGGTCCACTAGACAATGCTTCATGCCAAATTTTAAATTTCCAGGCCTTGTGATTTCAGACAAGAAGATAGGTTCGGGTGGAAACACTTAGCAATTAAAAACCAATCATAAGGCTATACTATTGGTGTGACTGCACTAAGTACAACATGCAACAAGAAACAGTTTCGGATGGACAAAAATGTGGCGCACGCAAGAAGAAACAAATACAAATCGAACGATATTCCTTAAGTTGTTGGTGAGGTATTATAAAACTTTTCACTAAACTTGTCATATGGGTATGTGGTACCAATTAACTCTCAGTTTATTTCGATCGGACTTTGAAAGGCTGTAAAAATCAAGTTTGAGACTATAAGTGCTACAAATATCAAGGAAAGACGTTTTGAAGAATGGAATGTAACAGGGTAATAATTTTGGACAAACATGTACTTGGATTTAAGGGTTATTTTCCGTTGATTGTTTATTTCAGTTTTTAACCAATGTATTTTTTTTCCTTTTCCCTCCAAAAGAAATTCAAATTAGTTACTGTTCTTTTTGGGAAAGTTGGTGTCTTATGGAAGCCATGTGTTTTAAACTTTTAATGGCTCTTACATTTTAAAACTTTATGGATTGTTTGAACATGGTATGTCACTAAATATGTGGTTAAACCTTCAGGACAAAAAGTTGAATTGATATTTTAATGCATTTAAAGTAAATTCATGAGATACATGTAATTTGGCATGACGTATTTTTGTGTAAAGATTTGAGATGGTTTTCGAAATGACAATCTTTTTCTAACCACACTTTATCTTCTTTCCTGTATCATAATTAACAGTCACTGTGAGAACATGAAGTGTGAGTGGTAACTTGTAATCACTGGTACATGTGGAGATGCTAAACCTGTTGCAATGACTTATCAAAAAAAAGTATTGTGGTTTATTATTTTACATGTATGTACACAATGTATATAGTTTGATAATAAGTAATATATGTTGTACGGAAAAGATGTAATTAGAGGAAGGCACTAGATTCATTATTTACAATATAGCAGATTGTGTAGATCTCGCAAATAATAGACTCTCCCGATACAAAGCCACGCCTATTAATACGGAAAGAGGCGGAGATAGCACCTTGATTAAGGCAACACACACAAATTACACAAGAATCTTCATCCTCTGCTGGATCATGAAATATCTTATATTTCATATGATCATGAAAATAAATTAAAACTCACTACGGATTTGCTTTTTATTGCTTTTCGCGACTGTTAGTGGGTATTTTTGGTACAATATATGCATTATATTTTTACAATATAATAAGTGATTATAAGGTCCCCTAAAATTCTGTTTATTCTATATTCAACTTTTCATCTACCGCACCATAAATGACAAATAAAATTACTTAAAAAAAAAGAAATAAGTGCAGCGTGTTGTTGGGGATGATTTCAAGGAATAACTTGTAAGAATTATTTATACTTTACCATTACTCCAGGTACATTATTTAGATCAAGAGAACGTACAACGCCAAACTCGACTTTGCCGGACTGGTCTAGCAAGCCCCATACACCATGTATCTTTGCCTTCACCCAGTACCTCACATAGCCATGCAAACCTTGAAATATTCATAAATAAACCTACTTCTGAAAGCAGAGCTCTAGACAAAAACTTTACTCGGACGACTTCCCTATTCAAAAGAGCTGGAGTCAAATCCATTCCCAAACAACATTTTATTCGAGACTTCGCTCAATTACCAAGAAGCTTTGGAATTTATTCAAAACTTTTAGAATTGCCGAACTTCCAATAGTCGTCTGATGCAACTAAAAGAAATGGAATAGTCCGTTTCGATATCATTTTTTTTACGTTTTAATCCGTACGCCATATCTTCGAATGATGACGGTATATTTTCAGGTAGATCAAACTTGTAGTTGAACACGTGCTTTCCGCTTTCAAGGAACTCCACGTGCGGCACATCTTTTTCTGGTGCTAAAATCGAGATGTTGTGTTCATTAATTTTTGTGAATTTTCGTAGCTTTCATGTAAATCTTTAAAATAGCGACTTATCGATGTAAGCGATACTTTCGGAAATATCTCTTACGGAAAATTTTGGAGATGACACAGTGAAACAAATTCCAAAGTTTAAAAGTCTCTCTGTGACACGTCTACGAACAAGATTTCTGCAGCCCTTTGTTTACCATACAGACAGATTCACAAGTCCAGAACTCCCGGAGGTTTGTACATCACATATCCATGCTAGAAACATGGTTTCTTCTCAGGCTAATTATTACGTCACGATCATTATAAATTATTTCACAAACCGGCCTTTGAAAAAATATTTTGATAAATCATTATTAATTCTTCAATAAAATTAACTTTAATTAACCAGTTTCTTCGCAAAAGAAGAATGAATTGAATTGAAATGTCCTTTGAACTACATGCATGTGCTCCACAACTGTGACTGCCATTTGTAAAGTTACATGTATGTGCCAAACTATTACTTGTAATTCTTCCAATCAGCTAAATCAAGGAAAGATAATTTGTACTTTATATGCAATCAAATCATTTTCAATCCATGAATGTTCATGCATGTATTTACAGAACGTGAAAATCAATTCAGCAAGTAGATACCTTTTCCAAAAACAACAAAAGACTGCTTAATGTATGTCTCTGTCTCACAGAGCTGTCTCTCTTGGTCACCGATGCCTTCTTTCAATTCAGCATGACACCATCCTTTCATCTTTATCTCGAATCCTAGATCAATCAATCAATCAATCACTAGATCAATAAATCACTATATCAATCAATCACTAGATCAATCAATCACTAGATCAATCAATCGATCACTAGATCAATCAATCAATTAATCAATTACTCAATCAATCAATCAATCAACTATGATTAAATAGATTCGAAGAAAACCCGTTTTAGAATAAGTTTAAAGCTTTCCTCCATAATATAATAGCTGCTTCTGAATCTCGATTTAATTTCCAGTGAGTAAATGGTTAAAGTGACTTTGTGAGAGGTGCAATTTAAGTGACCGTATCTGTTTCACAGATTTATTAAACTGCAATACTACCTTGTATTTTTTAACTCCTTCTCAGGGTTACAATAAGTTTTCCGTGTACAGTTTGTCCTGCTTGAAAGTTGTCGTCTGTGCTATTTTCTAAATTAAGTTCCAGTTTTGCCAACATGCTCATTGTCGGCACATCTAAGATTTATCCCGAAGTATATTATCGACACTCTTCAGTAGTATTCTGGCTTTCGAACTATGTTTATAAGCAAATGAGAATAACTAGTTTTTGAAAAACTGTAAAGCACAAAACTAAAACAAAAATACAAAAAAAAACAACAACAACAACAAAAAACTACAACAACCCCATGCAATAAAAATAATGATAATAATAATAAATAAGATAAGAAATAGATAAATAAACTGCAAGATTTTAAAGAATTTTGTATTTTTACCACTTTAAACTTTAATATTCCAAACTATAGCCACATTCTATACATACTTATAAAACGATATTTCGTTTAGTTTATATTCGACTTATAAGTTCCGATCAGTAAATAAAAAATATCGATTATTTTGGACATGCGTTTTGTTTCGATTCCTTTAATGATCTATGAAATATCTTCACTTAATCAAGCAAAAAAATATATCGATCAAAGGCACAGATTGATAATGCGATATAAATTATTAAACCAATGCTACTGATACATTTCAAGTCATAAAAGTTTGAACTTAATCCAACTTAACATAAAGGCACCTTTGATCATTTCCGTAAAAAGGTTACTCCGACGGTAAATTCCGGAGATAGCCGAGGTTACACAGTTAAACTTCGTTGATGTTTACGGGTAATTTTGAGAACCGACGGACAGTATGATGCAGAAACAAAAAATACCTTATTTTAAATATTGATGTTGTAACCTCTCTCTTTCGTAAGTAACTTTTTCACATATACTGACAACGGGTCGGAGAAAATTACAACGTTTTAAAAAAGACACTTTATATTTGTATCAAACTAAAGCGGAATTTGACAATCATTGCTGGTGACAAACAAGTAAATCAAATCCTATAGTATTTTATAGTAACACCAAGTCCCAATCTGACTTTATTGGCTTTTAAGGATGCTAATTTTGTCGATTTCTGGGAAGAATCAATCGTGAGGAAACAATTTCATTAAGGTTTTTTCATAACATGACCATTCAACTTTTCCGGAACATTGTCTTCGAGGAGATCACACCAACATTAAGTACTTTTAAAACAATCTGTTCAAATTTTCGGTTTATCTTAAAACGACAAAAAAATGTCAAGAATTGTCCGTCACACTTATGCCCAATTTCAATTGTCATCTTTTAGCACCACACAAACCCTGCACAAAATTGACTGGTTCCGAACAAACACTGATTTGGTGGTGTATAACCTTTGGTAGAAAGTGTGCTTAAGTGTCTTATTTCCAAATTGTTTTATACTTCTTGAGATTTGCACGTACATGTCTAATGTAAACATCTAAGGGTTGGTTGGTTTTTAAACCTCCAGTCATAACCTCTGTTTCGATAATTTAATTATTCGCAATTTCAAAATTAAAAGCGCATTGTAATCAAGATACATGTACAATTATGTTGACCGAGATGTGGAAAAAAAGCACGGGACTTGGAGCTCTCCTGCACGACCTGGCAAACATAAAGACGCGTGAGAGGTCTCGGTATTTTGCGTTTAGTGTGAATTTTGATTTGACACTGTCTATCTGAATTTCAGTCCACGGGTTACCGAGCCACAGCCGGACAACATGAATCATCTTAATACACGTGTTGCGGTACGCAAGGCCCTGATACAATATACATTATTTACGTAAAATGAAATTGGCTACGTATGTGAAGTTGGCTTGTACATTGTACATCGTAGTTCAGCTTGTAATTCGCCAATTACAAGCTAGTAGTTGGGTATTCAGCTTGTAGTTCGGACCAACTACATCAGCAAACGTTATATTTGAATTACAAGCTAGCAGTTGGGTATTCAGCTTGTAGTTCGGACCAAATACACCAGCATACGTTATATTTGAATTACAAGCTAGCAGTTGGGTATTCAGCTTGTAGTTCGGACCAAATACACCAGCATACACAATATTTGAATTACAAGCTAGTAGTTGGGTATTCAGCTTGTAGTTCGGACCAAATACACCAGCATACACAATATTTGAATTACAAGCTAGTAGTTGGGTATTGAGCGCGTAGTTCAACCCAGATACACCAGCATACGTTATATTTGAATTACAAGCTAGAAGTTGGGTATTCAGCTTGTAGTTCGGACCAAATACACCAGCATACACAATATTTGAATTACAAGCTAGTAGTTGGGTATTCAGCTTTTAGTTCGGACCAAATACACCAGCATACGTTATATTTGAATTACAAGATAGTAGATGGGTATTCAGCTTGTAGTTCGGACCAGATACACCAGCATACACAATATTTGAATTACAAGCTAGTAGTTGGGTATTCAGCTTGTAGTTCAGCCCAGATACACCAGCATGCGTTATATTTGAATTACAAGCTAGTAGATGGGTATTCAGCTTGTAGTTCAACCCAGATACATCAGCATACGTTATATTTGAATTACAAGCTAGTATTTGGGTATTCAGCTTGTAGTTCGGACCAAATACACCAGCATACACAATATTTGAATTACAAGCTAGTAGTTGGGTATTCAGCTTGTAGTTCGGACCAAATACACCAGCATACACAATATTTGAATTACAAGCTTGTAGTTGGGTATTCATCTTTTAGTTCGGACCAAATACTTCAGTATACATTATATTTGAATTACAAGCTAGTAGATGGGTATTCAGCTTGTAGTTCGGACCAAATACACCAGCATATAACACAAGCTAGTAGTTGGGTATTCAGCTTGTAGTTCGGACCAAATACACCAGCATACACAATATTCGAATTACAAGCTAGTAGATGGGTATTCAGCTTGTAGTTCAGCCCAGATACATCAGCGTACGTTATATTTGAATTACAAGCAAGTAGTTGGGTATTCAGCTTGTAGTTCGGACCAAATACTTCAGCATACATTATATTTGAATTGCAAGCTAGTAGCTTCTACTAGCTTGTAATTCAAATATAATGTATGCTGAAGAACGCATGCTGGTGTATCTGGACTGACCTACATGCTGAATACCCATTTACTAGCTTGTAATTCAAATATTGTATATGCTGGTGTATCTGGTCCGAACTACAAGCTGAATACCCAACTACTAGCTTGTAATTCAAATATTGTGTATGCTGGTGTATTTGGGTTGAAGTACAAGCTGAATACCCAACTACTAGCTTGTAATTCAAATATTGTGTATGCTGGTGTATTTGGGTTGAAGTACAAGCTGAATACCCAACTACTAGCTTGTAATTCAAATATAACATATGCTGGTGTATCTGGTCCGAACTACAAGCTGAATACCCAACTACTAGCTTGTAATTCAAATATTTTGTATGCTGGTGTATTTGGGTTGAAGTACAAGCTGAATACCCATCTACTAGCTTGTAATTCAAATATAACATATGCTGGTGTATCTGGGTTGAACTACAAGCTGAATACCTAACTACTAGCTTGTAATTGAAATATTGGGTATGCAGTGTATTTGGTCCGAACTACAAGCTGAATACCCATCTACTAGCTTGTAATTCAAATAATATATTATAACGTATGCTGATGTATTTGGTCCGAACTACAAGCTGAATACCCAACTACAAGCTTGTAATTCAAACATTGTGTATGCTGGTGTATTTGGTCCGAACTACAAGCTGAATACCCAACTTCTAGCTTGTAATTCAAATATTGTGTATGCTGGTGTATCTGGGCTGAACTACAAGCTGAATACCCATCTACTAGCTTGTAATTCAAATATAACGTATGCTGATGTATTTGGTCCGAACTAAAAGCTGAATACCCAACTACAAGCTTGTAATTCAAATATTGTGTATGCTGGTATATTTGGTCCGAACTACAAGCTGAATACCCAACTACTAGCTTGTAATTCAAATATTGTGTATGCTGGTGTATTTGGTCCGAACTACAAGCTGAATACTCAGCGACTAGCTTGTAATTCAAATATTGCGTATGCTGGTGTATCTGGGTTGAAGAACAAGCTGAATACCCAACTACTAGTTTGTAATTCAAATATTGTGTATGCTGGTGTTTTTGGTCCGAACTACAAGCTGAATACCCAACTACTAGCTTGTAATTCAAATATTGTGTATGCTGGTGTATTTGGTCCGAACTACAAGCTGAATACTCAGCGACTATCTTGTAATTCAAATATTGCGTATGCTGGTGTATCTGGGTTGAAATACAAGCTGAATACCCAACTACTAGCTTGTAATTCAAATATTGTGTATGCTGGTGTTTTTGGTCCGAACTACAAGCTGAATACCCAACTACTAGCTTGTAATTCAAATATTGTGTATGCTGGTGTTTTTGGTCCGAACTACAAGCTGAATACCCAACTACTAGCTTGTAATTCAAATATTGTGTATGCTGGTGTTTTTGGTCCGAACTACAAGCTGAATACCCAACTACTAGCTTGTAATTCAAATATTGTGTATGCTGGTGTATCTGGTCCGAACTACAATCTGAATACTCAGCGACTAGCTTGTAATTCAAATATTGCGTATGCTGTTGTATCTGGGTTGAAATACAAGCTGAATACCCAACTACTAGCTTGTAATTCAAATATTGTGTATGCTGGTGTTTTTGGTCCGAACTACAAGCTGAATACCCAACTACTAGCTTGTAATTCAAATATTGTGTATGCTGGTGTATTTGGTCCGAACTACAAGCTGAATACTCAGCGACTAGCTTGTAATTCAAATATTGCGTATGCTGGTGTATCTGGGTTGAAATACAAGCTGAATACCCAACTACTAGCTTGTAATTCAAATATTGCGTATGCTGGTGTATCTGGGTTGAAATACAAGCTGAATACCCAACTACTAGCTTGTAATTCAAATATTGTGTATGCTGGTGTTTTTGGTCCGAACTACAAGCTGAATACCCAACTACTAGCTTGTAATTCAAATATTGTGTATGCTGGTGTTTTTGGTCCGAACTACAAGCTGAATACCCAACTACTAGCTTGTAATTCAAATATTGTGTATGCTGGTGTATTTGGTCCGAACTACAAGCTGAATACTCAGCGACTAGCTTGTAATTCAAATATTGCGTATGCTGGTGTATCTGGGTTGAAATACAAGCTGAATACCCAACTACTAGCTTGTAATTCAAATATTGTGTATGCTGGTGTTTTTGGTCCGAACTACAAGCTGAATACCCAACTACTAGCTTGTAATTCAAATATTGTGTATGCTGGTGTTTTTGGTCCGAACAACAAGCTGAATACCCAACTACTAGCTTGTAATTCAAATATTGTGTATGCTGGTGTTTTTGGTCCGAACTACAAGCTGAATACCCAACTACTAGCTTGTAATTCAAATATTGTGTATGCTGGTGTATCTGGTCCGAACTACAATCTGAATACTCAGCGACTAGCTTGTAATTCAAATATTGCGTATGCTGTTGTATCTGGGTTGAAATACAAGCTGAATACCCAACTACTAGCTTGTAATTCAAATATTGTGTATGCTGGTGTTTTTGGTCCGAACTACAAGCTGAATACCCAACTACTAGCTTGTAATTCAAATATTGTGTATGCTGGTGTATTTGGTCCGAACTACAAGCTGAATACTCAGCGACTAGCTTGTAATTCAAATATTGCGTATGCTGGTGTATCTGGGTTGAAATACAAGCTGAATACCCAACTACTAGCTTGTAATTCAAATATTGTGTATGCTGGTGTATTTGGTCCGAACTACAAGCTGAATACCCAACTACTAGCTTGTAATTCAAATATTGTGTATGCTGGTGTATCTGGGCTGAACTACAAGCTGAATACCCATCTACTAGCTTGTAATTCAAATATAACGTATGCTGATGTATTTGGTCCGAACTAAAAGCTGAATACCCAACTACAAGCTTGTAATTCAAATATTGTGTATGCTGGTGTATTTGGTCCGAACGACAAGCTGAATACCCAACTACTAGCTTGTAATTCAAATATTGTGTATGCTGGTGTATTTGGTCCGAACTACAATAGCTTGTAATTCAAATATTGCGTATGCTGGTGTATCTGGGTTGAAATACAAGCTGAATACCCAACTACTAGTTTGTAATTCAAATATTGTGTATGCTGGTGTTTTTGGTCCGAACTACAAGCTGAATACCCAACTACTAGCTTGTAATTCAAATATTGTGTATGCTGGTGTATTTGGTCCGAACTACAAGCTGAATACTCAGCGACTATCTTGTAATTCAAATATTGCGTATGCTGGTGTATCTGGGTTGAAATACAAGCTGAATACCCAACTACTAGCTTGTAATTCAAATATTGTGTATGCTGGTGTTTTTGGTCCGAACTAAAAGATGAATACCCAACTACTAGCTTGTAATTCAAATATTGTGTATGCTGGTGTTTTTGGTCCGAACAACAAGCTGAATACCCAACTACTAGCTTGTAATTCAAATATTGTGTATGCTGGTGTTTTTGGTCCGAACTACAAGCTGAATACCCAACTACTAGCTTGTAATTCAAATATTGTGTATGCTGGTGTATCTGGTCCGAACTACAATCTGAATACTCAGCGACTAGCTTGTAATTCAAATATTGCGTATGCTGTTGTATCTGGGTTGAAATACAAGCTGAATACCCAACTACTAGCTTGTAATTCAAATATTGTGTATGCTGGTGTTTTTGGTCCGAACTACAAGCTGAATACCCAACTACTAGCTTGTAATTCAAATATTGTGTATGCTGGTGTATTTGGTCCGAACTACAAGCTGAATACTCAGCGACTAGCTTGTAATTCAAATATTGCGTATGCTGGTGTATCTGGGTTGAAATACAAGCTGAATACCCAACTACTAGCTTGTAATTCAAATATTGCGTATGCTGGTGTATCTGGGTTGAAATACAAGCTGAATACCCAACTACTAGCTTGTAATTCAAATATTGTGTATGCTGGTGTTTTTGGTCCGAACTACAAGCTGAATACCCAACTACTAGCTTGTAATTCAAATATTGTGTATGCTGGTGTTTTTGGTCCGAACTACAAGCTGAATACCCAACTACTAGCTTGTAATTCAAATATTGTGTATGCTGGTGTATTTGGTCCGAACTACAAGCTGAATACTCAGCGACTATCTTGTAATTCAAATATTGCGTATGCTGGTGTATCTGGGTTGAAATACAAGCTGAATACCCAACTACTAGCTTGTAATTCAAATATTGTGTATGCTGGTGTTTTTGGTCCGAACTACAAGCTGAATACCCAACTACTAGCTTGTAATTCAAATATTGTGTATGCTGGTGTATTTGGTCCAAACTACAAGCTAAATACTCAGCGACTAGCTTGTAATTCAAATATTACGTATGCTGGTGTATCTGGGTTGAAATACAAGCTGAATACCCAACTACTAGCTTGTAATTCAAATATAACGTATGCTGGTGTATTTGGTCCGAACCACAAGCTGAATACCCAACTACTAGCTTGTAATTCAAATATTGTGTATGCTGGTGTATTTGGTCCGAACTACAAGCTGAATACTCAGCGACTAGCTTGTAATTCAAATATTGTGTATGCTGGTGTATTTGGTCCGAACTACAAGCTGAATACTCAGCGACTAGCTTGTAATTCAAATATTGCGTATGCTGGTGTATCTGGGTTGAAATACAAGCTGAATACTCAACTACTAGCTTGTAATTCAAATATTGTGTATGCTGGTGTTTTTGGTCCGAACTACAAGCTGAATACGCAACTACTAGCTTGTAATTCAAATATTGTGTATGCTGGTGTTTTTGGTCCGAACTACAAGCTGAATACTCAGCGACTAGCTTGTAATTCAAATATTGCGTATGCTGGTGTATTTGGTCCGAACTACAAGCTGAATACTCAGCGACTATCTTGTAATTCAAATATTGCGTATGCTGGTGTATCTGGGTTGAAATACAAGCTGAATACCCAACTACTAGCTTGTAATTCAAATATTGCGTATGCTGGTGTATCTGGTCCGAACAACAAGCTGAATACCCATCTAATAGCTTGTAATTCAAATATAACGTATGCTGGTGTATTTGGTCCAAACTACAAGCTGAATACCCAACTACTAGCTTGTAATTGGCGAATTACAAGCTGAACTACGATGTACAATGTACAAGCCAACTTCACATATTTCATTCTTTTTGTTATAATTCCTTTGGATATTTGTCAAGTATAGGTTAGAGTGTACATTGGCTGTTCGTCGTAAATGAGAAGGCCAAATGGAAGTAAGTATTTGCAGCTTTCTTATTTACGAAGAACATCCAATATACACACTAACTATTTATTAGTACGTGTTCCATCAGTTTCCCTATTATGTACGTAAAATTATAAATGAAGTTTTTATATGATTTGTTTATGGGAACTTTACAGATGATCTGCTTAACATAATGAACAACTCTACCTTGGTGATTCACTAAGTATCTCTACTTGTTTCTTCTTGTCTAAATCTATTTTACTGATTTATTAAACGAAAATACTTTCTTGAATTTACTCAGATAATTTATATATGAATAACTGGAAAGAAACACACAAGCAAATATAGATTTGACATGTTTGATAGTCGTTGACGACGGTAAATTATCGGCAACAAAAGTCATTTAGGACAAATTCGACATTTCGTACTTTGCCGAAACGTTTTCTGTGTGTGCATCCTTCCCGCAAACCTGTTATAGTCAAAGAGACCTTAATTCTAAAAATATTTATTGAAGGTACTAAACCTTTATTTATCGTTCAAAAAATATACAAGAGTCACTGCTACGTGATCATAATTTTATTCTTTAAAGCAGATCAATGGAAAACTCCTTAATTTAGTTAACAAACAAGCACAATTCAAATGGGTTCATAAAAAGCGTTCTCAAATATGTCCCATTATTCCATGTTAACACTGGTAATTGTTGTATTATCATATACCGCTATCGGCTCCAGAAAATATGGAAATGATGAAGATGTTTCAAAGTTTCTTATAAAGTCGGTTTGATAATCAAGTTATTTTCTAACTGACGAAAAATAATGTTTCCTAATACGGTTTCTTCTTCTAATAAAAGTGTAAGGTTTACATCCAAAGTTATACAGTAACGATATAGGGATCTGGGCTGTTCTTTGGTAATTGTAAATGGGAATGTTCATTAATAAACCTATGATATATTGCATAAGTGTTTATTGGCTCTTTCTATATAAAATGAATCTTGATTGAAAATGTTAAGAACAGCCCGTTTTTATCTATTTTTATCCGCTGTGAGCATAAAGATACTAGAAATGTTTTTTGTTTTTTTTTCTTAATAAAATGCTATCCACACAAAATATGTACAAAAACGTTCCTCTCTAAAAATAAAAAGAAGTTAATACGAGGGTTGTTCGAAAAGTTTTGAGACAATGGTCGCACCTTTTACAAAAAACGTCAAAATACGACAACAGTTTGATATATCCGACTCTGACATGTATTCTATATTCATGTAAAGTTTCGTTACAAATAAACATCTAGAAATACATATAACAACATGAAACAAACATATAGTAACAACACCTCGGAGCACGTCATGATGCTATGACGTCAACGTCATAGGCAATTAACACACGTCAACACTTATCACAGCGTTAAAGGTTTACTCTTTCTCAAAGTATCGCCCATTAACACTCACACATTTTGAATGTTTACCCACAAATTTTAAGAATAGACGCTAATACCAACTAAGTCCAGTCTAGCAACGATGCGGTTGACCTGTGATTTTAGTTCTTACAGAGATTTGAACTTGATCCCGCGCAAATCTGATTTAATGGTGGGGAACACCTAAAATCCATGGGGCCAAGTCAGGTGAGTAGGCCGGATGTTTCAACTAGCTGAATCACATTACGCTTATCTCTAGCAAAGTGGATGCTGTCTTGTGTGGGGGATCATTATCTTGATGGAGATGGATGTTTTCCAAGTTTCCGCCATCCCAGGTCGCTTTTTTCTTATGGTTTGCAATAAATTGCGCCGGATCACCTAAAATAGGTACGTATAAACATTAAGACATGCGACTACTTTATTTGCTTTTCATTTTCATTAATATCTTAAACATTGAGTTATATGTTTTAATATAACTATATTTTTTATTAAAAGATTAAAAAATATACAAACCTTTGAATAATAGGTAGCATTTAAGGTCTCGCCTTTGGGAACAGCGTGGCACAGTAGCATGCCTTTCCGGTCCATAAACATGATAAACATGTGTTTATCTGCTGACTTTCCCACACGTGCCTTTTTAGATGGTGGTGAAGATGTGAGTTTCCAGACTGAATATTGTGCCTTCGTCGCATGATCAAAGTAATAAAACCAGGACTCATTTGTGGTGATGATGATTCGGTCAAGAAATCCGTGTCCTTCTTTCCGATATCCCCGCAAAAAACTCTCAGATACCTTAACACATTAGTTTTCTTGTCCAGAAGTCAAAAGCCTTGGGACCCATCTGGCTGAAACCCTGGGTCATTCCAAGAGTTTCCGTAACGTTAGTATCTTGTGCGCTGTTGCTGTTCCTATATCACACAGCATTGCAATGACCCAGCGATCAATATCAAGAACATTTTTGACTAACGTCATATTGCCGTATGATAACCGGACCTCTCTTTATCTATCGCCGAAGTTCTTCCATCGCGAAACTCTTTGTGCAAACGGAAAGCTAGCGGTTTGCCTACCGACTATCCAAGATTTGCTTGCTGTAACATCATCATAGTCTCATTTGGTGTTATACCGAGGTTAACGCGAAACTTGATAAAGACCCGTTGTGTGAAGGCGTTTCCATGTTCACACGTCGCATTGCGGTAAATGAATTGCTATAATATTTGCGTTTCGCGTTGTTTTTCCGTTAAACGACAGGAGACGACGTCTTATTTAAGAAATAATAAATAAGTTTGCACGAGTGATTTAATTTTCAGCATCCGAACGACGGCCCATATTTTATTCACCGATAAAATACAGAAACGTATTTATTATTTCGATTCTAATCACGAAAGAAATTTGAACTATGCGTTGATTTTAGATTAAATTTTAACACACATATATCAAACATCTGTAAGAAGGCCAGCAAACAACTAAATGTACTTAAAAGGATTGGTGGTAATTAACTTATGTAAACTTGGAAAGCTTCAGGTATACTATTCATTCATTATGTCAAACTTCAATTACTGTCCACTTACATGGCATTTTCGTGGTGAAGGCAACACAAGAAAAATTGAAAAAATTCAGGAAAGAGCTTTAAGATTTATTTATGGAGATTTTAAATCGTGCTACGAAGACCTTTTAATCAGATCACAACTCCCTACCCTTAAAATAAGAAGATTGAGAACACTGGCACTTGAAACATTTAAAATTCTTCATAAAACCTCCCCTGTATACTTACAAGACTTAGTAACTATTAAAGACAGTTGTTATGCTTTCAGATATACTAACACAGTCAAAGTACCTCAAGTAAGGACAACAAATTACGGAATAAACTCTTTCAAATACCAGGCAGCTAAAGTATGGAACTCTCTCCCTAATCATTTCAGAGAAGGGTCTAATTTTGGCCAGTTCAAAAGCCTAGTTAACTCATGGGAAGGAGAGGTTTGCTCGTGTGCTTGTTGTAAGTCAAAATGTTAAGGCTTATCAACCCTGTGTTATAATAGTAAAATGTCTGTTTTAATTTTATGTCAGATTGACTTTAAATATATCTTATAGGTATGCTTGACATCAGTTTATTTGGATTATTATTTATGAGCTTAAATGGAGCCCTTTACAGCTCTCAGAGCTTGTGATTTTACTAATATTTTTATGTAATTGTCTGGAATCTGGTTTCTGTTTCAAGGGACTGAACTCTAACTAATATTTGTAACGTTAGTTGGATTCTCTCCCTTGTTTTTGTCTATATTGTCTGTTTGTTTCTTTGTTAATTTCTGCTTTATGTGCAAATTAAATTTTAATGTGTGTGTTACTATATAGTCGGTCAATAGCTATACATAGCTAATATTGTATTATTGACTTAACCGACTTTAAATAAAATTTGTATTTGTATTTGTATTTTGTATTTGTATTTTGTGTTCATCAATCTTCAGTTGCGGACATTCGGTTCCTTGCCGTTACAATTTACACCCCACTGGCGAAAGCGAGGGAATTTGGCTAATAATGCGGTTTCCGTTTTTCTTTAGTTTAGCATCACAGTTACAACTGCATCGATAACAATTTTCTAGACTCATACTCTTTGAAATCACAAATAAGAACAATATGTTGCGTCAAAAACGCTATTAAATAAACATATATACAAAGAATGACCACTCGAGATAGCTCATGACGTCATTTTACTAATATGACGTATATTACGTTGTTATAACGTTTGGCGCACTTTTTGCATTTTTCGGTATTCATGTAAATATTGTTATTTTTATTTAATTGGCAAGCAAAGATTGCGATGCATGCTTTGGAATGTAATAACTGATGTAAAGCTGACATCTTAGACCGTTACCTGCCTAAAACAAAAAATTAAATAAAATCAATGGAGAAAAAGCTTTTTATGCATTACATGGGAGGAAATCATAACAGCCACATATATTTTATCGTATAATATAGTATAGCTGGTTTCCCTATGTGATCATATAGGAAATGTTTCATATCGTATTAGAATTAATATTTGACGTCATTTCCTATTGTTTTAACGCGCAATTGTCCTAGCTTTTGTGATGTATGCTACAGTAAATTATCGTGCTCCAACATCCATAGACTGGTGTTGCTATATATAGAGAATAATAGGTTAGTGTCTTAATATGAGAAAGTTTATCTGGCAAGGCGTAGGAATTTATCGGGTGAGCCGAAGCCGAACCTGATAAATACCGCAACCGAGCCGGATAAACTTTCTCATTTAAGACACTAACCTATTATTCTATTTATCCTTTCACATCTGTTATTTGTCAATAAATGACTAAGATATTGAAAACCTATCTTTAAAGTGTTTCAAATGTCAAGGTTATCCGTCAGGTGAACATATACACAAAAAATAGTTCCAAAATTTGGATATTTTTTCCTTAAATGACCATGCTATATTATAAGATCTAGATATTGAAATACTTAATTTTTATTCAAGTAGTCTCTGTTTGTAATAACAACCATTTAATCACTTCCTTCTGATTACTTATAATATTGTTTATAATACACAAAACAAGTCCATGACGTCACCAGTGATGACGTAGCATGTGCCGTATAAAGCAAAATTTATACGACCCCCTTTTATCGGGTCGGATATGAAATAATTGACAGGATAAAAACCACAAAATGGCAGTGTTTATAGTAGAGGGAAACAAAATCTGTGTTTTGTCAGATACATATTCTGGTCCATTATTGTCAAGTTTGAAGGCGTTACTGATCACTGAGTAGAAAATGAAGGGATTAGTCTGAAAACTTTCCGAACAACTTTCGTATACTATGGAAACATAACTCTGTCCTTCTGTTCCACAATGAAACCTGAAGCAAACTTGTGTAAAGTTTTATTTCAGTGCCGGTGCGTAGAACAAATGAACTTGAAATCCATGTCTAGATACTGGATGTTAATGCGGATATCATTACAAGAAGTATATTATATCTATGGGAAATAACAGAAACCATTAACTAGATCTACGATTCATAATGCGGTCATAACGATCGTCAAATAGATATAATTCCTGAATGTGTCCGTTCTTTTTAACGGTGGCACAGATCGATGCGACATGAACTAGTCTTTTTTTCAAATGCACTTCTTTCTGTTTTGGAACGACTTAGTATGTCGTGGTAACATGTTAGTAAATCATGGGAACGTACGAGATTAAAAAAAAAAGATAAGTGCATTTTTAAAAAAAGTATTGCATTGAAAATAAAGAGTAAACCTCTATAATAAAAAAGAAATTATGTAAGAAAACGTATAAAAAATGTTAGAGAATATACATGAGCAGTATATAATGTCTAATCATCGTCCCTTAAGATAAATTGTTGCTTTTATTTTGAGGTAAATTTCAAGTTGTTTCAAATCTTTCTGTTAGATAAATTGGTGTTGTGTACCAGTCTGATGTTTGTTCGCATTTTTAACACGTGACAATAAAACAAGGTCTCAACCAATCAAATCTACATGAGAAAAGCCGGAATGCGCGAGGGAGAAGAACACGTTTAAGAAGTGAAGTCAATGTTTTTTGCTCAACTTATCAACTTTTCCATCCTTCAAGTATTGCGGTAATATCGTGTAGACTTTATTCAGTAACTCTGCCAGTCTGGACTTAATAAATATTTTCAAACATGGTTTTCTTGAACAGTTTACATGTCGCGAAAACTCCAGACATTTGTTGTTGATATGCTGATTATTGCGCCTTTTCCTTGCAGCTAGACGGAAATCTTTACAGCTACTGCATCAAATCTTAAAAAAAAGACATGTTTATATAAAAAACATCTACCAAATTAATTCAACGTTTAACCGTAAGGGAAAATTCAGTGCACAGTTGTGCTGCATACAAATTATAGACCTAGATTCTAAAATCCTAATGGCGTCTGAAATAGGCAAAGTAAATTGATCATATTACTGGAATTTTAAAGTAAATTCTTAAAATAAATAATGTGTAACAGGTGGTGAAAAACATGGGTGAAAGTTTTCAGTAATAATCCTGAATTCAGGATTTTAGCTCATCTTTTGTGTATGTGATACAATAGTTCTGGCTTCCAAAACTTTATAAGCCGCTTTTTTAACATTTTGTTCATTTACATGATGCGGCATTAAAGTTTTGGATCAGACCCGTTGCGAAACCTAACCAGAATAACACACATACTTTTAACGTCGTTTTACCTCGCAAATACCCTTTTCACAATTTAATCTTGTGCATTATTCGATAAAACAATGAGTTCAATATCATTTCATACCATTTAAACTATTAAAAATATTAATAAATGCAATTAAATTGCTTGTTTCGCAGAGAAATATCAGTTTCTCCGACTTACTGCCAGAAGCTTCGCGAGATCTCGTATGACGTAACCGCACGAACCGCTTAGAAAACAAACATGACTATCTATTTTTAGACTAAATCGTAAACGAACTGCTTGACAGCACCTGTTTGTAGAAGTAATGAAACTATACATGTATAAAATTGACAAGTGACAAGTGTCACAGAAAGAACTGGGTCTATATTATGACACTCTTTCAATGATTATTCTCTTGGATACTTGTAAACAAATGTTGCGGAGTTAAAAGCACATGGTATTGTTTTCTTAACCGTCCGCGCTGATGAACCCGTCGAGGTCATTCTCGTGATCACGTGGTCAAACATTTTGGCAAGATGGCGGCGGTGTGCTGAATATTAAGGCATATCGGAAACTTTAAGGCATTTTGTGTTCGAAATTAGTTTTTTATATGTTAATATTGGGCTTAGTAAAAATATATATTTAATTCTATCAGGATATGGTTCGCTTTACTCAATGGCATGCTTGATGAATTGATGCGAACGTGTCAGATTCCTGGCACGATTATTGGTAGACTTTCCCTACGGCGTTGACTTCAGCGTACACGTCCTGTAACAGTATATAAATCGTGTACGCTGAAGACCTTAAGCTAGTGATACAACAGAGAAAGTGTAGATTTTTGTACAAAATATTGAAGTTTCAGCTGACCTTTTCACAAAAAATCTTAAGACAATTTTTCGTAAGAGAAATCCTACGATAAATATCCTTTTCACAAAAAATCTTTAGAAAAGATCAGTCTTGATTGAAGTCATTATCGGAAGAAAGAAAGAAAATCTTAAGTGTAAAATCTGTCTTAACCTAACGATTGATGTCACCCGTTGGTAAGTGTAAAATGTTACATTTACAAGTAAAATTATCGTAAGTTTTTATCTTGAATAAGAATTATCATAAGATAAAGAGATTTAACTTATGATTGGTTTTGTGAAAATGACTTGAGATTTCACTTACAATTATCGTAAGTCAAAATCTTAAGAAAAATTGTAAGATTTTTTGTGAAAAGGTCTGGAGGATTTTAAGTTCCATGTACTTTCACCCATGTGAAAAATTGTGGCTTGACTGGGACACGAACCAAACCTTCTGCTTACAGGATGGACACCCTACCAACTGAGGGGCAGCACAAAATAGTCTCTAAGAAATAAAAGAGAATATTGCCACTCTGCAGTCATATTTGAATAGTAAAATTTTATGAAACATAAGAGACAACAGATGTTTTTAAGTCATTTATTTAGAAACGAAACAGTTTCTTTTGTAATTAAGAAATGTAAACAGCTTATTCTTTGATACAGACGAGGTAAATGATGCTAATATCCTTGCTAATATAGAGAATTTCTTCTTTGATTTTCAAGAAAAAAAATATCTTACAGACAAATACTACAAAATGAAACAGTTTCAAATCGAAAACTCAGAAGAAGAGAAGATGTTTTTATGTCTAAATGTTCCTCACTGAAACTTCAGCTTCGTCGATTCCCCTTGATACAAATTCGGTACAATAATGTACCATGCCAGCTCCTTGTTTTCATAAAAATTTATGAGCAAAGGCAAGGAACACATTGCATGATATTTCCCTTTACAAATAAATGCTTTTCAGTTTGGAGAGTTGACTATTGTCAGACAAGGGTTTGTCTAGCTTTAGATATATTTAAAGAAGACAGCAACAGTACTTCATTTTAAAATGTTAGTTAATTTCACTGGCTGAGTCTGCAAAAGAAAATCTTTTGGAAACCAATTCATATTAGACCAGTTGAGTAAAGACAGCATGTATGTGTTAATTGGTGAAAAAGTTGCTATCCATCCAAAAATTAGAACCTTTCTATTTAAAGAATAATAATGTATTTAATTTACTCAATTTGATATACAATTCATCAGGTAGAAAGCTATTTCTTTTCATTTGATAGAGCAGGGTTTTTTTTGTCAGTACCGTATATTTCCGGCCATAAGACGAGATTTTTGGACCAAAATATTCACTTTGAAGTTGGGGGGTCGACTTATAGCTGAGGCATCAAATGCAACCCTTATTTTTTTTCCACTTCCCGGTCAATAACGGTGCTTTACGCATGCCCAGCATGGAATTTTCATTACTTTTCAACCGACGACACTCCCAAATTCATGCATGTATCGGTTATAGAACTTTGAAAAATTGCTGAATTGCCATAAAATGCAAACATCCAGACCACCAAATGCAGCCATTACTGCTTGTCAGCAACTGTTATTCATTAATGCTAATTGCCAGTTATCAAAAACTTTCACTTCTTTTGTTACGCCCGTTACGCTTTTTTTAAGTCCATGCTAACAACATTTTTCCTTTAATGTTCTATTTGTAAACAGGATCTTTCATACATGTATAATTATCTGCTCCAAATTTTCACCTTTTTCTTCCCTTTGAAGTCTGTCACGTGTCGGTCTGCTCTGTCTGAAATGTGTAAATAACAGAAAACCCATTGCCAGATGTCTTTCCTTTGATCTCTGACATAAAGCCGACGCATTAATCGAGACCGTCACTACCTAATATTGATCGGTGGTTGGTCAGGGAAAAAGGAAGGGAAGTTTGATTGACGGCATGGGCGGAGTCGCGGCAACATAAACTGTTGGACACAAATTGATTCAATTTATTCTCAGTTTTTGACACTTTTATTGCGCTTGTTAACGCTGATTTATAAATGTAAAAAACTGGAAGCCTGGTTCATAAACTCTATTGGATTCCAATTCTAATTAATTTTAAATAGTGCGGGATTTACGTGATAGCGTACGTAGGAAAATCAGTAACTGTTAAATTAATTCACAGTTTTGTTGTAATGTTTGCAAATGTTTGCATCATTATGATTTTAGTAGGATATAAATAAAAATAAATTGTTACTTGTGTTTGAATTTGTTTACTGATTACTGTTACTGTTAATTGGCCGCGCATTATGGAAGCCAACAATTCAAGTTATCAATTAGTAAGGCACTTATTACCGTTCGTTGCGCATTACAGTAAATATTGATATTTTAACAAAACAAAGAAATGTGTGCATTAAACTAATAAAAAAATCATTTTTTTAAAAGCAATCTGTGCCTTTCCAGTTTTTTTTTTTTTTCATTTCTACATGTCTAAAACTGAACAGAATACGCAAAGAACTCGTGCATTTAGCTCGAGATACAGTCCACGGCCGTATTTGGCCGATGTTTTCTAGTATGTAATTCCATAGAGTGAAGGTTTCTAACCACTGTCTATCCATCTCTGGTCACCCCTCGACTTATAGACGGAGCCAGAGCAAAACCTCAGATTTTGGGGCAAATTTTAACCCTCGACCTATGGCTGGAGTAGACTTATGGCCAGAAATATACGGTATCTAGGGAACATGACCCATACCTGGGATCTTCAGCGATGTTTTGCTAAAAATTGGGGAAAATGCATTCTTACAAGTCTATTACAGAGAATGCAGCATGCCCACTGGTTTTTTTAAACATGGGTATAGTACCCATGGATTTTGAAAAATGTGGGTACATGACCAAAAACATGGGTACCATGTAAGAAGTTGTAAATATGACATGATCAAACACGGTTAAATAATTGTTTTTTTTTGTTGTTGTTTATTTCAACAATATTTGAGCTGTTACCATTCTGAAGGTAAGTAAGCAAAGGTTTAGTTCTAAAAACTGAAAAACTATAAACCAGGTTACATTTCAACTGATAAAGTTTAGTTATCTATCTTCAACAAACACTCTGCGTACAGGCACACAAGTAAATAGTCGCTTATGGCAATGCAAAAATGCTGGGAACCATCGCCTATAGCAAAGCAAAAATACATGTTGATTTTCGGGTGTTTCCGTTAAAGATTTACAATTACAAAAATACCTAAAACAAAACAAAACAAAAAAACCCTAAACAATCATGGTTCTGTGTCTTGCACGCTCACTTATTGAATCGAGATATTTGTAATTTCAATCCGCTTTGCATTCAGAGCAGTCGACAGTTGCACATGCACCTCGCGTTCTTACAACGATCGATCGTATGAAAATGCATCAGTATGCATCAGTACTACGTTCAAGCATTGCATAAGCGACTTTAGAGTTTGTTCAAACATGTCTGTAAACGTACCATCGGAAAAGAAAGCCGTCAATTTCCTTTGTTTTGACATTGTGTACGTCTTCGTGCAGACGATGAACAGGTCACGCGGTACGGAAAAACTCGTCTATTTTTTGTAATTGTAAATAACGGAAACACCTGAAAATCAACATGTATTTTTGCTTTGCTATAAGCGATGGTTCCCAGCATTTTTGAATTGCCATAAGCTACTATTTACTTGCATGCCGGTACGCAGAGTGTTAAAAAACATTGCGTGAAAACCATTTTCTTTGCGTGAAATACGCTTGTTTTTGCGTGAATGGGCATGCTGGAATGATCTCTTGTTTTCATAGATTTTAATTATTATTTTTATTTTTGTCTTTTCAAGTTTCGACTGGGAAGTTTTTCTGATTTTTTGGGAAAAAAAGATACTATTTTCAGTTGGGAATATGACCCAATATCAGCTATAAAATAAGCGTAAAAAATCCCTGTAGAGAGAGCGCCAATAAATTGCATTTGCAGTATATCGTCAGTTCCTTTTAGGGTACATCCCTTTAGTACCGAAAAAGAAAGCATTGCTATGAAAATATTCACATAAAACAAATTTTAGGCAAGAAAAAGTATCATTTACATATCTTAAGGTTCGGGATGGGTGATGCTACCCTCAAGCAGTTTTTTTTTTTTTTTTAGCTAAAACAGCCAATCCATACTTCAAACAGATGAGAGATTCTTATATTATTTTTTAAACTCAAGAAAAAAATTTCCTTCAAAGGTCAAGAGAATAATCATTTTTTTGCAATCAGAAAAGAAAACTGTTCCCTCATTGAGAAAAGACCAACACATTTTCCCTTCAAAACTCAAGAGATGATGCAGTTGTATTTGAAAACAAAGAATTATCTCTTGAAATTCAAGAGAGAAAAATGATTGCATCAAAGTTGGAATGCAATTTTTCTCTGCGATATTCAAAATCAACAAAAGTCCATTAGAAATGATAATGATATTGAAAAAAAGCAAATCCTCTTGAATTTCTGGAGGATATAGAGTGACACCATGAAAATAGAGTGCAAAATCAGTTTAAGAAACTCAGAAATAGAGATGCCCAGAAGCAATGATGGTGTAGGAAAAGATGCAAGTCCCTCCTGAATCTCAGAGGAATATAGAGTGACGCCAGTGTAAGAGAGAGCAAACACAGATTAAGAAACGCAGCAGAGAGCAGATTTTAAGAAGCAGTGATATGGAATGATAACTGAAGCAAGGTCCTCTTGAATTTCCAGAGGAAATAGAGTGACACCAGATACATTTGTACATGGAGTGCAAACACAGATTGAGAAATACTGCCGGACTGCATGTGCCCAGAAGCAATGATATCATGGTGCAGAAATAAAAGAAAATCCTTTTGAATTTCTTGAGGATATAGAGTGGCATCAGATAAGCATCAAGTGCAAAAACAGATTGAGAAATTCTGTGGGACAACAAATGCCCAGAAACATAGATAACGGTGCAGAAATAAAAGCAAGGTGCTCTTGAATTTCTTAAGGATATAGAAAGGCACTAGATATGTATTGAGTGCAAAAACAGAAACTTCAAAGGACAACAGATGCCTGATTGTAATTTTTATCAATTTAAATCAAAGGCCTCACATATTTATAGGGATAAAAAGTGACACAGGATGAATGGAGTGAAACACATTCAGGTAACAGATACTCAGAACAAATTTTAATGTTATAAGAAAAGAATGAAGATCCTCTTGAATTTCTTGGACATAATATAGTGACACAAGATAAACAGAATGCAAAACAGATTTAGAAACTCATAACAAGTGTAAAGGAATGCAAACTTCAAAATGGAGCAGAAGCCCAGATGCATTGGTAAGGTATAATAAAAGTAGCAAAGACCTCAAGAATTTCAGGGCTTGGGGCGATAGAGAATGACACAAGAGTAATGAAATGCAAACTTCAAAATGGAGCAGAAGCCCAGATGCATTGGTAAGGTATAATAAAAGTAGCAAAGACCTCAAGAATTTCAGGGGGTGGGGCCATAGAGTTTGACACAAGAGTAATGTAATGCAGCAGAAGCCCAAAAGCATTGGTAATGGTAAAATAAAAGACTTCAAGAATTTCACGGGGTTGGGGATAGAGGATGACACAAGAGTAATGGAGTGCAAACTCAGTAAGAACAGTTGCCCAGATGCATCATTAATGGTAAAAATATAATCAAGATACTCTTGAATTTCTGGAAGATGGAGGGTGACACCAGAGAAATGGAGTATGCTGACAAGTGTGGAAACTCAGACAACACAGATGCATTGGAAATGGTATAATAATAGAAGTAAGATCCTTTTGAATTTCTGGGGGATGGAGGGTGACACCAGAGTAATTGAGTATACTAACAACTGTGGTAACTCAGACAATGATGCCCAGATGCAATTGGTAATCATATAATGGTATAATAATAGAAGCAAGGTCCTCTTGAATTTCTGGAGGATGGAGGGTGACACCAGAGTAATGGAGTATAGTGACAAGTGTGGTAACTCAGACAACAATGCCCAGATGCATAATTGGTAATCGTATAAAGGTATAATAATAGAAGCAAGTTTCTCTTGAATTTCTGGGGGTGGAGGGTGACACCAGAGTAATGGACTATACTTACAAGTGTGGTAACTCAGACAACAATGCCCAGATGCATTGGTAATCATATAATGGTATAATAATAGAAGCAAGATCCTCTTGAATTTCTGGGGGACAGAGGGTGACACCAGAGTAATTGAGTATACTAACAACTGTGGTAACTCAGACAACGATGCCCAGATGCAATTGGTAATCATATAATGGTATAATAATAGAAGCAAGGTCCTCTTGAATTTCTGGAGGATGGAGGGTGACACCAGAGTAATGGAGTATACTTACCTTACAAGTGTGGTAACTCAGACAGCAATGCCCAGATGCATTGGTAATCATATAATGGTAAAATAAAAGAAGCAAGGTCCTCTTGAATTTCTGGAGGATGGAGGGTGACACCAGAGTGATGGAGTATAGTGACATGTGCGGTAACTCAGAAAACAATGCCCAGATGCATTGTAAATGGTATAATAATAGAAGCAAGATCCTCTTGAATTTCTGGGGATGGAGGGTGACACCAGAGCAGGGCTCCCCAAAACGGAAAATTTGTCGGTTTTGACCGAATTTTAACTCTCTGGACCGATTTCGATGTCCAAAAGTCCTTAAAAAATCGGTCCAGATAATTTAAAAAAAAAAAATCTGTATAACTTTTCATAAAACAGTCAAAATCTCATACCAAAACCTCAATTGATCGCTAATCCGGTACTTCACACCTATCATAAAACCTAAAAACTGTCACTGTTGCCCACGGCAATTATCGCCAATTAACTTGTAAACAAGTTTAAGTGTGCTTGATTTGCAGCTGGCCAATCGATTAAAGTTGACCAGCTCAAACTATGAAATATAATTTTATCAAAATCAAACTCCCAGCAGCAGTTACTTCCCCTGATCAGTACAGAAAACAAAGTAGCAAAGCGTGACGTAACCGGTGCGAGGAGTTTGCATCGAAATAGGCGATAACTGTCATCTGTTAAATTTCATTAAGGGCTTAATCGTAATTGTAGTGGCTAGCTGCAGCACAAAGCACACTTAAAAATATCAGTGACTAGTTTGACGTTGTAAAATTAGCTCTAATTCTACTTTCGCTTTGAAAAACACATTTTTTCGCGCTGTCAACACTATCATAACTCAAAGTGTTCTTTGCCCTTAAATCGTTTCTGTTTTTTTTGTTGGTTCTTGGTTTCGGGAATGGCGGGGCGAGGGGGGTGCGGTTGAGGTCCAAGACCGATTGAGATTTCAAAATTTTAGGAGCCCTGCACTAGGGTAATGGAGTATAGTGACAAGTGCGGTAACTCAGACGACAATGCCCAAATGCATTGGTAATCATATAATGGTTTAATAATAGAAGCAAGATCCTCTTGAATTTCTGGAGGATGGAGGGTGACACCAGAGTAATGGAGTATACTAACAAGTGTGGTAACTCAGACAACAATGCCCAAATGCATTGGTAATCATATAATGGTATAATAATAGAAGCAAGATCCTCTTGAATTTCTGGAGGATGGAGGGTGACACCAGAGTAATGGAGTATACTAACAAGTGTGGTAACTCAGACAACAATGCCCAGATGCATTGTTAATCATATAATGGTAAAATAAAAGAAGCAAGGTCCTCTTGAATTTCTGGAGGATGGAGGGTGACACCAGAGTAATGGAGTATACTTACAAGTGTGGTAACTCAGACAACAATGCCCAGATGCATTGGTAATGGTTTAAAAACAGAAGCAAGATCCTCTTGAATTTCTGGAGGATGGAGGGTGACACCTTAGTAATGGAGTGCAAAAACTGATATGGGAAGGAAGAAATTCCCTCTTTGAAACTCAAGAGAAAGTGGTTTTATCTGGGTGTTGAGAAAGGAGGCTGTTTTCTCCTCAGATATTGAGTAAGTACATGCGTAAATGATATTATACCCTGAAGAGGATTAGAAATGGTTGTTTCTTGTTTAGAAATTATTGTTATATTACTTGTCATTCTTGTATTTTTGTAACTGACTTACTTCTGAGAGAAAAAAAAGTCATTAAAGGTGTATTCTATACAATTTTTTTTACTCTTTTTGTTTGTTGCAAAGGTAAGTCCAAGGATTCTGTTAAGAAACCTTAGTTCTTATTACATCAAAAAAGGTGATGGCAAATATGTTCTATTCAATGATTTATTCCGTGTCAGTTCAGAAACATTTTGCTTTAACCCCCAATTATAAATTCTATAGGTTTTTTTTTATTGCTACATTTGTATTATTATGATTGGTATTTTTGTGTGAGGTTTTTCTTGGTGATATTTTAGTTGTTGTTTTGGTTGACAAATGGATGTTCAAGTACAAAACTGTCTGAATAATGTTTTTCAAATTTTATTTAGTAAATAACAATAGTCCATAAATATTTCAACATGAACTGTTTAATTTACAAAGTAATTAATTTATATATTTTCTTCTGACACAAAGTAGTTTTCCTTTTCACAAAGTTCTCTCCAAATTTTATCCAACACACAAAGTAGTTTTTCTCTTACGAAATTAAATTGTCTCTTTTTTTTAAATATTTTGTTGCTTGTTTTTATCCAGTATACCCCAATCTGGCATTAACACCTCAAAATACTCATGTGTCAAGAGTTATAAAAATACTGATTCCTAATCTTGTTAGGAATGTATACATACTTACTTTTTTCTTATTTTCCAATACAAAAAATTATTATGTATTCATTTCCTAATCAGACCTCATCACATGGTGTCAACATTTGGAGTAAAATGGCTTTAAAAACGCTAACATTCTAGATAGATTACACTGAAGGTGCTAATAGAAAGCCAGATGACAAAAACAACACATAAATAGATTATTGAGCTACCCTACTTCTCAAAAATTACTCAGCTCAAATAATGTTGATTTTCAAAATTAATAGTTAGAAGTTTAATATTGTAAAATAAAATTAATATTTTCACAGTCATTATTTAATGAATATTCTTTTAACAGCAAATTTGACAATGAAAAGTTAAAATTCATTAAAATTGTATTTTAAATTCTGTGTTATGATGCATTATAATTTTGTAAAAAAAAATGTGCATCATAATACTATCAGCATAACCAATAGAAGTATTGCTGTAGTCTACTTTCTGTGCATGAAGGAATACTTTCACTTATTGACATAAAAAGTACCAAAATAATAGGAATTACATAATTATTTTGTGTGACAACTTTGCTTCTTACAAACATTTCTATTATTTAAACAGCTAATTTAATGCAACCCCATATCTACAAATCCTCAAGAAGCATCAGTGCTTTCACTAGCTTGATGATACATCAACTAAATGCAAAATAGCTATGGTCACATGGATTGTCACATGACCGTAGGCCAATCTTGTTTTTTTTACAAACATGAATGTCAAATGTCAGTTTTAGATCTACATGTAAATACTATTGAGAAGAGTAGAAATATTGTAACATTGATTCAAATCCTGTAATTTTAGTGTATCTAACCTTTACGAGTGAAACTGGACATAAACTATCTTTATTATTACGTTGATTTATTTGTTTGTGTTCCAATTTCGAGG
Source organism: Cyclina sinensis (assembly GCA_012932295.1). Lineage (NCBI taxonomy): Eukaryota > Metazoa > Mollusca > Bivalvia > Venerida > Veneridae > Cyclina > Cyclina sinensis. The sequence goes on from JAAONU010000022.1 coordinate 1,514,132, forward strand.
GCTGTCTTGTCAGAAGATGTTTCCAGAGATTGTCTGGAAGAAAAACAGAAAAGGACTTTAACATTGCAAAATGCTGAGAAATCTATTATCAGTTTGCTTGTGTAGCATATCCTATTAAAATTTTAATTTTGTGTACACTAAAAATTATTTTGGGTATGAAATAGACCTTGAATGAGAATGATTTCTTCAGTATCGCTTTGTGTAATTGGAGAGTTTTTCAAGAGTGCCTGTATCAATTTTCAAGTTGCTGGCTTTGTTTTGCAGATTGGACCGAGACAGGTTGAAAGCTGTAACTGAGCATCCAAGAGTGAGATAAACACTGGACTGAGTACGCTAGTATCATTACTTCAGGATGGAGATGTCAGATGGTGAGTTATATTATAGTCATCACTTGAGATTAAATAAACAATAGGATAATATAATGGTATACTTAGGGGTTTTGTTTTTAGCCCACCACTGAAAGACAAGGGTTGCATAGTATTGATGTATCGTATCTGGTGTGAACAAGAGTATAATTTATTTGATAATATCTAGGAAATTGTTTAGATGTTTGTCATTTAAGAACAACTCGCGAGTTGAAAGTGAATTGACATCTTAAGTATAATATTAAATTTATAGTTTGAACGTTGCAGTATCTTGTATTGGAAAGAATGTGAACAAAATCTCACTGGAAATACCAGTGCCTTCACTAATTTGATGCTACATTGAAATGCTAATTAGCTACATTGTCACATGAGTAGTCATCAAACCCTGGATAGATTTAAATTTATCAGAAGTTCTTAATAAATTTCCAGTGTCTCATTAATCTGTGCACATGAAACTTTTTCCACTTGTTATTCAGGTGAAACAATTGACGTGAGTCAGACAGAGTTAAACCTGCCACAGGAAGAACCAAAGACTGAGGAAGAAATACAATGGGAAAATAATGTTAGGGAAACCCCCCAGTTTCAGGTAAACTCTAGAACCAGTCTAATGAAATTTCCATTGATTGGTCAAATTTGAAATTGACCTCATGTCTAGCCAGTAAGATGGAGCATGGGTATAGACTGGTTTCAAGAAAAAAAATTAAATGATTTGTGTTTTCTAGCTGTCTAGGGAGGTTACTTAAGGTATTGACATAGAAGTAATTGTGCAGGACGGCTTACTTAAGGTACTGATTTGAAATAATGGCCATATTGATCATTGCAAGGATTCAGTGATGTTATAGTTTGTAGCCATAGCTAACTTTTCAATGTTTGAGTGATAGTTTAGTTTTGCCTCGATGTATTTGTAGGAATTCCTTCAAGATAATTTGGAAGAAGATGTTATCTTTGAGATCTTCAAACTGGTTGAACGAGGCTTCTTTGAACTTGAAGACATTGACGAAACTGTCCGCAAGGCCCTTACCAGATTCACTCGGAAACAGGGCATACAGTTTTTCAAAGTGTTAGCCAACAAAGATCTTAGCCACATTGCTCGAAAAGCTCCATACATATGTTCTCAAACAAAGATATTTGGGTAAATATGATTTACACAATGCTTCTAACTCTTTGGCTGTAAAAAAACATGTCCCCTTTTGTGAGAAAGAATTTGAAAGTTTTTTGTTTGTGTGTTGTTTTTTTTTTTTTTTTTTTGGAGTGGTGGGGAGGAGTGTGTTTTTTTATTGAAAAGCTGGTGTAATCAAGTCCTAATTTTGTGCAGAACTGGACTCTTCAATTTCGGGAGGCTTTGAGGAGATATTTTTATTTTTCGTATTTGTTAGTTTTGGGATAAAAATAGAAGTTTCAGTCCAACTTGAAAATATACTTTAGACCAGAAATCACTTGGACGTAACATATTTTATTTATTAAATTATCTAGCGTTTAAGATAAACAGAAGCAAAAACATCAAAATGAAGATGTACGTCAAAGGTCATGACTTATTTCTGTACACTCAAGCATTTGAAAGTATCGGTAAAAAATTTCAACAGTTCTCTGTTTAAGATTGTGTTTTAAAAAATTGCTAACTTTCAAATTTGAATCTTAATTTGGGCAAAGACAGTTGTCCTTAAACTAAAACAGATTTTGAACATATATAAAGATGCTGGAGAAAAGTAAGTGTAAAGTGTTGGGAATTGTTTATTTCTTCAATCATTCGGGATATAGCTAACTAATTATTAATCAGCCTCGTTACTTCAGTAAGTAGGTATGTAGGTAAGTATATATTCACTTGAACTAAGGTCTGAAAGAACATTTTTGCTGCTACCTGTATTTTGTCAAACAAAAAAAGAAAAAAAAAAGATCAGTTTATAACATTGCTGTTTATTTGTTAATTCTTGTAAAGTATTTTATAGGTTTATTCATACATATTCAGTATGTGCTACAAGTGAAAAAAGAAGGAAATATTTTTCTCAGCAGCTTTCCATTTCCTTTAGAAACTTAAGTGTTATCAAATGGAAGTTTCTCCTCAATCAGAGGCATCTTTGTCAGCGATATCATTCATCAGCAAATTCATTTATCAGCCAAATACTACAGATTACTTCTGTCTAGCTAGTTATGAGTATTGTATAACAAGTGACTAAGTGTCTCTGGCTTTTGTTTTCAGGTACTATGTAAAAAACAAGGCCACAATTTTCAATGGACCAGATCAGGCGAAAGTCGATCTACTGCTTGCTCAGACGCACTATCCATTGAAAGTGACACAAGGTATGATGTGTGTCGTAATAATGTTAGGCTCCTTGCCAGAGACTGAAACAAACTATTGAAAATCTCCTAGCATGTCCTTGACCTCTGTCAGAGTCCAGGAAAGGAACTTGCCGTTAAGTAAACATAATTTTACCCCCACAAACTTAGTCTCTTAGGTGGGTTGGTTGGTTGGTCCTCTTCATATCCAAGTTTTAAACTTTGTTATACATGAAAGGAATTAAAAATAAGTTGGCATAAATATTTACCAAACTGAGACCATGTAAGAGGTACATTTTCCAACTTTGTACCTCAAAGGTCAAGGTTACACTTAGGGGTTGTCAATATTTCATGTCTGTCATTAACTTTGCCATGCATCAAAGGATTTTGAAATAAGTTGGCACAACTGTTGACAACATGATTTCAATATGTCATATTCAACTCCAGATCCCCATCTCAGAGGTCAAGGACATGCTAGGAGATTTTCAATAGTTTGTTTTCAGCTCTGTAATTTTATCATGCACCAAGGGATTTTGAAATAATTTAGCACTTTTGTTGCCAATATGTTTAAGATTTGTTAAGTTTAATTTTAAAGTCCCTGTTGCAATGGACAAGATCATATTTTGAATTCAGAAAGTGTTATATGCTCTGTACCTTTGTCATGTATGATGATATTTTGAAGTGTTAGCACAAATATTTTTAAGCCCGAGAGGGAGGGCATATTTTTTTGGTATGTCTGTCTGTTTGTCACAAAACTTTAACCTTGACCATAACACAGAAGTTCTTCCACCTACTGCCTCCAGGACTTTGCAGGTTGCGCCTTGATGAGCTCTTCTTGCTAGACCCACTTCATGGCATGGCATTCATTTAGACATAGCACTTGTTTATGTATAAAATCTTGGTCTTTGTCTAAAAAGTCAAGGTCACTATTTATACATGTATGTTTATTGAGACAATGTTTCCTTGTCAACTCCCAGGTGCCATACTTAAAGCTCAAAAGTAATTGTTTAGTGAGTACAGAAGTATTTTTTGATAGAAAAATAATACAAGATTTTGTCAGGTAGTGTGGTATTCAAGACCTACATTTATAACTCTGTCTTGCTTATTAAGTTCTTACTTGACAAGTGCCCCTTTTGACTCTGACAAGTTCAGGGGTATTAATCACATTCAGTGAAAGCTCTAGTTTAAGATGTCTAAGATTGCTGTACTTTAGTTGAATGTCTTTCATTCTGTTAAGAGCAAAGGTACTCAGTTGAACCATATATGGCAGTTATGACCCTCTTATTTTGTGTAAGCAAGGTTAGAATTCATGGCAGCAGTCATAGGGAGTAGTAAACATAAGAAAATTCTTAACAGTTGGTTAAATGTAAAAATTGATTGTCAATTTAGATTTGGGATCAGTAGGTATGTAGTCTACAAATGTTAGCCATCATTATGCTTGTTATAAAGTTTATATTAATAGTATGATAGTATTAATGGCTGCAATATATTTCTTACTGTTGTGTTTGTCTTGCAGGCCAGAGATGTTATGGTCCCCCACCAGGATGGGAAGGGGATGCACCAGAGCACCGAGAAATCTCTGTTAGCAAGATACCGTCCGACTGGTATGAAGACAAGCTTGTCCCAATATTTGCCAAGTTTGGAAAAATTTACGAGTTACGTATAATGGTCGACAATATAACAGGACTGACAAGAAATTTCTGCTTTGTGAAATACTGTGACGAGGAAGAAAATGAAAGGGCCATGAGAAAATTAGACGGGTGTGTATGAGTTTGAAAGTTATTTATAACATACAAGCCTGTGATTCCTTAAAATAGTACCAACTGATGGCAAAAAAGATCGTAAAAAAGGTCTCCTCTGTTATAATTTTGTGAAATAATCAACAACAAAAATTTGATGATGATACATCATCACTCAAAATTGTTATAATGGTTGAAATATATCATAGAAATGAATAAACCAGTAACTGTAAATTTGGCAAAATATTCTCTCGGATTGTTAGGTAGGTAAACACGCACTAAATCTATCACTTATAATGTAGCATTTCTTTCCTTTCCAGAATTGTAAGCCATTTACAGTTATGTGTTTTTAATCCAGAAATCGTTAATCCAGAAAATTCACAGTCCAGACAAAAATAATAGGGAGTTAATTTTTGTAACTAATTTTGCTTGTTACTCCGGATATTCACGTTCCCGAACCAGAAAACGATTTTGGGGAACAAAAGTATTATTTATCTGTACAAAATGATCCTTTAATCTGCACTGGAACCAACCAGAACTTGAGCAGCTCATGTGACTTCTTGAGATAAGATATTATGTTACATTTCAATACTAATCAGGAGAGGTGGCAATAAGTTATTTGTGTGTTTGTTCAATTGACTTGCAGTGGATAATTGGTTTTTACAGTCAGGGGACACTTACCCTTTTGATGTTTAATTGACAAGCATATGATCATGACAAACTTGTTACTCATGAATACATTTAGAACACAATTTTGAAATTTAGATGATCATTCTTGTCTTGAGAAAGAAACTATCAACGATGTATTTTACAAATCTTATTTGACTTAACATTTCGTTTTGTTAAAAAAAAGGTAAAGAAATAAAAGTTAAACAGTGCTAGTGTGAATGATGAAACACAGGTAGATAATGCTTTAAATAAAACCGAAAGGGATAGAGTGATAAGTTACTGTCATTTTTTATTAAGTCTTTTTAAAATTTTAAATCTTATACGAACGAGACAAAAATGTGTTGAACGAAATAAAAATCAGATAAAAAACAGCAATTAAACAGTCTATGTAACATGACTCATGAGTCTTTTAGTGTTTCTTGTTTTCTTGAAAACTGCTTTGTGAGGGGTCTGATTCATTAATCCAGAAAATACATTACAGTTAATCTAGAAATTTCACTGGGAACAATAGTGTCCGGATTAATCAGACATCACTGTATTAAAATTTATATGATTGTTAGCTTTGAAAGTTGTAAATACTTTTGAGGTTTGTGACTGAAAAGTGTAACACAGTTATTTTACCTCCATAGTTTGGCAATTGAGGATGGTTTGGCACTGAAAGCAAACTTCTCCTCTTGTAACAAGAAGATCTTTGTCGGCAATGTTCCAAAGACTGAAACCGCAGAAGCCCTGAAGCAGACATTCAGTGAATACGTAGAAGGTATGTGTTATTTTCTTAGTGTGAAATGAATTAATATGTGATCTATGAAAATAAGCTCTGAACAAAGGCAGAAGTTGTCTTTTATCACAGTTTTATGTATCATTCATAACTCCTGTCTAAATGATCAGCACATTTGCAGTATTGCAGGCCTGAGAGCATGCAATATTGCAGACCAAAGTGTGTAGTATTGCAGGCAAAAGTGTGCAGTATTGTAGACCGAAGTGTGCAGTATAATTGCGTATATTGAAGTAGTGGCATCAGATTAGATGAGTGAGGGCCTGCCATGCTTTTACTGACAGATCTTGCACTTTAAGTCCCAGGATCACAGCTACATGTTGTTCTTATTTTACAAAGAAAGATGTTTTACCAGCAGAAATGATTTTTATTTGTACAAAAATCATTCCCAACTAAGCTTTTATATCAGTGAACATTTTAAAAATATAGTGCAGTTATTTCTCAGTGATGTTGCCCAAAAAAAATAAGAAAGACTTTTTCATAAAGAAATGACTTGAATACAAAAGTGACATATTTTATGTTTTAGAGTGAATAGAACCTGGTTTAATCGTTACCCTTTCAGTATATTTAATTTTCAGTATCATTTAAAACAGTGTGAACTTGGGACTTAAAGCAATTTGGTATTCATGCAGGATATATGTAAAACATATATTTATGCAAAATAAATAACTGTGTACTTGGCTATAAAGAATTGTGAGATCGAGGATTTATATTTACATCCAACAGACAAATACTGTAGTTTTATAAGTGAATGCATCTGGCAAGTCCTGTCAACGTTAACGTTAGACTACTTGCTTGCTTTGTGAATATTTTCTGTTGTTTACAGGCTAGGGAAAACCTAAAATCTGTGATATATTTGTTATTTTGTTACAAATGGAACAATGCTATAGGCCACAAGTCGATATTCATTCTTTTGTTCAGGCATTGTCAGTTGCGAAGTATATATCAGCGAAGAAAAGGAAAAGTTGGGACATAAGAACAGGGGCTTCTGTTTCCTGGAGTTCAAAAATCATGGTCAGGCAGCTGAAGGGAAAAAAATCTTAGCTGGTATTGGACCAAGGGTAAGTGATGCAAGTTTTATTTAACTGGTCTTTACAATTTTAATAATCAAATGCATATTACAGTTCAACCTTGGTAGAGATGGGGAGAGGCTGAATCTTCCCTCATTTCTAAAATTTTCTCTGCCTTTCAGCTGTGGTAGAAGATTTTGTGCAGATTAATGACTTATGGGTTTCAAATAGCTTAAGTTCTGTTATGTTTTCAGCCTAAGGAAAAGACATTTTACTCTATAATAGAGAGAAAAATCTTTTGGCCTTAATTCTAACATACTTAGAGATAACAGGGTCAAACAGTGTTTATGGAGAGATCTTATTAAGGAAATGTGCTGTTTTTAAGAATAACTGAACTGCAGTTTTCAAAGACATTTTCTGTGATTCTATGCCCCCAAAGGGAGGCATACAGTTTTTGAACTGTCAGTCCGTCCGAAAACTTTAACATTGGCCATAACTTCCTTATTGGTAAGTGGATTTATATCATACTTGGACACAACACCCCTTTTGACAAGACATTTACACTGACTTATATTTATTTGACCTTGACCCCTGATTAACCTTCACCTTAAAGATCCAATTGTCCAAAAACTTTAACATTGGCAATAACTTCTTTATTAGTAAGTGGATTTACTTCATACTTGGACACAACACCTCTTTGGACAAGGCCTTCCCACTGACTTATATTTGTTTGACCTTGACCCCTGAATGACCTTCACCTTGAAGATCCAATTGTCCTCTGACCTGCGATTATTTGACTTTGACCCTTGAATATTCAATTGTCCAAAAACTAATATTTGGCCATAACTTCCTTATTAATAAGTGGATATACTTCATACAGAAACACAACACCACTTCGGACAAGACCTTCCCACTGACCTGTATTCATTTGACCTAGTCCCCTGAATGACCTTCATCTTGAAGATCCAGTTGTCCAAAAACTTTAACATTGGCCATAACTTCCTTATTGGTAAGTGATATTACTTCATACTTGGACACTACACCCCTTTAGACAAGGCCTTCCCACTGACCTATATTTAATTGACCTTGACTTCTGAATGACCTTTATCTTGAAGATCCAGTTGTCCAGAAACTTTCCCATTGCCCATAACTTCCTTATTAGTAAGTGGATTTATACTTGGACACTACACCCCTTTAGACAAGGCCTTCCCACTGACCAATATTTATTTGACCCTGACCCCTGAATGACCTTCCACTTGAAGATCAGTTGTCCCAAAACTTTAACATTGGCCATAACTTCCTTATTAGTAAGTAATATTACTTCATACTTGGACACTACACCCCTTTATACAAGGCTTTCCCACTGACCTATATTTATTTGACCTTGACCCCTGAATGACCTTCACCTTGAAGATCCAGTTGTCCAGAAACTTTCACATTGCCCGTAACTTCCTTATTAGTAAGTGGATTTACTTAATACTTAGACACAACCCCCTTTGGATAAGACCTTCACACTGACCTATATTTATTTGACCTTGACACCTGAATGACTGGTTCTCAGATAAAAGGTCAAAGCACCACTTTCGGGGGGGGAATTATCATCTTAAAGTGACAGTTCTTGTTTTTTCAATTACTGCCAAGTAGCATTTAACAGGGAGAAATTGCACTTTTTTGTCTGAGTTTTAAAGCTAGAGTTGATGTGGCTAAGGCCATAAAGTCTAAAAAAACATTTATTTTACTATTTAGCTCTACGATGGTAAAATGTTCAAAGTGGATTGGTCTGAGGCACAGTACCAACCATCCCCTCAAGAAGTCTCAAAGGTGAAGGCTGTACACGTTAGTAATTTGTCATCCGAGGTGACTGAACAAATGCTGCGTGAAAAATTCGAGGCATTCGGAAAACTTTTTCATGTACAGAAAGTTAGGGATTACGCATTTATTCACTTTGAAGAAAGAGAGGATTGTTTGCGGGCTATTGAAGAAGCAAATGGCACAGAATTAGGCGGACTCAAGATCAAATGCAACATTTCCACATCGGGACCGTTAAAGAGAAAAATCAAGCGTCAGAATGAAAAAGCTAGAATGAGGGGAGAGTTTGGCTTTGGGAAGCGTAAAGAAAGGCAGGCTCCACCACCTCCCAAAAGACAGAGAATGGATGATGGTTACCAAAGAAGAGATGGGGGAGGAGGAGGGTACAGGTCTGGTGGTAGTAGCAGCGGCAGATTTGGGGGAAGTGGCGGTGGTAGTTATGGTGGTGGTGGGAGTGGTTATGGTGGAGGTGGGCGTGGTGGTTATGGAGGTGGCTATGGAGGAGGCAGCAGTGGTGGTGGTTATGGAGGTGGTGGAAGTGGCTTTGGAGGAGGCAGCAGTGGTGGTGGTTATGGAGGAGTTGGGCGTAGTTTTGGAAGTGGGGGTGGTGGTTATGGTGGGGGAAGTGGGGGTGGTTATGGTAGTGGGGGAGGTGGCTTTGGAATGAAAAGAAAATATGATGACAGAGATGATAGATATGGGAGTTATGGTGGTGGATATTCTGGAGGATACAAGCAGGGACGATACTAAGGAAAATATAAGAAAATATTAAAATTGAATCAAATAATGTTGAACACATGAACACGTTGTAACACGTGAACAAGGGCAAATTTGTATTATTGCCTAAAGACCAGATATTGTAAAAGGCAATGTTGTATCATCGCTCTTATGTGTTTTTGTACATACTGAGATGGAAAGTGATGTACATACAAACAAAGTGTACAAGATGTAGTGAAGTTGATTGGATACAAAGCAGAGGGGAACAAAGAACATGCTGTATATTTCCAAAACATATTGTTTTACGTAATAGTGTTAGCTTCTTGGTTTTATATTGTGCTTATTTTACACAGTCTGGTAGGAGAAATAAAACCAAAATTATAGACAGCAGCAAGGTTTTGTTTGAATACTTCTAGAAAGCATGTGGAAAAAAGGTTTGGCAATAAGCTATCGTCTGAATGAGTTTCTTTAGCTTGAAACATGACGGTTGGCAGTCGTTTTCTTCACTTACTGTTAAGGTGTATCGTCTGAATGAGTTTCTTTAGCTTGAAACATGACGGTTGGCAGTCATTTTCTTCACTTACTGTTAAGGTGTATCGTCTGAATGAGTTCCTTTAGCTTGAAACATGACGGTTGGCAGTCATTTTCTTCACTTACTGTTAAGGTGTATCGTCTGAATGAGTTTCTTTAGCTTGAAACATGACGGTTGGCAGTCATTTTCTTCACTTACTGTTAAGGTGTATCGTCTGAATGAGTTCCTTTAGCTTGAAACATGACGGTTGGCAGTCATTTTCTTCACTTACTGTTAAGGTGTACCGTCTGAATGAGTTCCTTTAGCTTGAAACATGACGGTTGGCAGTCATTTTCTTCACTTACTGTTAAGGTGTATCGTCTGAATGAGTTTCTCTAGCTTGAAACATGACGGTTGGCAGTCGTTTTCTTCACTTACTGTTAAGGTGTATCGTCTGAATGAGTTTCTCTAGCTTGAAACATGACGGTTGGCAGTCGTTTTCTTCACTTACTGTTAAGGTGTATCGTCTGAATGAGTTCCTTTAGCTTGAAACATGACGGTTGGCAGTCATTTTCTTCACTTACTGTTAAGGTGTACCGTCTGAATGAGTTCCTTTAGCTTGAAACATGACGGTTGGCAGTCGTTTTCTTCACTTACTGTTAAGGTGTATCGTCTGAATGAGTTTCTCTAGCTTGAAACATGACGGTTGGCAGTCGTTTTCTTCACTTACTGTTAAGGTGTATCGTCTGAATGAGTTTCTTTAGCTTGAAACATGACGGTTGGCAGTCATTTTCTTCACTTACTGTTAAGGTGTATCGTCTGAATGAGTTCCTTTAGCTTGAAACATGACGGTTGGCAGTCATTTTCTTCACTTACTGTTAAGGTGTATCGTCTGAATGAGTTTCTTTAGCTTGAAACATGACGGTTGGCAGTCATTTTCTTCACTTACTGTTAAGGTGTATCGTCTGAATGAGTTCCTTTAGCTTGAAACATGACGGTTGGCAGTCATTTTCTTCACTTACTGTTAAGGTGTATCGTCTGAATGAGTTTCTCTAGCTTGAAACATGACGGTTGGCAGTCGTTTTCTTCACTTACTGTTAAGGTGTATTGTATTGCTGAATTTTGTTGCTGTTCTTTTTCTTTTTCATGGACAATGACATTAACAAGTGTGTTGTAGTTTCCTAATTACATGTGCATTCTGTTGGCTACACAGTAAAGATGTGGACAATTATAGACTGAATTTCAACTTAACAAGAAAAAAAACTTAGTTTTAATCTTAACCAATACCCCCTCTGGTATCAGCTTTGTTTGCTTTGCGGACTATAAACACATTGAGACAATCTCTCTGTATTTGTTTACTTTATACCCACTTGAATGATAAAATGGGTTTTTCCAAATTGAAAGATAGACTTGCAGATTTAAGTAACTTGATAGGTTAAAAGATAAAACTTACTGTCATATGTTAACAGTTCCCTCTCAAGGGTTTTTAAATATTTGTAACTTAGTGTGTTCACAAATGTAACATCATTTTTACAGTTATAGAGCAAATCCCCTTTTAATGACAAACCCAGGACAACAATCAGATTTTTTCTTGGGTATTAATGATAAGTCCAGTGAGTTTAACTAAACTGGTTTGGGGTGTTTTGTTTGTCATTCTTTAACCATCACTGAGTTAAAAACTCTTCATGTGGTTTGAGAACAGGTTGAGAACTCATATGTTTGTTTAACATTAACAAAGATAATTTTCAATGAGATAAAATTTTATTTTATCATTTTAGAGTTGAAAACCTTTAATTTTACAAGAAAAGTTCTATGCTTGGAGAATTTATGTATGTTAATCAAATGTACCATTCTCATAAAATTCACAGTCATAATTGTCATTTTCATCTAAGTTTTAGTAAAAATCATGCATTCAGTACTTTTGAAAATAAAGATTTATTAAAGACACTTGTCTTTCTAGTTTTTGTTTTTAGCTCACCTGTCACATACTGTAGTCACATAGCCTTTTGTCCATCGACCGTCCGTCCACAATTAGTTTGTTAACACTCTATTGGTCACATTTTTGCCTAAATTGTCATGAAACTTGGTCAGGATGTCTCATTAATTTCTCGGACAAGTTCGAATATGGGTCATCTGAGATTAAAAACTAGGTCACATGGGCCAAAAAATGAAAAGTCTTGTTAACATTCTAGAGACTACTTTTTACCTCACCTGAGCCTGCTCAGGGTGAGATATTAGGATCGTTCAATGTCTGGCATCGTGCGTCGTCAACAATTGGACTTAAACAATATCTCCTCCTAAACCGCTGAGCCAACATTGATGAAACATGCCTGGGATATTCCTTGCATGAAGCTCTACCAAAGTTGTTCAAAGAATTCAATTGCCATTCCTATGGCAACTTAAAGGAAAAACTTTGAAAATCTTCTTGTCTGAAACCACAAGGCCCTGAGCCTTAAGATTTGGTATGTAGCATTGTCTAGTGGACCTCTATCAAGTTTGTTCAAATTATGCCCCTGGGGTCAAATTTGGCCCGCCTGGGGGGGTCAATTGGTTTTACATAGGCTTATATAGGAAAACTTTAAAAATCTTCTTGTCAGAAACCGCAAGGCATGGCACTACGATATTTGGTGTTTAGCATCATCTAGTGGACCTCTACCAAGATTGTTCAAATAATGGCCCTGGGGTCAGAACTGGCCCCGCCCTGGGGGTCACTTGATTTACATAGAGATATAGGGAAAACTTTAAAAATCTTCTTGTCAGAAACCACAAGGCCTGGAGCTTAGATATTTGGTGTTGAGCATCATCTAGTGGACCTCTACCAGGATTGTTCAAATAATGACCCTGGAGTCAGAACTGGCCCCGCCCAAGAGGTCACATGTTTTACATAGAGTTATATTATAGCAAAAAACTTTTAAAATCTTCTTGTCACAAACTGCAAGGCCTGGAGCTTAGATATTTGGTAGTATGCACCGTGACCATGCATGACCTTTATTTTTGACTTACTGACCTACTTTTTGTTTTTGGAGCTATGGAAATGAAATTTGGACCATGTCTACAATTTTCTGTTCCGATTTCAAAAATTTCATCGCAAGACCTATATTTTTGACCTACTGACCTACTTTTTCTTTTTGGAGCTATGGCAATGAAATTTGGACCATGTGTACAGTTTTTTGTTCCGATTTCAAAAATGTAATCGCATGACCTATATTTTTGACCTACTGACCTCCTTTTTTGTTTTTAGCTCACCTGTCATGTAGTGACAGTGAGCTTTTCTGATCACCTTTTGTCCGCCGTCTGTCCGTCCGTCCGTCAACAATTAGTTTGTTAACACTCTAGTGGTCACATTTTTGCCTCAATTGTCATGAAACTTGGTCAGGATGTTTGTCTCATTAATATCTCAGACGAGTTCGAACACGGGTTATCAGGGTTGGAAAACTAGGTCACAGAGCCCAAATATAGAAAAACCTTGTTAACACACTAGAGGCTACTTTTTCAGTCCAAATATCCTGGAAATTTGTCAGAAAAGTTCTATCGATGATTTCTAGCTCAAGTTCAAATATGGGTCATCTGGGTTCAAAAACTAGGTCACGGAGCCCAAAAATAGAAAAATCTTGTTAACACTCTAGAGGTTACATTTTCAGCCCAAATAATCTGGAAATTTGTCAGAAAGGTTGCTTTGATGATTTCTAGGTCAAGTTCAAATATGGGTCATCTGGGGTCAAAAACAAGGTCACAGAGCCCAAATATTGAAAAACCTTGTTAACACTCTAGAGGTAACATTTTTAGACTCAATAATAATCTTGAAATTTGTCAGGAAGGTTGCTTCAATGATTTCAAGCTCAAGTTCGAATATGGGTCATCTGGGTTCAAAAACTAGGTCACAGAGCCCAAAAATAGAAAGATCTTGTTAACACTCTAAACGTAACATTTTCAGCCCAAATAATCTGAAAATTTGTCAGAAAGGTTGCTTCAAAGATTTCTAGCTTATGTTCAAATATGGGTCATCCGGGTTCAAAAACTAGGTCACAGAGCCAAAAAAAAAGAAAAATCTTGTTAACACTCTACAGGTAACATTTTTAGCCCAAATATTCTGGAAATTTGTCAGAAAGGTTGCCTTAAGGATTTCTAGATAAAGCTCGAATATGGGTCATCTAGGGTCACAAACTAGGTCACACAGTCCAAATATGGAAAAACCTTGTTAACATTCTAAAGGTAACATTTTCAGTCCTAATAACCTGGAAATTTGTCAGAAAGGTTCTATGGATGATTTCTAACTCAGTTTTGAATATAGGTTTTCTGGGGTCAAAACTAGGTCACAGAGCCCAAAAGTAGATAAACCTTGTTAATGCTCTAGAGGTTACATTTTTAGTCCAAATGTCCTTGAAATTTGTCAGAAAGATTCTTTCAATAATTTCTAGCTCAAATTTGGATATGGGTCATCTGGGTTCAAAAACTAGGTCACATGGCCCAAATATGTAAAAAACCTTTTTAACACTCCAAAAGTTACATTTTCAGTCTTAATATCCTGGAAATTTGTCAGACAGGTTTTTTTGATGATTTGTAGCTCAAGTTGGAGTATGGGTCATCTTGGGTCAAAAACTAGGTCACAGAGCCCAAATATGGAAAAACCTTGTTAACACTCTTGAGGTAACATTTTAATTCCAAATAACCTGGAAATTTGTTAGAAAGCTTAATTCTATGGTTTCTAGCTCAAGTTTGATTATGGGTCATCTTTAGTCGAAAACTAGGTCACAGAGCCCAAATATCGAAAAACTTTGTAAACACTCTAGAGGCTACATTTTCAGTCAAAATGTCCTGGAAATTTGTCAGAAGGGTTGTTTTGATGATTTGTAGCTCAAAATTGGATATGGGTTATCTGGGGTCAAAATCTAGGTCACAGAGCCCAAATATTGAAAAACCTTGTTAACACTCTAGAGGCTACATTTTCAGTCCAAATATCCTGGAAATTTGTCAGAGAGATTGTTTCGATAATTTCTAGCTCAAGTTCGAATATGGGACATCTAGGTTAAAAAACTAGGTCACAGAGCCCAAAAATAGAAAAATCTTGTTAACACTAGAGGTTACATTATCAGTACAAATAACCTTGAAATTTGTCAAAGAAATTTTGTCAATAATTTCTAGGTCAAGTTCGAATATCGGTCATCTGGGGTCAATTAACCAGGTCCATAGCAACTTTGTTAAAAGCAGTCATACTCAGGTGAGCGATACAGGGCCATCATGGCCCTCTTGTTTAGCTACAGCAATGAAATTTGGACCATGATTACAGTTTTTTGTTCCGATTTCAAAAATGTCATCGCATGACCTATATTTTTGACCTACTGACCTACTTTTTGTTTTTTAGCAACAGCAATGAAATTTGGATCATGTGCACAGTTTTTCGTTTCCATTTCAAAAATTTAACAGCATGACCTATATTTATGTCCTGCTGACCTACTTTTTGTTTTTGGAGCTATGGCAATGAAATTTGGACCATGTGTACAGTTTTTTGTTCTGATTTCAAAAACGTCATCGCATGACCTATATTTTTGACCTACTGACCTACTTTTTGTTTTTGGAGCTATGGCAATGAAATTTGGACCATATGCAGTTTTTTGTTCCGATTTCAAAATTGTCATCGCATGACCTTTATTTTTGACCTTCTGATCTACATTTTTGTTTTTGGAGCTATGGCAATGAAATTTGGACCATGTGTACAGTTTTTTGTTCCGATTTCAAAAACATCATAGCATGACCTATATTTTTGACCTACTTTTTGTTTTAAAGCAACAGTAAATTTTTCCCTGCATGGATCCTATATTCCATGGGTAGGGTTTGAGGTCACTGGGTTAAGGTCAAGGTCACCATAGCTTATGATAGATATTTCTACTTTTTGTCATAGAGCCTGTATTTATTGACTGATATTTTACATGTTTACATATTTATATTTACATTACTTACATATTTTCAATTAAAACATGCATTACTGCTTAACAGCAAACCTACAGCCAAAATACTCAGGTGAGCGATCTAGGGCCATCATGGCCCTCTTGTTTAGTCCTAATATCATGGAAATTTGTCAAAATGGTTGTTTTGATGATTTCTGGCTCAGGTTTGAAATCAAAATCTAGGTCACAGAGCCCAAATATGGAAAAACCTTGTTAACACTCTAGAGGCTACTTTGTTTGTCCAAATATCTTGGAAATTCATCAGAAAGGTGGTTTCAATGATTTCTAGCTCAAGTTCGAATATCAGTCATCTGTGGTCAAAAACTAGGTCACAGAGCCCAAATATGGATAAACCTTTTTAACACTCTAGAGGTAACATTTTCAGCCCAAATATCCTGGAAATTAGTCAGATAGGATGTTTCAATGATTTCTAGCATAAGTTCAAATTTTGGTCACCTGGGGTCAAAATCTAGGTCACAGAGCCCAAATATGGAAAAACCTTGATAACACTCTAGAGGTTACATTTTCAGTCCAAATATCCTGGAAATTTGTCAGAAAGGGTTCTTTGATGATTTCTAGCTCAAGTTCGAATATTGGTCATCTAGGTAAAAAAAAGTCACTGAGCCCAAATATGGAAAAACCTTAACACTCCAGAGGTTACATTATCAGTCCAAATGACCTTGAAATTTGTCAGAAAGGTTGCTTTGATAAT
Organism: Cyclina sinensis; assembly: GCA_012932295.1. Classification (NCBI taxonomy): domain Eukaryota; kingdom Metazoa; phylum Mollusca; class Bivalvia; order Venerida; family Veneridae; genus Cyclina; species Cyclina sinensis. The sequence goes on from JAAONU010000022.1 coordinate 1,530,658, forward strand.
TCTTGCTCAAGTTTGAATATAAGTCATCTGGGGTCAAAATCTAGGTCACAGGGCCCAAATATTAAAACAAGAGGGCCATGATGGCCCTGGATCGCTCACCTGAGTACTTTGGCTGTAGGTTTGCTGTTAAGCAGTATTTCATTTTTTAATTGAAAATATACAAGTGCCTACAAACCAAATATTTAATATATCAGTCAATAAATAAAGGCTCTATGACAGAAAGTAGAAATATCTATTATAAGCTATGGTGACCTTGACTCAGTGACCTCAAACCCTACCCATGGGTAGAGGTCTATGCAAGGAACCTATATATTGAATATCAAAAATATTGGTCTATAAATGAAGGCTTTATGAGGTACAGTAGATAAATCTATTTTTAGCCTCCATGACCTTTAACCTAGTCTAATAATTTGAACAACCAAACAACCTTTCTGACAAACTGCCAGGATATTTGGACTGAACTGTAGCCTCTAGAGCATTAACAAGATATTTCTATTTTTGGGCTCTGTGACCTAGTTTTTGACCCCAGATGACCCATATTCGAACTTGACTAGAAACCATCGAAACAACCTTTCTGACATATTTCCAGAATATTTGGGCTGAAAATGTTACCTCTAAAGTGTTAACAATGTTTTTCCATATTTGGGCTCTGTGACCTAGTTTTTGACCCCAGAGGACCCATATTCGAACTTGAGCCAGAAATCATGGAAACAACTTTTCTGACAAATTTCCAGGATATCTGGACTGAAAATGTGACCTCTAGGGTGTTTTCAAGGTTTTTCCATATTTGGGCTCTGTGACCTAGTTTTTGACCCCAGATGACCCATATTCGAACCTGACCTAGAAATCATTGAAACAACCTTTCTGACATATTTCTAGGATATTTAGGCTGAAAATGTTACCTCTAGAGTGTTAACAAGGTTTTTCCATATACAGGCTGTGTAACCTAGTTTTTGACCCCACATGACCAATATTCAAATTTGAGCTAGAAATCATCTTAACAAGCTTTCTGACAGTTTTTCAGGAAATTTGGGCTAAAAAATGTTACCTCTAGAGTGTTAACAAGGTTTTACCATATTTGGGCAGTGTGACCTAGTTTTTGACCCCACATGACCCATATTTAAATTTGAGCTAGAAATCATCAAAGCAACCTTTCTGACATATTTCAAGGATATTTGGGCTGAAAATGTCACCTCTAAAGTGTTAACAAGGTTTTTCCATATTTGGGCTCTGTGACCTAGTTTTTGACCCCAGATGACCCATATTCGAACTTGAGCTAGAAATCATGGAAACAACCTTTCTGACAAATTTCCAGGAAATTTGGACTGAAAATGTGACCTCTAGGGTGTTAACAAGGTTTTTTCCATATTTGGGCTGTGTGACCTAGTTTTTGACCCCAGATAACCCATATTCAAACTTGAGCTAGAAATCATCGAAACAACCTACCTGACATATTTCCAGGATATTTGGGCTGAAAATGTTACCTCTAGTGTGTTAACAAGGTTTTTCCATATACAGGCTGTGTGACCTAGTTTTTAACCCCAGATGACCCATATTCGAACTCGTCCAAGTAATTACTGGGACAAACATCCTGACCAAGTTTCGTGACAATTGGAGCAAAAATGTGACCAGTAGAGTGTTAACGAACTAAGTGTGAACGGACGACAGACGACGGACGACGGACATTCATCAATCCTAATAGCTCACCCTGAGCCAGCTCAGGTGAGCTAAAAAACCATATAAACACTCTAGAGGCTACAGTATCAGTCCAAATGACCTTGAAATTTGTCAGAAAGATTGCATGAATATGGGTCATCTGGGATCAAAATCTAGGTCACAGGGCCCAAATATGGAAAAATGTTGTAACCACTCTAGAGGCTACCTTTTCTGTCCAAATATCCTGGAAAATTGTCAGTTTTTTACTCCAGATGACCCATATTCAAACTTGAGCTAGAAATCATAGCAGCAACCTCTCTTACAAATTTTCAGGTTATCTGGAATTAAAATCTTAACTCTATAGAGTGTTTACAAGGTTTTCCATATTTTGGCTCTGTGACCCAGTTTTTGACCAAAGATGACCAATATTAGTACTTGAGCTAGAAATCATCAAAACAACCTGTCTGATAAATTTCCAGGATATTTGGACTGAAAATGTAACCTCTGGTGTGTTAAAATGTTTTTTTTTTACATTTTAGGGCTCTGTGACCTGGTTTTTATCCCAAATGACCCATATCCAAATCTTAGCTAGAAATCATTGAAACAACCTTTCTGACAAATTTCAAGGATATTTGGACTGAAAATGTAACCTCTAGAGCACTAACAAGGTTTTTCTACTTTTTTGCCATGTGACCTAGTTTTTGACCCCAGAAAACCCAAATTCAAAACTGAGCTAGAAATCAAAGAAACAATCTATCTGACAAATTTCCAGGTTATTTGGACTGAAAATGTTACCTCTAGAGTGTTAACAAGGTTTTCCATATTTGGGCTCTATGACCTAGTTTTTGACCCCAGATGACACATATTCAACTCTGAGCTAGAAATCATCAAAACAACCTTTCTGACAAATTTCCAGAATATTTGGACTGAAAAGTAGCCTTAACAGTGTTAACAATTTTTTTTTCTATTTTTTGGCTCTGTGACCTAGTTTTTTATTCCAGATGACCCATATTCAAACTTGACCTAGAAATCATTGAATCAACCTTTCAGACAGATTTCCAGGTGATTTGGATTGCAAATGTTACCTCTAGAGTGTTAACAAGGTTTTTCCATATTTGGGCTATGTGACCTAGTTTTTGATCCCAGATAACCCATATTCTAACTTGAGCTAGAAATCATCAAAATAAACTATCTGACAAATTTCTTTGATATTTTGACTGAAAATGCAAGACAAGGTTTTTCTAGTTTCGAGCTCTGTGACCTAGTTTTTGAACCCAGATGACCCATATTTAAACTTGAGCTAGAAATCATAGAAACAACCTTTCTGACAAATTTCCAGATTATTTGGACGGAATGTTACCTCTCCTTCTACAAGAAGATTTTCAAAGTTTTCACTATATAAGCCTATGTAAAACCAAATACCCCAGGGTGGGGCCAAATTTGATCTCAGGGGTATAATTTGAACAAACTTGGTAGAGGTCCACTAGAAAATGCTACATACCAAATCTTAAGGCTCAGGCCCATGTGGTTTCAGACAAGAAGATTTTCAAAGTTTTCACTATATGAGCCTATGTAAAACCAATGACCCCGGGGTGGGGCCAAATTTGACCCCAGGGGCAAAATTTGAACAAACTTGGTAGAGGTCCACTAGAAAATGCTACATACCAAATCTTAAGGCTCAGGGCCTTGTGGTTTCAGACAAGAAAATTTTCAAAGTTTTTCCTTTAAGTTGCCATAGCAACCAGAGTTCTTGATGGAATTGAATTCTTTGAACAACTTTGGTAGAGCTTCATGCAAGGAATATCCCAGGCATGTTTTGTCAATGTTGTCTTGCGGTTAAGGAGGATAAGTCATTCAAGTCAAATTGTTGACGGAGCACGCCGACGGATGCCGGACATTCAACGATCCTAAAAGCTCACCCTGAGCAGTGCTCAGATGAGCTAAAAAGCAACAACAACAAAAACAATCCAAAATCGTCTTGAAATTTAAACTAGAAAATATCATGGACTTCACATAAAAAACAAAATAACAAATTTAAACAAGTTTTACTATAATACTACTTAGGGTCATTCCAGTAAAACATACCACCCCAGGATTAATGCCCAACTCTCTTTTGAAGTTCATTTGACAAGAAAGGCCCATTACATAAAATATGACCACCCCTGACATACTTATTTTGCCTTAAAAATTTTGCCTTTTGCCTTATTTTACTTTAAAAATCCAAGCATGAAATTAAACCTGGAAAATGATCTAAGATTTTACATTAAAGCAACAATTGTTAGCATAATATTGCTTAAGTTTTGTAAAAACAACAACAACAAAAGACAGTCATCCGAATTGCTCATGAAATTAAACCATGTAAACTGGAAAATGATCTACTAGTAGGATTTTACTTGAAAGCAGTGCACAATTTCTGTAAAAAAAAGAAGAAAAAAACAAGAGGGCCATGATGGCCCTATATCGCTCACCTGAATATGACTGCTTTTAACAAAGTTGCTATGGACCTGGTTAATTGACCCCAGATGACCCATATTCGAACCTGACCTAGAAATTATTGAAAAAATCTTTCTGACAAATTTCAAGGTTGTTTGAACTGAAAATGTTACCTCAATGCGTGTTAACAAGGTTTTTTTCCATATTTGGGGTCTGTGACCTAGTTTTTTACCCCAGATGACCTTTATTCGAATCTGAGCAAGAAATCACTAAAACATCCTTTCTGACAAATTTCGAGAATATTTGGACTGAAAAGTAGCTTCTAGAGTGTTAACAAGTTTTTTTTCTATTTTTGGGCTCTGTGACCTAGTTTTTTATTTCAGATGACCCATATTCAAATTTAACTTAGAAATCATAGAAACAACCTGTCTAACAAATTTCTAGGTTCTTTTAACTGAAAATGTAACCTCTAGAGTGTTAAAAAGTTTTTAACATATTTGGGCTCTGCGACCTAGTTTTTGACCCCAGATGACCAAATTTTGAACTTGAGCTAAAAATAATCAAAACAACCTTTCTGACAAATTTCTGGGATATTTTGACTGAAAATGTAACCTCTAGAGTGTTCACAAGGTTTTTCTATTTTTGGGCTCTGTGACCTAGTTTTTGACCCCAGATGACCAAATTTTGAACTAAAGCTAAAAATCATCAAAACAACCTTTCTGACAAATTTCTGGGATATTTTGACTGAAAATTTAACCTCTAGAGTGTTAACAAGGTTTTTCTATTTTTGGGCTCTGTGGCCTAGTTTTTGAACCCAGATGACCCATATTCGAACTAGAAATCATAGAAACAACCTGTCATACAAATTTCCAGATTAATTGGACTGAAAATGTTACTTCTCCTTCTACAAGAAGATTTTGTAAAACCAATAACCTGGGGGTGGGGCCAAATTTGACCCCAGGGGTATAATTTGAACAAACTTGGTAGAGGTCCACTAGACAATGCTACATTCTAAATCTTAAGGCTCAGGGCCTTGTGGTTTCTGACAAGAAGATTTTCGAAGTTTTTCTATATAAGCCTATGTAAAACCAATGACCCCAGGGTGAGGCCAAATTTGACCCCAGAGTTATAATTTGAACAAACTTGGTAGAGGTCCACTAGACAATGCTACATACCAAATATCTAAGCTCTATGTCTTACGGTTTCTGAGATTTTTTTTCAAGGTTTTTAAAGTTTTTTCCTATATAACTCTATGTAAAACAAGTAAGTAAGTAAGTAAGTAAGTAACGTCTTTATTTAATGAGGCTTACGCATTCGGTTTCCCGATATTCTATGCGGGCCTCAACATAATATAGTTTTATACAGTCAACATATAAATACAGTATATACATACACATCATCATATTAATTAATAAAACATGATTTTTTGTATTATGAAAACAATGTTATCTGACTGAATGACTGAATTATCAACATAAACACATATATGTATACAGCAAGAAAGACAATAATGAGATAATATACAGGTAATTTAAATTCACCATTAGCATTGTTCTAACATGGAAAATCTCTACAAAATTTATTTAGGAAATTGCCACTGAATATAGGCGGCTTGAAATTTCCTCAGAGTATCAGAATTTCGGATATGTGTTGGTATGCCATTCCATATTTTGGGTCCAGAGTAAGTAAATGATTTCCTGAAGAGTTCTGTTTTTGGTTTTGGTAGTATTATTTACTCCTTTTTTGTCAAATGTTACTTCATTCAGACTCGGGTTTGTATCATTTCTGTAGTCACTATCTGTTGAAGAAAGAATTTCAGGTATTATTCTGTCAGTGTCAATATTCATTTCGTCATTTTGGTCAGTATTGTTTGTATTATTTCCCTTTAACAGAACACTTGCATTTACCGCCAATGTGGTACCATCCAAGTATTCCTTGGCCAGAGATTCCATGGCCCCTGAAACACTCTGAACCTCGGGTGTGGTCTTGCATGTGGTTGATGTCTCCGAACATTTCTCTGCCTGCTGTGGGCATTCCAAAAATTTACTTGCTCCCTGGAGATGTTGTTTACCTTTGCTCTTGAAGTGTTGTTGGAGATCCCAAGGATAGTTCTTATTCCTTTATTAAGTTGTTTTCCTAACTCTGCTGAGCCTTCTCTATTTAAGTGAACCTCATCATGGAAGAGGCTTGGGTTTACCTTATCATTTATCATGAACGCACTAGCACTGTTTATAAAGATAAGGCCTTCCTTTTTGCAAAATGCTTCCAAAAGAATATTTGTTTCTGCAATATTCTCTCTTGACAATAGGTCTTTTTTCTTTGGTAGGATAGAAGATATGGCAATTTTTGCTTTTTGGTTGATAGACTGTAGTGACTTTACTAGTTTTTTGTAATTTTCACATATAGTCACAGGGGTGTCTGCGTTGGAAATGTTGTTTATGCCTATGTGTAAAATGACAATATCTGCGTCTTTAGCCAATTTTGGTTGTGATTTTGTATCTTTAAGTATTTTGTTGATATCTTGGACACATGCACCACTATTTGATTTGATGCTAACATTTATTTGATCAGTGCTCATTTTTCTTCTTACCAGCCCTTTTGTAACTGAATCTCCTAGGATAAGAACTTCAGATTTCTTTGTTATTGTATTTCTCCCTGGTACATGTGTACTGTTTTCTGTGTCATTAGAATTTTCGCTTGGTACTGAAATAGGCTGTTCACTATTCACTGTACTTTGCTGTGTTGGCCTTGTTATAGTGTTCTGTACTATTGGAGTTAGATCCTGGACCGAAGTGTTCTGTATTTGTGAAATATCACTTTTATTTTGTATACCACCTTCATCTGTCAGTTCCTTACGTAGAATTTTCATCTCGTTCTGGAGAAAGAATATGTCTGTTTTTGATGAAACATTCTCTGTTCTTCTCTTAACTAAGTCAAGAGTGCTTGCAAATTCTTCAAATTGCTCCTTCACTGATGCCAGATCAGACTGAAGAGTATTTATAGTATCCTGTTGTGACTGTGTTGATGAAACTTTTTCCCGCAGTGCTTTATTTTCCTGTTTTAAGGACTGATTTGCATTTCTTAATTTATTCATTTCTTCTTCAAGTATAAGGATTTTTGCATTTTGTTCACTGGTAACTGTTTTATCATTTTCTGATATTTTGTTTTTTAAATCTTTGTTGGATGATTGAAGTTTTGCATTTTCAACTTTCAGTTTGTTATTTTCCATAACACTTCGATTATATTTCATTTTCAGGTCATCTTGAATGTCGCACTGTACTGAGAAATCATTTTTTCCTATGAGTGGGCATGCAGGCTTTGCAGAGTCAGATACTGTAGTGTCGTATTTTGAACTTGTGCTGAAAATTGAATCTGACAGATTTACTGTGTCACAGTTCATTTCACAGTACTCATCATCAGTTATACTTGTGACAGATTTCACCATAGTCTCCTCTTGTAAGGATTTTACCGAGGTATTGTCACTTTGGTTATTGTTTCTGATGGTATGTTGTTGTTTTTCAGTAGAATTTTGTTGATACATGTACTGTTTGTAGTTAGAATTTATTGGACTTGCACTTTCAGCTGGAAAGTTTGATGGTCTGGAATTCTTGTTCTCATTTATTGATGACTGAAACTTCCTACTGAAATACTCATGATCAATAGAGTACCCTGCTTTCTTTGCTGCCTTTTCTGCTTTTTTCATTTCCTTTCCAAGTTTAAGTATTTCTTTGTTAATGGGTGGACCAAACAGTGCATTTGACACTGTAGAGAGGAGGCTGCTAGATTTTCTCTTAAAGTTTGGTTTTTCTGATTGTGGCTCTGGGATTTTTTCAAGCATTTTGTCTAGCCATAGTCTACAACCACTTCCTTGGATTAGCATTGTCATTGTGTTATATATTGTTAATACAACTTTCTTTTCTGACAGAGTTATTGTTGTTGTTAATCCTGTGTTGTCCTTTGTTGGTGTAAGTGAATACATTGATTGTAATATTTGAAACATTTTGGCAAGTGTTGATTTCTTGTAGAAGGTGATTGATATATTGTCACTAGACTGGCTTACATGTAGATTGAACAGATTGTTGGTTACATAATTTAAAGACATTTCATTGTCTGAAAATCCCTCAAATTCCTCTATATCAACAGATGTATTATTTGAAGCCATTGTTCTCTTGATTAACTATTGTTTGCTGTTGTAATCACACTTATCCCAGTAGAAGTTTTTATAGTCCATATGTGCCTGTTTTCACAAGTATGTTTTGGTATGTTTGGTATTTAAGGTGTGAATAATGTTTCTTAAGAAAGTTTCCAATATTCACAATAAAATTGACAATAAAATTTAACTATTTCACTAATTTAGTAAATTACTTATTTAAAAATCACAAATATTTTTCCAGAATAAAATCCACAATAATTTAAGGATCACAACCATATAAAAATATCCAATATAGTTCTTGTTAATCCATTTATAATTTCACTAAGTCTGTCCATTAATAGGACAACCTTCTCCTCTCAAGGTCTGAGCACTGGCCCCTGGGGCGGGGCCATTTTTGACCCCAGGCTCATAATTTGAAAAAACTTGGTAGAGGACCACTAGGTGATGCTACATACCAAATATCAAAGCTCTAGGCCTTATGGTTTTAGACAAGAAGATTTTTAAAGATTTTCCTTTTGGTTGCCATGGCAACCAGAGTTCTGCATGGAATCAAATTCTTTAAACAATTTTGGTAGAGCTTCATGCAAGGAGCATTTCTGTGAAGTTTTGTTGAAATTGGCCCAGTGGTTTAGGAGGAGATGTTCTTTAAAACAAAAGTTTACGCACGGACGCACGCACCGACGATGGACATTGACTGATCACAATACCTCACCTTGTGCACTACGTGCACTGGTGAGCTAAAAACAGAAGCAACTTGATCCAGGATTTTATTTTCATATTTCTATATAAAACTGGGAGTAGCAAACAATAATCCATGGATTGACAGAGCTGAAAGGTCCACCAGACAATGATTCAAACCAAAATTTCAAAACTTTCAGCCTGGTGTTCTGAAGAGAAGGTTTTATAAGTGTTTGCCTAATACATGTAAGTCTGTGTAAAGCATACTGACCCAAATATGGAGCCAAAAATTTGCAGTTTTAAAATAACTGCTACAGGTCTTCTAGATAATGCTTTACGACAAATTTCAAACATCGGAGCCTTGTGGTTTCATACAAGGACTTTTAATTTTTCCGAAATATTTCTAAGTACATGTAAAACGTTATCCCCAGGACGGAGCCTGACTCAAGCACATAATTTGAATGATCTTGACAGAGCAACACTTAATGATGCTTCAAGCCAAATTTCTGAGGTCTCAGCAGTTTGGTTTGTAAAGATTTTTCAAGAGTTTGTCAAAATAAATCTATGTAAAACATCTGACCCCAAGATTAATGCCAAAACTCACCCCTGGTGCAAAGTTTGAAAAATCTTGATAGAGGTCCTATTGACAATGCCAATTTCAGAACTCTATGCTGTGGGTTTCATACAAATAGAATTTTGAAGATTTTGGTTTATCTTTCCAAGTAAAATGTGTGACTACTCAGGTGAAGCCAGTAGAAAAATCTAGAGGATTTTTTTCCCATTTTGTTGCAATATCAATCAGTTCTGCATGGGATAAGATACATTGTAAGAAGTTAGAACACAACATTTAAAAAGGACAACATAAAGCAAGTTTTAATTCACTAATTTCTTCAACTCACTGTTAATTTCTCGTAACCAAATTGCTATTTCTGCTGTCTGATCATATTTATCCACCCGGTCCATTTCCTTGCAGAAAAAGCCTTCATCTGATTGGATAGAAATCAAATACTCTCCGATGCCAATTGCAAATCTCCGATACTTCGCTTCTTTGGTTTCTACCGCTAAGAGAGCAGCAGCATATGCCACTCTGTGACTGAAACTGAACATACAAATGCTTTCATGACATGTTAATGCGAAATCCATAACAGACTTTGCACTGTCTAAAAATCTCTCATCCTTTGTTGCTTGGTATAACTTTACCATAAAAATACTATGGTAACCAAGGAAAAAGTAAAGCTGATTGGCTGCATCCCTTTTTACCATGTAGAATGGCTCCATGTTTTCTGGTGGTGTAGATACAAGACAGCCAGTTTTGACGGACATGCGCAAAAGTATTTCCGTCTCAAAATTAGGTTGTGCTGCCATAAACTTCAACAAGCCCTCACCACAAAGCCTTGCTCTATCTATGTCTGAAAATTGTTTTAAGGGAAACATCTTAAAATCTAAGAGTACATTCAAAGCTTGCCTGTACAAACAACCCAACCTTGAGAGAGGCTGTGACTGTGTGTATAGCAATTCAGAAAAAAAAATGCACTGAATATAGTGCATATTGCAAAAGATTTAAGTATATATAAATTAATTAAATATGTATATTTAGTTCTTCTTGCACCAATTTAACCAAATTTTTACAAAATTTTATATTACTTCATAAATACTTCAAGTGAAACAGGGTCCTGGTGTCAAATAAGTACTCTAGAATTACCTCCCATGTAAAGGCACAGTAATCCAAGGTGAGCAGTCGACAGACAATCCATTGTTGATTCATCATTAACATCTGCAAACGCCCCTGTGACACAGACTAGCTGATAATCTGGGTGAAAGAAAGTCTTGCAAAAGTTGAAGGCTGGGTATGACACATCAAATCTGAAGATAAAATTTCAAATTATTAACCAAAGCAAACTATCAAACTTGCTAACCAATGTCAAATTATAGCTCAAGGAAGTGATGAGTGTTTTTTATAAACTATACATCACAATGTATTTTACAAATGTACCTTTTAAAGTTTAGATTTGCCATGAAATAAACAAACTCACATACAATAACAGATTATGCAGTTCAAGGAATTAGCATTTAATATTCCTACTTTAGATATTCATAAAAAACATTGCATCTCTCAGTTGGAATCAATCTATTTTACAGAATGAACATACAAGTACCAGAAATGTTTCAGATTTCAGAGAAGTATGATAATCCTAAAATTTAAAATGGGATTCCACTTAACTTAATAATCATACCTATTAATTATAGACTAAAATACATAGGGTTTTCATCTTATATTAACTTATTATAAATCTGGGCCATTACAGTATAACATATCTCTCACCCAAGGAAGGCAAAATAAAGAAATTTTGTCAGATCTTTTTATGAAAGGGAGTCTTTTCGTCAAATTAACCAATATAGGGGGTTGGTTCATTTTAAAAGTGCCTTTGTGTGGGATATAATACCCCACTGAAGGAAGGCACTTTATCATCTATGTTTTATTCCAATGGCCCCTTACTGCCAAAAATAACTGAAAGGTCTAATTTCTATTCAAAACTGTAAATTGGGAAAAATGCTAACTTGTGGAATAGTTAAACTGTCTTACCTTATCATTTCTTGAAAGTCACAAATCTTGTAAACATGCGGTTAACAGTAAGTCAACACTTACATGGAAGGTCTTAACTGTAGTCTTTTTCTTACTCAATAAGGTTTTACTAATGCCCCTAGAGACGATAAATGGTACAGGCTGATTTGAGTGATTGACAAGTCCATTTCACACAGTTAATAAGAACACGTCTACATAAGAAGGCCTTTGTCAATAGAGACTTTCTCTTGGAGCAAATCTTGGAGCAGCAGTAATGCACAGTACTGGTAATCCAAAGGTCACAAGTTCCATCCCCCACTCCTCCACTAACATTACTAAATTGTACTTTGATGAGACTAAAAACTGAGGTCCCATGTATCATAGCTATACACAGAGCATGGAAAAGAACCAGACCAGGGGTTTCTCTGGTTTCCTTATCTTTCACTATCTATCACAAAATAAAAAAACTCATTTCTGCAGGGGGTCGTCGGTCATCTGGGCCACCCGTATCGGCAATAAATAAACTAAAATAGAAAGATACTTTTTCCTTACCTACCAAGCCTGTGGGCTCCCATAGCTATCCATGCATTCATGTATGTCCAGAAATGTGACATAGGAAAACTTGAACTTTTCCTTCCTCGGTCTGTTTTGTCAGGATATGATAGGAAATCCCCATCTGCCTGTAAATAACAACAGTTACTATCACGTCTGTCACTGAAAATCTATATATCATCAATTAACAATGGCTGGATTTCTTAAAGTGTTTTAATTTCAAATGAAATGTTATACAACATTTGAAACCTACATGTACATGAAACTGACTGATCAGATAAAAGAATCTAAAAGGATTGCTATGAGCCGACCTTTCAATTTTTGTTCATCTTATAATTTGAAAAATGCTTTAATAATAACATTGCTCTGTAGAATAAGCCTAAACAATGACCAATCAGACAAAACCAAACTGTAACCAACTTGTGATTCCATCTTGGTGATGTAAGCAAAAGAAAATTTAATCAGTATCAATGCAATTTTTCTTCCACTTGTAATACAAAACTTAGTTTCCATTTACTTTAGTTTTAATGGCACACTTTCCAATGCAAGCAACTTTGGTATTTTATAACGTATCATTGATTCTTTTCCTCTGTATATTGCCACTAGACCAATGCCGCTGATATGGTTACTTACATACATTCACCAGCTTAGGGTAGCCGAGTAGGTGCAGAACGTGTCTTGTAGGCGAGGGGGTTTTTGCATTTTTGAGTCCTGTCCAGAGTATATTTTTTTTGGACCCAATGATACAATTTATAAAAGTCTTCAACCTATTTCAATTTGTATGTTTTGCAATAACTTTTTTCACCATTTGTGTTCTTACTCTGTTTTCTGAATCACAATAAGGAGGCACCGTGGTGCAGGGGTAGAGTAGACCAATGCAGGGCTCCAGATCCGGAGGTCGCGGGTTCGAATCCCGTCAGAGGCGAGATTTTCTCACGATCTTCACATTCCTTACCGCTGCGCGAATACTGGTATGGAACCAAGGAAGCAGTCATCGAGCGTGGTGAATCTAAGTTATAAGAACTTGTATCGCGCAATTGATGTAAAATAAATTAGTCTAAACTAAACTACTCTGTTTTCTTTTATTATATTTTGCTCAAAAAACCAAACAAGCACTCTCAAAATCTTGTTTCTTTCCATCAAATTAAATGATATAAACCTCCAGGTACCTGCATAAAGTCCTTCTTTATCCTGTCCAATAGCCTATGAGACTGAGCAGTGTGGCCACTCATCAGTAACAATGTAACCAACTTATACTGAGAGCAAAGATCCCCGCTCACTTTACTATCTTGCAATACTCCATCTGGACCAATCTTTCCAGCTAATAGGGAACTAGCTTTACAACTTGATGTGAGGAACTTCTCCATTTTTTGTCATCTGTAAAATGCAGGTAAAGAAAAAGTTAGACAAGTACATTCTAAATGCTGTATAATACATTGTATGTTTAATTTGTGAAGGGCCAACAGGGGCTATAACTGAACTTTAAAAATATTTTGCAGTTGCACCACAGCATTTTTTTGTTTGGCTGGTTGGTAAGTAAGCTAAAAAGTTATTCCAAAACACATAGATTTCAGACTACTATTAGACATCAATTACCAATGTAAATCCATATGACCAAAACAAAGTTGGAAATCCCACAAAGCTATTCATTATTTTTCAGAACATGTCATGCAAGCTAGCCTAAATCACAAAAAAATGAATACTTATCAACATGTTTAGAAAGAATTAAAGAAATAATCTGTCTCTCATTCCATGTATGCTTTATCAAGTTTTATTTATTAGTTGTAAAATAATTGATTAAATATAGCAACAAACTTCCTGCCACAACAGTCCTAAATTATTCTGGCCTCCTGAAATCAAACCTTAATGAGCTCTTTCAGTCATCATGTCATGTAAGATTGACTATTTGGTCTGTAGTAACTATAGTTACTGTCTTTATTTTAATCTGCATGAAAGGTCACAATTACACTTACTTCAATGAAATTCTTTGAAAATAAAAAGATTAATCAATGGGTAAAAGGTATGCAATGAATTTACTCAATTTAAGACCTTTTTCCATAAACTGAAGGCATCTTTGAAAACCAAAACCATTAATAAATTAAGAAATTTGATAAAATGATGAAGTTTTAACTGTTTCAATTAAGAGTACATAGTTTTGACTAACAAGGTCTAACAATGTACCAGTCTCTCACCCACTCTACTCAAGAATGGCTCTGCCTCTAAAACAAGAGATGTTTGTAAAACACATATGCCCCCTAGTGCCTTATACCTAGAGGCAGTCATAAAAGTATAGGAAGGTAAAAGGACAGGGACTTGAGTCAGTACATTAATGGGAGGATGACAGGGGCTTCTGATATCAAAACCTTTTGGCCTTAGCAAGTAGATAAATAAGAGGAACTATAGATTTTGTCAATGACACTTTGATTATAAAATGTATAAAGTTCAAACACTGGAGAACAGGAAAGTGTACAAGAACTGCATGGGTTGGTAGGCAGTAATGTCACTGTTGGAGGTAGGGTATGTAGGAACTTTTGAGGCACCAATGGCCAAGGGTTCTCCAGTTATCAATCAGAGAATCTGTTTTCCTCTTAATGGTGTATGGCCACCAAGACCTTTAACCGAGTGACCTCAAAGACAATAAGGGTCATCTCCTGAACAGACCAACTGCATAGCAAGTCTGTGAAGCCAATGCCCAAGGGTTCTCTAGTTTATAGGAAACCATTTTTCTGTTAATGGTCAGTCTGACCTTGAACTTTGAGCAAGTGACCCCAAAAACGATATAAGTAATCTACTGTCATGGACAACCTACATACCAAGTTTGAGGAACATTGACTTCAAGCATTCTCTAGTTTTTCATCAGAAACCATTTTTCAGTTAATGATCAGTAAGACCTTGACCTCTGATATAGTGACCCTAAAACCTTCAGGGGTGATCTACTGGCCATAACCAACCTGCCTATGAAACTTTAGGTAGCCTGGGCCTAGGCATTCTATAGTTACTGATAGAAAACTGTATTGCTTTTCAATGTGGCTGTGACATTGGCCTTTGACCTAATCACCTGAAAATCTTTAGAGGTCATCAATTTGTTATGTCCAACATACACATTATATTTGATGAATCTGGGCCAAAGGATTTCCTAGATATCAAGCAGAAACCATTTTGCTTTTCAAGGTCACTGTGACCTTGATCTTTGACCTGATGGTCTGAAAAACTATTAAGGGTCATCTACTTGTCATGGACAACCTACATACCAAGTTTGAGGAAGCTGAGCTAAGTGTTTTGTAGTTATTCATTGGAAACCATTTTGCTTTTCAAGGACACTGTGAACTTGGTCTTTGACCTGGTGAAATAAAACCTCTAGAGGTCATCTATTGCTCATGACCAACCTAAATACTAAGTTTGAGGAACCTGGGGCCAAGCATTCTATAGTTATTGATCGGAAACCATTTTGGTTTTCAAGGTCACTATGACTTTGGTCTTTGACCTGGTGACCTGAAATATCATAGGATTCATCTACTGGTCATGGACAACCTACAAACCAAGTTTGAGGAACATGGGCCCAAGTGTTCTAAACCTATTGATTGGAGACCATTTTGCTTTTCAAGGGCACTGTGATCATGGCCTTTGACCTGGTGACCTGAAAAACTATAGGGGTCATCTACTAGTCATGGCCAACCTATAAACTAAGTCTGAGGAACCGGGGTGCAAGCATTCTACAGTTATTGATCAATAACCATTTTGATTTTCAAGGTTACTGTTACTTTGGCCTTTGACCTAATCAACTGTAAAACTAATAAGGTCATCTACTAGTCATGGCCAACCTACATACCAAGTTTGAGGAAGGTGGGTCAAAGGGTTCTCAAGATACTGATTGGAAAACAAGAGGGCCATGATGGCCCTGGATCGCTCACCTGAGTACTTTGGCTGTAGGTTTGCTGTTAAGCAGTATTTCATTTTTTAATTGAAAATATATAAGTGCCTACAAACCAAATATGTTAAATAGTAGTCAGTAAATAAAGGCTCTATGACAGAAAGTAGAAATATCTATTATAAGCTATGGTGACCTTGACGTTGACCCAGTGACCTCAAACCCTACCCATGGGTAGAGGTCCATGCAATGAACCTATATACTGAATATCAAAGATATTGGTCTATAAATGAAGGCTTTATGAGGTACAGTAGATGAATCTATTTTTAGCCTCCTAGACCTTTAACCTAATCTAATAATTTGAACAACCAAACAACCTTTCTGACAAACTGCCAGGATATTTGGACTGAAACAGTAGCCTCTAGAGCCTTAACAAGATATTTTGATTTTTGGGCTCTGTGACCTAGTTTTTGACCCCAGATGACCAAAATTCGAACTTGACCTAGAAACCATTGAAATAATCTTTCTGACATATCTCCAGAATATTTGGGCTGAAAATGTTACCTGTAGAGTGTAAACAAGGTTTTTCCAAATTTAAGCGTTGTGACCTAGTTTTTGATCCCAGATGACCCATATTCGAACTTGGGCTAGAAATCATCAATACAACTTTTCTGACAAATTTCCAGGATATTTGGGCTGAAAATGTTACCTCTAGAGTGTTAACAAGGTTTTTCCATATTCAGGCTGTGTGACCTAGTTTTTTACCCCAGATGACCCATATTCAACCATGACCTAGAAATCAATGAAACAACCAATATGACATATTTCCAGGATATTTGGGCTGAAAATGTTACCTCTAGAGTGTTAACAAGATTTTTCCATATACAGGCTGTGTGACGTAGTTTTTGACCCCACATGACCCATACTCCAACTTGAGCTAGAAATCATCTTAACAAGCTTTCTGACAGTTTTTCAGGAAATTTGGGCTAAAAATATTACCTCTAGAGTTTTAACAAGGTTTTACAATATTTGGGCTCTGTGACCTAGTTTTTGAATCCAGATGACCCATATTTGAACTTGACCTAGAAATCATCAAAGCAACCTTTCTGACAAATTTCCAGATTATTTGGGCTGAAAATGTAACCTCTAGAGTGTAAACAAGATTTTTCTATTTTTGGGCTCCATGACCTAGTTTTTGAACCCAGATGACCCATATTCAAACTTGAGCTAGAAATCATAGAAGCAACCTTCCTGACAAATTTCCAGATTATTTGGTCTAAAAATGTTACCTCTAGAGTGTTAACAAGGTTTTTCAATATTAGGGCTCTGTGACCTAGTTTTTGACCCCACATGATCCATATTTGAACCTGACCATGAAATCGTCAAAGCAACCTTTCTGACAAATTTCCAGATTATTTGGGCTGAAAATGTAACCTCTAGAGTGTTAACAAGATTTTTCTATTTTTGGGCTCCCTGACCTAGTTTTTGAACCCAGATGACCCATATTTGAACTTGAGCTAGAAATCATCAATAGAACTTTTCTGACAAATTTCCAGGATATCTGGACTGAAAAAGTAGCCTCTAGAGTGTTAACAAGGTTTTTCTATATTTGGGCTCTGTGACCTAGTTTTCCAACCCTGATAACCCATGTTCGAACTCGTCGGAGATATTAATGAGACAAACATCCTGACCAAGTTTCATGACAATTGAGGCAAAAATGTGACCACTAGAGTGTTAACAAACTAATTGTGGACGGACGGACGGACCGACGGACGACGGACAAAAGGTGATCAGAAAAGCTCACTCTGTCACTACGTGACAGGTGAGCTAAAAAGTGTCTACTGACCGGACGACTGACATTTGCTAAACAATATGACCTTCATCTTCAACAGAGGCATAAAGGGCTTAAGTTGAGATGTTTGAGCTTAATGAGACGAAATCATCAAACTAATAGATTTCAACTTTTTAGAAATATTTGAGGGCAAGGGTTTTAGGGTGGTTGATTTTGGGTAAGGGTTAAAATCAACCCAATCTCAGGCACAGACAGATTCTTAAAGTGCTCATATAAATTATAAGCTTCTCTGAAAATGTTAATTGAGACAGCATAACGGGTACCTACATATACCAAAAAGACTCTAATTAAAGAAAAGACTGCAAAATGACTGACGACATGTGGAAAAGGGCACTAAGCTATAATTTCTGGTTGAAAAGTACCTGCTCATCCCAGAAAATAATAAGCAAAAGAAAAAGAAATGAAAAATAAATACTGGACAGGGTTTAATGGTGAAGGGGTCCCTTGCAGGGATTGGAAAGTCCCAACTCATCCAAGAAAATAAAAGTAGTGAAAAAAAAACTTTGTCTGGGCACAAAAAATGAAAAAAATATTAAGGTGGGTCCTGCGCAGAGGGAGGGGGTAAATAAGTCCTTGGGTGGGGCCAATATTGACCCTGGGATCATGATTTGAACAAACTTGGTAGAGGACCACAACAATGCTGCACTCCAAAATATCTATACTCTAATTAAGCCTTATGGTTGATGAATAATCAGTTAGATCTACATTCAAACTTTTGCATGACACAGCCAACCACAACAACTCAGTGAGTGATCAAAATAGATCTACCTTTTCTTCGAGATAAAATAGATTTGTACTTCTGCAAAAATGTTAAACATTTCTATCTCTATCTATTTGAGTTGATATATCAACTGTACCGGTTGCCCATATGAGTGACGCCCCCTGCAGAGATTAGTCATTTCATGGCATGAAAGATGCAGAAAGCATCCCATTCCAGAGACACCCCTGGTTCCTTTGCATGCTCAGTGTACAGCAGTAATAAATGGTGCCACGGTATAATGTCTCATCTGAAAGACAATTGGCATACCTGCAATATGTCCCGGATCGTCCGGGATTGTCCCGGAAATCGAGGGCCCATCCCGGAGTCCCGGAAAGACATACGATGTCCTGGAAAACATGAAAAACGCACATACCTTTAATCAGGCCACTCAAATTTTTGACACGCCGCTAATCCTTTAATTATTTGTTATGATAATAATGTTCCGATTCGGTGAATACACCGCATGTCATTGATAACCAATTAACAAATGACCTATATTGGCTATCGATTTATTAACTTGCGGTGCATTAATTAATTTGTAAGATATCTGCCTCTTTCAAAGACTGCTGCCGCGGTAATTGGCGTTAATAGAGATGCTACTTAAAATTAAATATAATGCAAACGTGAATAAAACTCATGGTGAATATTGTAATGTTCGATCAAATCACCCCGATACTAGTAATACGAAGCATAGACGACGCTGTCATCAAACGCCCGTGATTCAACTTGAATTCGAGTTTATGATGTTAATTAATTAATAGTACACAGTTATTATTTTATGATTACTGCTACACAGTCGAGAACGAGTGACAAAAATTTCTACTCGTCCTGCATCACCATCACCAGTCCAGGTGACCTAGGAGAAAAACGATCAACGGTACTGTGCGGTTTACTGAACTAAAAAAGGTGCAGTGCTCCCCCTTACTCGCGCTTCCGATTTCGTTTTGATAGCGTATTACATGTGTATATGAATAGTTGTATGTCCCGGAAAATCGGCTCAAATCCCGGAAATTCTATATCAAAATCCCGGAAATGGCCAGAAAAATTATGGCAGGTATGCTGAATTAGTAATGCTAGTGGAGGAGCGGAGGAGCGCATTACCACTGGTCCACTGATCCGCTCCCATTTAACATTTCGATAAGAAAATAAATAAATTATTGAACAGCATTTTCACCAGAGGAATCGAAAGTTTTATCAATGTAAACAGGTTGGAGGAACTCGTCTATCATCATAGGTATATACAGAAAAACAACTGTTGTTTTTTTCTACATATACCTTTGACGACCGACAAGTTCCTACAACTTGTTCACATTGATTTAACTTCTGGTTCCTGTGATTTCCACACACCTATTCGGGTAGTATTACAAATGGGGTAGAATGGGTGAAGGGAGAAAACTTAATTTAGCCTAATGGTATAATGGCCGTTCACATCCTGGCCGGCAAAATCTACTCAGCGGTTACTTCCCGTTAGGAAGTAGACCTAGTCATGGTCAACAGTCATGTCTTGTCATGTCATGATGGTTGAATGTACATGAACAATTTGTTAACTTTTGTCAAGTTCAGCTTGTTAGTTTAATAAACTCCAGAAAAAACTCTCCAGTCAATGAAAATCTAATCAAATAAGACAAAAGAAATTAAATATTCTTTACAAAGGAATGTCTTTGAAAAGATGATCGGCGTATATGTATTCGCCTTGTAAGTGGAGGGCCTTGGTTCACGACCCGGTCGAGCCCGATTTTTCACCACCTGTTACAACAGTCCAAAATGAATGCTGCCCCATAAAATGTTTTAAACATTTACGGCTTTATTAATGCATTAAATTGCATCATTTTCAGAGGCAATAAAAGCAGCAATTTCGAATTCTGCCATAAAATTTCATAATAGAAAGACTTTCAACCAATGCCAAACTTTCTTTTTATCTAACAATTTCATTCATTACAAATGTAGGTCAAAATCAGTTTTAATACAGTTCTGCCGAAAACAAGTTCATACATACTGCTGGAAATGAGCTAGATGGTGCCAGCAGCTGGTGGGAGCAGGAATCTCAAGAAGGGGAGACCAGTACAAAGGAAAATAGGGTCATGTTGCTGAGACTAGTTAGTTAAGTGTGCTCCGTGTACAGTCTGGTGCTAAAGTGTTAGATTTTGATAGGTGAGTGAGTGGTCTGGTTTTGTGTGAGTGAGTGAGTGACTGGGTGGCTGGGTCGGTCGGTCAGTGAGTGAGTGAGAGACGTTAGATGATTAATCCAAACACCCTCTCTCCCACACAGTCACCTAGCCACTTATCCAAACACCGACTCTCCCACCAAGTCACGCAGCCACTCACTCAAAGTAGACTTGAGTGTCTGGCCTGTTTGCCTCCTTTACATCAATACCGGTGCCATAAGTTATTTTTTTCATGATCGGTTTATACTTTTTGTATTTATATATATTTAATTATTATTTAACTCAAAGAAGTAGTGACCTATAAATAAAGCTTAAAAAATCATTCTAAGCTGAATGTGAGTATATTCTATTTTGTGATATAAGCGAATTCATTCATTTAATCAACATGTAACACACATTAAAAATATTAATGAAGAAGGGGCGATAATTCAGCTCAAAGAAAAGGATATTTTATGAAATAATCATTTCGTATAGAACAAAGGATATTAGTTGAACATAAAACCGACCTTGTATAATTACTGAATTTACCATTATTGGAATTTATTCATATGTATAGTTTGTTATGATTCTTTTAAAATGGCAATTCTCTGCGATAAGTGTACATATGTAGATGCATTGATGGAACTCGACGTGTTTCTTTCAAACTCCGCCTTTTACCTGTCAGTAGTGTCATTCTAGTGTCATTCTGTGTACGAAATGGAAAAGCGGTTAGGAAAAATATATTAAGTGAAGATTTCCGGTAGCAACGCACCGACAATTACGACACAGCAACTTTGGCGCCGCCCAGGCACATTTTTTCTGGCTGCGGGTAGATTGCAAGACGCAGTTTTATTGACAGGTTTACCTGAGAAAACTGCCTCGCTTTGATTGATCAGTAAAGTGAAAGTTTAAGCTACTGAAATAAACATTGTAACGTCACTTTATTGCGTTCCGAATACGTGAAACTCTAATCAGTTTTGCAAGCAGTAGTATCACTGTCTCGGACATCATTTTTACAGGTATACCCATCTGCACGCCAGTCTTTTTTTTTTCTTTTCTTCAATTCCATCCCAACTCTTATGTAAGTTAGAAACGAACGATAACTCTGCTCCGATAATGCCTTCCCATAATTTATTTACCGTATACCAGGAATTATTTCACTCTTCATCAAGATCGTCGAAACGCCCAGCATATGCATCCATGTCACTCAGATGATATAAAACGTGCAAATATTAAACCTTTTTAAAAATGGAAGCAGAAAACACATATTCTAGACCTAGTAAAGAGCCCCCAACAAACGTAAGTTCAACGTAGATAAAGTTATAATACTTAAACTTGGGAACAGGTACAGTCTCATTACTGATTTTGCCATTTACTGAAATTACCCGTTTCCAGATTGATAAGTTCTACACAATCATATTAATAGAAATATTTCCTAAGATTAAAAAAAGTTAACTTAGCTAGGGTCCATAAAGTGATGAATATCAACATAAAATGGAAATTTACTGAAATCATATACTTTTAGTCTTTAGACATTAAGTTGAATGTAATGCCTTTGTTGCACACTTCATTTGAATAACCCAGTATGGTTGCTGTTTCATGTTTGCAGTTTTTCCCTATGTATTTCACCTTGCATATATATAAATTTATTGTATAATGTTTTAAAACTGTTATTGATGACTTCTTCTTATTGTGACCAGTACTGGAATTGAAGGAGGTGTGTTGGTTATGGTCATGTTGGTCATGGTTAGTTCTTTTGCAGTAATGGAACGCAGGACCTTAGTGGTCGGGTATTCCACCCTTCCACCCTTCCAACACTGCTCACGTTATGCCTTGCTATAATGTGTGAAGTAGGCTAATCTTGTTCTTGAAACTATATAACTTTTTGCACTAAGCCTGTTGTAACTGAGACTTTGTGCAGTGAGATTTTTGTTTAGAAAATTAACAATAACATAATGTATGTTGTAGTTTAAAACTAAAGTTGACCGAATATGATATAAATGTCAACCAATATTTCAACTACTTTGTTTTGTTAGCAGTCAAAATAGTATCACATGATCAAAAAGTTTTGTTTTATTTTTAGCCAAAAGAATTGAAGAAGTGGAAAGAAGAGAGTAAGTTTTTACTTCTATTTTTTTTATAGGGAAGTCCTGCCTGAATGACTAGGTCTTTATTGCTCTATTTTCCTTTGTTCTAGTATGATTTAAGCTTAAAAATGTTTCAGTGTCCAAAACAAAATGTGATATAAAGGCAGATGACTCAGTAATAAACAGTTGCTAGGGGGGTATGTTATTGGCCTCTGTTTTTCAATGGTACATGTTTCCCATATGTCAACATCCCTTGAAGAGTTTAGTTATATGCAGTCCTCTGTTCTTTATATTTAACTGTAGGTTGCATTTGTTTCATACTGCACATAGATTCTGTTTGTGTCTCCTTGTGTTTTGTTTCATACATAGCAAGAGATAAAACAGTTAGTAAATATATTTGTGCAAATTGTTTCCTTAAAGAAAAGATGCATTTAGGATTCAAGAACAATCAAAGAGGTAAAAGTACAGCTTTGACCTTGAATTGAGAAACTTAGATTGCACATACTGTCAGGTTAGTGGTAAATAATTTCAGATTCTCTTCCCTTGTAACAAAGTGATGTAGCAGGTACAAAAAAAAGAACAGTAGCTAAATAGACTGACCTCTGAAAAAGAGTGAAATAAAAAAAAGAGACATAATAAATATATTAAACAGATATAATAACATTTCAATACTCATGATCTCGAGTAATTATTAAGGAAAGGCTGCCAAGAGGAAATGGAAGGAAGAGAAGTTACTTAAACAACTGGCAAAGAAGAGACAGATAGAGCAGAAAGAAGAAGAAGAAACAAGAGTGAAAGAAGAAGCAGTGGAAGAACAAGAAAGATTAGGTATAGACTAAAATACTTTGTCTTCGATTTTATGAATAGACAATGAGGTCTGCTAAAAATGAAATAAAATACCAAGAGGAGAGCATTATGAGCAAGTGAGCACCAGTAAATTATAGATCATAAAAACAATGTTGTACAGGAAGTACAAGATAAAGGTAGACAAGATGAGCACAGATCATGTAACTGACATTCATCAAGTTATACCTGCAAGCCGTGACTTTGCTATAGCTTCAAAAGCATTTAAATATTGACTACTTTGATATTCAGTTAAGACAACCTGTTTTTGTTTTCTTTCAAAAAGTTAGTTTTTTCAATCATTGAATACCTGTTCAACATTATTTTCAGGTCGACCTTACACAGTGTCGATTGCTTTACCTGGCTCAATTCTGGATAATGCACAGTCTACAGAACTCAGGACTTACTTGGCTGGACAGGTATGTACAGGAACCATTAGTTGACAAGACAATCTGACATTTATTAACCCTTACCATGCTAAAATGGACTTGTCCTTCTTTCAGTTCTGACAGATTCATTAAATTGTTTATGGGGGTGATTGAAAATATTTGACTGAAAGGTGAATAGTGCAGACCATGATTAGACTGTATGGATGTGCAATCTGATTCTTGGTCTGCACTGGTCACAAAGGTAGGAGGGTAAGGGTTAAAAGGGAGAAATTACCTGTTTTGTCACCATTTTCGAACTGTATAATTGATTACTGGGCCTTTTCTAACCAAAACACTTATGGTTCTAAATAGTTACAGAGTAATGGGTCAGATGGATATATTTTTAATGCAAAATGCATAGTAAGTTTCTATACATTACAGATAGCCAGAGCAGCAGCTGTGTTCAATATTGATGAAATCATTGTGTTCGATGAAACAGGGTCCACAGAAAAGTAAGGAAGACTTACAGTAAACTTTTATTAATCATTGTCTGAAGTTAACCTTCTTTTCATTTTCTGAAATTGTAACCTTTCATTGGTTTGTATTGAAAAAGGTTATCTTTTATTCTGCACTAATTAATTTAAGTTGATTGCAAAACAAGTTGGCATAACTTTTTTTTAAATGCACTTAGGATGCTACTCCAAATGGAACCGCTCACTTTTCAGAGAGTGCAAGTGGTGGTCATTACTTGTAAACTGAGGAAAATGTGGTTTAGGAATCTTGAACCCAAGGACAAAATGCAAGTTAGGCTTTGAACTAAGGACCTTATGAATAGGTGACACAATTTCTTGCTATTTAGTTCTCAGGGTTTACATCAGCTGATTTTGTTGCAACTTTCTTTAGTGGCATACAGAGTTAAAAATGAATAAGGAAAAAAAATCATCACAAAATGGTATGATGTTAAACAAAATTATTTCAGAACAACAGAGGGAGAATTTACAGGTGTCGGTAAGCATGGCCATGGAAATGTTCAGCTCGCAAGAATCTTACAGTACCTAGAGTGTCCCCAGTATCTCAGGAAGTCCTTCTTTCCTCATCATAAAGATCTTCAGTATGCAGGTGAGTTCTGGCTACTCTCTTAAGTAATTTCCTAATGTTACTTAAGGTTTACTCTCCAAGCTGATATCTTAAGTCAGTTGGCTGGCAAAGTTCCAGATTCAAGTTTATGTTATCCAAAAAATCATATGTTTGTAATTATGAAAAAATACCATGTGTTGTCTGTATAAAAGGTTATATTTAATTAAATTTCACATTTACTTGTTCTGCCAATATGTGCTGAACTGTCAAAATATGTAAAATGTCACATTACAGCAAAAACTGTCAAAATATGTAAAATGTCACATTACAGCAAAAACTGTCAAAATATGTAAAATGTCACATTACAGCAAAAGTATATTTACTTTTACAGCCAATATTTTTGATATGTGAGAACAAAAGCAGTAAATGATATCTTGAATGACTTCTTCACAATTAACTTGATCATTTTAATTATCTAAAAAATTCAATCAGTTCAAACTTATTTCACATTCATTGAGAAACAAGGGCTTGCAACTTAGACCACATAGATCAGTCATGTGCAATGACTGCTTTTTGGATTCAAACCAGTACTTGTGCCAAAAGTGTGGAATGCAAAAAATCACTGGAGAATCTCACCTGCCAATGAGATTTGTACCAGCAACCTCCATATCGGGAGTCCAGCCCTTTAACCCCTTGACCACTGCTTCTCTACCAAATGGCTGGAATGTTGACAAAATGTCAGATACAACTTAAAGTATTTTTCAGGATTGTTTAACCCCTTCACATCGGGGCAACATACGTGTATGAGGCTTTATAAAAAGAAAGATTTAATCCTTTTTCTTAGGAGTATTAAATCCCCTGGATTCACCTCACCACATGAGGGCAACAGATGAGGCTGTCTACAGGGAAGGTGTTGTTGTAAAGAAACATTCCAAAGATGGCAAAGGTTCATATGTTAATGTGGGGTTATCCAAGGTGAGATTATGTCTTTTAAGACACAAAATTAGATGTCAGTTTACTAAACAAGTTTACCAAGAATGTGGGACACAAATTTTAGGTTTTATAATACAAGTGACATCTTAATAAATATATATATGTCTATATCTGCTTTGCAGGCATCCTCTGTTAAGAAGTCATGTTTTACCTTTGTACAGAAAATAACGTTATTACATTAATGTGTAAAATACTAGTTAGGTGTAAACTAATTTATTTTACCTTAATTGGAAAACAAGAACTTGTAACTTAAAATTATCGTGCTCAATTACTGCTTCTTGTGTTCTTACCAGTATTTGCAATGAAGGTGTTCAATGTAAGAAGCCATATGGGATTTGAACCAGCCACATCCAGATCAGAAGTCCAGAGCTCTTTATGTTTGACCCTTGACCTTAGCTTTTCCTAACCCCCCTACCAAGGGTTTGTTGTACACCCACAAGGGTCTAGAACATGCCTTTGGACATACATCATGATTTGCCCCACCCCTGTGACATTGCCCCACCATTGTGTCATTTGCCCCGAAGCCCATCTTTTCCCACCCAGCCTTTTTTGACTGTCTTGATATAACAACAAAGGCTTCACTGATCTTTACTATAATGCAATCATTACTTCAGGACATACAGATAGACAGACAGTTGGTTCCTGGTGTTAGAGTTACTGTAAAGATGGACCTCTCGACACTTGGTAGGTTATTGCCCTAGGTTTTATGTATTTAGTGTTCCTGAATCTAGATTTGATAATGTAAGTGTTCAGCTGAAAGCATCATTATGAAGTAATGATAAAAGATTTATGTTTATACTTTATATAAGTGGAATGGCTATGTAGTGTTTATACTATTAAAAGATGGACTGATCTAAGAATCTGTTCATTGCATTGGGGTCCAACTTGTCAGAATTTTTTAGCCTTGGACCCTTAAGCTGTATGTAAAATGATACTGAAACAATTTTTTAAACCTTTTTACAGTCATCAAACCTTTTGGACCATAATGCATACATTGTACCATATATCAGGTTATTTTCGCATACATCAAATTTTGCAATTTTTGTCGAAATTAAATTTTAGCGAATCTTATATTAGCGCTTTTCTACCTCTGATTGTTAGTTTTGCGTTTTCCATCTTTCTTTTTGTTAAAACTTCTTGGTGAAAAGAAAATGAAATACGGTAAAGATGTCAATATCTTGTTGCATAAAAGATTATAAGAAAGACAGCTTAATTCTGCCTACGGTGCATTGGAAGGCTTAATTAGGTATTACCCCACTACAGTTGATACAGTTGGTATCGTTTTAAAATCACTTGTAAATATAATTACACCAGTAGAAAAAAAACAAAATAGGAAAGTCCATCTAATACTGAAAATCATGAAATTCTTGGATTAAATTTTCACTGTTTGTAATTTTGGCGATTTTGTTTGGACACGAATAAAGCGAAAATTAGATACGCATGAAAAAAACCTGATATATGGTATTTGAAACTAGATATCATGAATTCTAATTCTTTCTTTATGAGATTGTTTATCATTCTCAAGTTGAAATGTATTCTATTGTGACATTCTGTTGTCATTTTTGCATTATATACATGTATAATGAGGAAATTAACTTGAGAAATATTGAATCACGCAGTACATCTGGTTAATAATGTTGTTGGGAAAATAGCATAATTCTTTTTTCAGAAAGGAAGAAGATGAGAGGAACTGTTGTGCCCCCTTCAGAGCCCAGAACACATGCCGGTCTGTACTGGGGCTACAGTGTCCGATTGGCAAGTAGTATAGGGGCAGTGTTCACAGAGTGTCCATACAAGGAAACCTATGATTTAACAATAGGGACCTCAGAAAGAGGGACGTGTGTTGATGATTTTGTAGTGGAAAAACAAGAATTTAAGTAAGTTTTGCAAGTCAGGGAAACATTTCTAGAAAGTTCTTCAGTGATTGTTTATGAATTGTCTTGTTTACAGCCTATGACCAAAAATGTGCAAGCATGATGTTCAAAACTACAAAAAGGGGTTGAAATAGTATCAGGAAACTTCCTTCAGCTAAGTCTGTACGCTTTTTCTGTTTTGCGGATTTATATTAACACATTCTTTTTTAACCTTTTGGACATTTCAGCAGCTGACAGAAGGGTTTGTTTTTGCTTTGCCATTTAGAAATTCCTCTGAATACCTCAAATATCTAAAGTACTTTTTTCACTTCTGGTATCGAAGTAGTATCCATCAGCAAATAGTACATGTATCTGTCATCTGGTAAAATTTTCTTTCCTTTAATCTCTGACCAAATAAAAGTGATTGGTTACAAAATATTAGGTGATATAGAATCAGCAAGTGAAATTGGCCACACAAAATAAAAATCTGAGAAATTAGATGTTCAACTTATAGATAAGTATTTTGTTTTACTTCTTATGTGAGGGATTTATGCACTCTGCTTGTGCATGTGTGTAGGATAACTCATGTTTTCAAAATGGAGGGGTACTTGTTTCTCTGTGTGGCAAAACAGGATCGATATCCCTGCAAATAATGGCATCTTTTCAGTTAAGTATTTTATAACAGGGGTGCACGATCTTAAACAGATTTAAGTATGTGAAGTCTGTTAATGTCAGTGAGGTTATTTAGCAAATCTCAGCTCATGTTTCTCCAAACCAATCAAAAGAAACATTTTTTTTATAAAAATGTTGACATTTTCAAGATAGATCAGAAAATATGCATAGCCTGTTTTAGACCCCTTCTTGACATGCAAGTGACCCAGCTAATATTAAAGAGCTAAGCTGTTATGACATTGTACCTGAAATTCTTTGACACTGTCTTTAAAAAATAATTAGCAAACAACTCTCATTTCATGTTGGGTATTACTTTGAAACCAGTACTGTTTCCCCTGGGACAATGTTGTGTAAGGAAGGGTTTTAATTTTATCCTTTTATAGACACAGTGGACATATTTACTATGCTTGGTTAATACTGGTTTGATTAATTATATTTCAGACATGCTCTAATTGTGTTTGGTGGGGTTCATGGTTTGGAGACAAGTTTAGAAGCAGATGAAAATCTAGCTGTGGATGATCCCAGTCTATTGTTTCAGCATTATCTGAACACATGTCCTGATCAAGGCAGTGGAACAATCAGAACAGAGGTGCCTTTTTTATCATATATACTGTACAATTAGTGAAAAGTTGAACAGTCGTTATTTAAATGAAATAATTTATTAACCAGTAAGTAAAGTAATATTCTCCTGATAAGACTTGTCAGAAAGTGGTCTTTATAACGAATTGATCTTAAGAGCAGACTTTTTTTTTTCTAAATTTTAGACTGATTCTTTCAGATCATAACTTTGAACTAATTAAGGTGGTCAGAATAGGAGATCAGAAAGTTCTCACACCTTATGTCAGTAATCAACTTGAATATGTTGCGGTACTCATGCGAAAAGAAAGGAATGAGAAGGTCATTGTCTTTTTAGGCAAACAGAATTAGGACCCATTAACTGGAGGGTGGTGGGGTAAGAAGTCTAAAACTCTACCCAACCCAGCAACACATCCCATATTTTTAACATAATACAGTATACAAGGCTCGATTTTTATTTAGAAAGACTTTATCACAGATTTTCTCAGTATTTTTGAGAACAAAGCAGACAGACTGAATTTGGTGACCTTATTCCATTACGGATTATTGTTTGATGGTCATGGGTAAAGGCATTCTCTAGTTATTGGTCAAAAATATTTTACAAATTGCAGGCCCATGTGAGCAGAACATTGACCTACAGAGTAAAAAAAAACTTCTCTTCATGCCAAGCCTGTGAAAAGTCATAGGTCTATGCATTCTCAAATTATCAGAATCAATCTATCAGAAACCACTAAGTGTACTGATGTACTGACAGAAATTGCAGAACTCCTAAAGGGATGGTTCAATACACTGTGCAGTATAATACTTATATATTTGTTTTAATCACACCTAAAATACTTTACTTTTTTTCAGGAGGCTATTTTAATTACCTTGTCAGCTTTGAGACCGAAGTTGTTTAAGAAAACAGCAGTCAACAAGACAGACTCCTGACAATCTATTGCTTGTTTATTTTGTACAATAAAATAAGTAAACCATTTGTGAGTCTTCTATTATTGCTCTCGTATTACACATCATGTCAAATGACAGTTTGTGTTTGTTAGCTCACCCAAGCCGATAGGCTGAAGAGAGCTAAGGCGATTGCCTACGTTCGACATCCATCATCAGATGCATTCAAATGACATCTCCTCTGTAATCACTAGGGTTATTTCAACCTAAATTTACCAGAATGTTCATTCCACGACCCTCTTTCAAGTTAATAAAATTTATTGAGTTCCATGCAGAGCTTTGGTTGTTATGGCATAGACGAATGACAAATTTGACTACATCTTAGTTTCATGCATGTCAGCAGTTGTTTTATTTGCTGGTTAGAACTACCAAATTCTTCTGTTGGTGGGGGTTATACCAACTGGTACCAACTACAAACAAGAGCTATCACTAATGTGATGAAAACTTCCAGGTTCTGCCTTGACACAGTAATCTGGTCAGTTTGAGATAGGAGCATTTATAGACTGGTTCCCTTCCGTAATTTTAAAATTATGACTTTTTCAAAAGAGAAAGAAACAAATAGGGGACCAGCTAAATAAACAAGAGGGCCATGATGGCCCTGACTTGCTCACTTGAATACTTTGGCTTTGGGTCTGCTGTTGAGCAAACATCAGAAGCAAAGTAAATGTTTCTGAATTGAAGATTTTCAAAGATCTTATTTTTCATACAAATAGGAACCTTGTCAGAAGGCCAATTTTGACCTCGGGGACATTATTTGAATTATACAATTCTACATAAAAAAGTATCTAAGCTCTTGGGCATACAGTTTCAAGCAAGTAGATTTTCCAAGTGTTTCCTACACAAACTCAATGTAAAACAAGTGAAACCTAGACAGTGGTCAATTTTCACCCTAGTGAAATAATTACAACCATCTTTGTAGAGGTTAAATATAAAATCCTACTTACCAAATATCTCAAGTCTAGAGCTAACAGTTCCTCACAAGAAGATTTTCAAAGATTCAGTATTTTACACAAACAGGACCCCCATGGCAGGGATAATTTTCACCCAAGTGAGAAAGTTTTAACAAACTTTATAGAGAGGTCCACTAGACAATGCAACATAAAAATCTAAGCTCTAAGGGATACCGTTTTAGACAAGAAGATTTTTAGAATCTTCCCTGTATGTCTTTGTAAGATAAGGTGACTCCCTGTAGCAGGGCTATAAATGAATCAAGGGGCATAATTTGAACAGAGGATCTCTAGATGATTCTCCCTGCAGAATATCTAAGGTCTTAGCTTACGGTATCTCACAAGATTTTCAAAGATTCAATATGACAAACATGGTGAAGTCAATTTGACCCCAGGTAAATAATTTGAACAAGCTTGGTACAGGACCTCGAGCTGATGCTCAATGCAAAATATTTAATCTCTAAAGATCTATATGTCTTCTGTATATAAGCCTATGTAAAATCAAGTGACCTCCAGGCAGGGCCAATTTTGACCCCAAGGAAATAAATGGAGCAAACTTGGTAGAGGACCTCCAGCCAATGCTCCATGCAAAGTATCTAAGTTCTAGGCTTTGTGGTTTCAGACCAGATGTTTTTGTGTCCCCTGTCTCATAAGATTTTCAAAGATTGATAATTTTTTCACAAATAGGACCTCCAGGGTGGGGCCAATTTCGACCCCAGGGCCATAACTAGAACAAACTTGGTAGAGGTCCACTAGGCAAAGCTTCAAACCAAATCTTAAAAATTCAGGTCCTAGTACTTTTTGACAAGAAGCTTTTTAAAGTGTTTCATTCTTGTTGCTATAGCAACCAGAGTTGTGCTTGGAATTAAATTCTTTGAGCAATTATGCAAGGAATATCCAAGGCAAGTGTCATCAAAGTTGGTTCAGTGGTATAGGAGGAGAAATCATTTAGGTCAAATTGTTGATGACACCTAATGCACACCGATGGATGCTGGACAATCAATGATCCCAAAAGCTCGCCTTAAGCACTTAGTGCTCAGGTGAGCTAAAACCCAAAAGTGCTTTAATTCAGTAAAAAAAAATCATGGCAGTTGAATGTAGCAACAGCATGAACAAATAGGCTTGGTACTTATGATTATTTCAAAGTATTATTAAAATCTGAGTAATAGTTGCTGTGAAACAGCCTGGACAAATTTTGTCTATGGACGGACTTTTCAGTCGACCAACCAACACAATCATGTGAATATAGATATTCTGTCTGGAGGTACAATGATAAAGTCCATACAAGAGATCTAGGTCAAGTGGTGGCAGACTTCACAAAACAAAACATACATTGATATGGTTTCTTTATTTCATAAATAAATTTTTAACACATTTTTATCACACAATAAAATTCCAGTTTACTAGAAAATACTTCCGAAAGATTTCATAATGCAATACATACATAAAAGTGTGTGCCGAAACAAAATGATACAACTGGTGAAACTTTTCTAAAAAGAGTATCTTAAATGTGTTAATGGGGGAGAGGGGAAGTCCAAATATTTCTGATCACGAGAGATCGAGGCTTAAGTATGATCAGTAAAATAAACCATGAGAAAGATCTGGATTCGCTAGATTATCATTCTGTTATAGTAATCCTTTTATGAACATTCTGAATCCTTCCCGACACACAAACGCCAGAAAAACAAACATCAATCTGTATGCCGTGTAGAATAGTTATGTCACATTATGCTATGAACAGATAACACATAAAGACATGCGCTGTATGCAGTTACAATGTCTGATGTGTTACAAGACAAACACACAAACTAAAATCAATTTCATTGAATATGAAATATTAAATTTGTAGAGCCATATTTCAAGGCAGATTTTCTACGGTGCCGCATTATAAACATTAACAGAGTTCCATTCATGGGTACAGTATAAAAGGATACAACTGCAACAAATGAGAACTAACAAATGACTGATCAATTGGCACTTTGAAATTTGTCTATCAGTTATATAACTGGATAGAGGAGGTATGCTTACTGTTGTGTAATTGGTCTATGTTTATTAGTGACTGATCAAATTCTGGAAGACAAAATATTATCCATCTGAAAAAAAGTGGCTAATGCAATCAATTTTAATAAATTCTGGACAGAAGTTTATTATTGTTACCAACAAATACATCGCAAATTTTGTTGATATAAAAACCTCTTTTCAGTTTAATTTTTGATCTCAATGATCAGTAACTTTTTTTTACCCTAATTAATTCATGAAAAATTTGTGACTGATTCCATCAACTGAGGACATAGGAACTATTTAAGCATTTAAATGAACTATCACAAGTTTCAGTTCATGCTTATTTCACTATTTCACTAAAACTGGATGCTAAAATAATGCTAAACAAGAGTTATGGTCCCTGTTATATCCTGCACTGTCATCTTTCATGATACACTGATATATTTGTATCAAGTCCTTTTACACAATAACCATTACCCTGAGGTTGTTTGTGTTTCTGCTTGAAATCCTAGCAAATAGCATAAGCCGACATGGTCAAGTCCATTTTGGAAATTCTTCAAAGAAATGATAAACCTCTTACCAAGATCCTTGTACACAAAATTAGAACTTTTTCAACATTTTAAGAACTGTACAAATGTCAGTAATACTGTAAAATCATAAATATTCGTGTGAGATTTATTCAACAGAATTTACAGTAAACCCTGAAGATATTTTAACTAAGAAGTGATCATATATGTAATTTTATCATCTGCACTAAAAAATCATTAAAACATTACCATCATGTACTGAACCATAAAAAAGAATGCCCACAAATATAAGTAACAGAACAGTAAATATCCCAAGAACGTTTATGTAGACAAAACATGTAGCTTTATTTTTACATAAATGGCAATCATGTAGCTGTGTTACATTTGAAAGTTCCATGTGGCAGTGTTACAGTTTTTACATATACTATGTGGCTTTATTACATTATTTCTACACAACAGTACTTACATTCTACTGGTAGAATATACATTTAAAATACCCCCTGATCAGAACTAAACAAAAGTTTATTTTTTAAACATGAGATATTTTCAAACTCTTATTATTAATATAGGCCCTCGCATGAACTAAACCAAGACTATAAATATGTTTAAAATTTATCTCGTTTCATGTGCAATCATATGCATAATGATATATGTTACACAAAGAACCATCGAACTAGATATATATAAATGAAGATGTTATGTTGCTTCACTCACCCAGTTAATTAAAACAACAAAAAAGAACATTGAAACTAAACTCTCAATTTACTTTAACAGTGACATATTAACAATGGAAGATAACAGTCAAGTAAAATCCTAAAATATTACACACATAACCACCTGTATTTACAATACAATACCAATACACATATATATTTACATATTCTTTAAGAGATGTAATTTGTACACATATTTCGTCTGACTATCATTAAAATGATTATATACATCAGCATAAAACATTTTCCCTTTGAAGTCTAAAAAAACCATCGATGAGCTAACTACTAATTAAATTTAAGAGTTACCTTTCCTTATGTAGAATTTAAGCGAGGCTTATGCTTCTTATTCAGTAATTTCATTCCCAACTGATGACAACAGTAAGAGTTATCCTTCTTGTAATTTCTGCGAGATTTATCTATGTAAGTAATGGCAAGTAATACAAGAGTTAACCTCCTTTACCTGTGGCTTCTACAGGATTTACACCACTTCTCCTGTAATAAATGCAAGATTTCTCTTTCCTGTCATTTAAAATTAATGCAAGAGTTACTGTTATTAACTTGAAGTCTGGAATATTTACAAGTTATTTCTTTTATTTTAAAAGTAAACTCCCACAAATTATTCATTTTTAAGCAAGTAATTCTGCTTAAAATTCTAACTTTTACAAATGTTTTTCATTTTCGGAAAAAAATAATATCATAAAAACACCAAAGAACACAGGAAAGTTTTAAACAAGGTACCGCAGTTAGATGACATTATAACTTTATGTAACAGTACAGTAAAACCACAGTGGCCTTAATGTGAAAATGTTTCCATTAAAAAACAAAAACAAATTGCCAACCCTCAATTTTCAAAATGGCACAGAATTTGGCAGAACTAAATACTAGTCCTAAGGTCTCCAAAACCTACCAGGATACCAAGTTATAGAAGAAAAAAGACAACAGAGAAATCCAGTAAGATCAAACACAAAGTATCAAAAACAAGAGTCCTTCAAAAAACTCAAAATTTATGTAAAATATCACACTATATTTCTTTCACTTCAATATACTAAAAAGCAGAATAACTTTTATTAGAAATACCAGAACAGATTAAGGTGAATAGTCCAATGAGTATACTCTTATATTCCATTGTACTCAAAGCACACTTAAACCATTTTTTAAACAAACTTTATAATTATATCACTTTCCAAAATCACCAGCATGCATTTCTGGTAAGATGCCTCTCTCTCAGGATGGATACTTGAACAGAAATTTAACTAATAAATTAATGCTCTGCTATACAGGAAAATTGATATTTTAGTGATATACTTACTATACATCACAGCATTCTGTATTTCTATTTATTGACTAACATAGGTGAAAAAAATCAATCAAACTGTTAAAGAATTCAAACAAATTTTTTGGTTTCAGTTCAATCTGGTTTGTTTTATCAAGAGCTATTCCAGTAAAACATATACCTTACCTCAGGAAGGCACTTTCAAAATAGACCAACCCTCCTTAGAAGTTCATCAACCCAAATCAACTGTATAAAAAGACCATCCAAATTTATTTTTGCCTTTCTGGTGTGGAATATATGTTTTACTGGAATTGCCTTAAGTAGATGAATCAGTAATGGCCATTTCTACAATATTCAAAATGGTGACATAATATTAAAAGACTAATAGAATACTACAGTACAATAATCAATTCATTCTCTGGATAAACTAAAGGACAAAATTCACTATCCCTGTCTATTTGTTGTGATTTTCAATGCTCTGATATATAATTTTACCATGCTGAATGGTTTGCTCCTAGATTATTCTTCAACAATACTTCAGTTATGAAAGCAAGACATCTATCTGGCATGTGCCTAACCTATGTATGAAACATCCAGCTCTCTAAGAGGTTCAAAGCAGTAGTGGGTTTGGTTTGGTTTATCTGAGTTTTACACCCTCAAACAGTGTAAGCAATATCCGGAACACAGTTTAGCCAACCATTGTTTCCTCAGTAGGACCAGTACTAGACTCACATTCTCATAAGAAACTACCAACTTTCTCTATATGGCAATAGTCAATAGCAGGGCTCAAACCAATGACCACATATCAGTGATTTAAGGTCAGTTCGCAATATTTTAAACAACATTTGACCAAGCACACAGACCAGAGTGTTAGGCAAGGGCAAGAAATTGAAGGGTTAGGTAGTTTGAAAAGGAGATGGAGAAGTCAAACCAATGTACCCTCTACAATCAATGAAAGGCAAAAATAGTTTACAGGCCAGTGTCCTGCCCATTGAAACAAAGTTTCTACCAGTATATGAAACTAATCTAATGCTGGCCATATTTTTAACTGACTTAATACATGTATGTGTGTGTATCTGTGGCTGATGGCTTAAAGCTTAGATTTCCTACAAACTTTTTTTTAAAATACTTTAATGCTGAATCCAAAACAAAAACAAGGTTCAGAGGATGTCTCTCCATATTCACATGGTCATTTAGTTTCCAATTTTGTCATCTTGAACATTATTGCATAGGAAAGGCTTAGTGAATCTTGTCCCCAATCATAAAGTTTTCATACACAAACATTGCACTAATCAAGCTATCAACTGCTCAGTGAGAACAGAATGATTTTTGATGCATTAAAGTAGAGATTTGACGAGTGATAGACGAGTGACCAGATGTATGGAATGAAGAACTCTTCCGGTGACTCTTCTTCAACGTACTTGAACTTCAGATCCGGAAATTTCTGGAAAGAAAGAACATATTTTGAGTAATCCTTAAGGGCAAAAGACAATGGTGTACAAAATGTAGTACAACTGTCTTATAATAACTGGGAGAAAGTACAAAATGCAAGTTTTTGTTTGGTTAGGTTTTAAAGTGTTTTTCTAGATGTTTTTTTTTTATTCTTTTATCTATAATCTTAAATAGGTCTTCTTGTTTAAATCCTTCTAAATATTGTTGACTTATGTGCATATAAGTTAATCACATGATTAACGTTGTCAAAGTCCCATGATGTTGACAAAATTGTTTAAAATTTGCATTTCTGTTTTTTTCTCCTAAAGTATACATCTATAAACCATAAAGAAATTAAACAGTATACTATTTTTGCAGTTAAGGCTAGAAATTTTAAATATACCTACAGCCTTACAAAGTACTCGATTATCTAAATACTGTTAAAAGTCTAATCTACATATCTTTTTTGAAAAGTGGCTACCAATCTGCTGGCTTTTATCTAAATGAAGAGAAAATATTCTAACGCACTTGCAGTCATCATGAAAATCATTGAAATTTTGACTGAATTTTCATAACATAATTATGCATACAGAGTACAAATGTGCAAAAACTGTACAAATTACATACAACAGAGAACTATTTATACTTACTTTTAACCTATCTCTTCTGAACTGTAAAGATCCTTGTTTTATCACATCAAGAACTTCGGCGGGTGAAGGATTACCTCCCATTTGTTCCAGCTTAGCCGAAAAATATGCTAACACAGTATCAATGTTTGAAATAATGTCTTGAAATGTAGGGTGTGTTCGGAACATAGCGAACGAGTCTTTCTGGTACAGTAACGTGTAAACTAAGTTTGGATTATGATGAAGATTTGCCGACAAACACGAGTTTATAATTTCTAACACCATTCGTATCACCTCCTCCAAGACAGCTAAATCCTGCATCTGCAAAAATGGAAATTCATAATCATGAATTCATATGAAATATGATAACATATCTAATAAGTTTCCCTTTATAAAACTAAAATGCAACACATCAGGATAAGTTCTGGGATTTAAAGTCATGCCAACAACAAATAATAAAAGCCAATGCTCTTCGCCAGTGAGTCTTAGAAATGATTCACTGACACAGTCATCAGAGACAGAGTTTTATATGGATTTACATATAGGTATACACTGTATACATCTTTCAATGTGACATTTTTCAATGTGGACAACACAGTAACCCTCTATTTTACAGAGAATACAAAGTACACTAGATTGTAACACATATTGTCATTTAATTTAACCTTCATTCTATTTAATTTCTTAAATGTACTTGTCAGTCCTTCAATGCAGACTTGACCATTAGGGATACTTCAATGAAAGTGAACAACTGCATAACCAACAGTGTAGACCATGATTAGCCATTAGTGCAGACCATGGTTAGCCAACAGTGTAGACCATTGTAAGACTACTTTAGTATACAGACTGCTAGTGGTCTCCAGTTGTTACAAAGATAAGATCAGCCACCACCAGCGGTGTTTAGATTAACTGACAAGAACAATTAGCACATTAGTGTCAAAGGGCAGCTGGCAACTGTCAAAATGAAATATGACTCTATAAAAAGAAAAAAGAAAAATCTGGCCCCTATTGATAATCTAAAGAATCATGTTTGAACTGCATATACTAGTTTTCTCATTAACATTAAATTTAAAGGTAGAAACATACATAATCCTCTTGTGTTTCACCATCAGAGTCCTGTGCCCTTTCTGTCCCTTCAGCCCCTTCCCTTGTGGTCTGGTGTTCTTTTATTGCTGCCTGGCGAATCAGGTCAACCAACTTTGTATGCTTTTTACACAGCTGGGCAAACAAGCTGAAAAAACAAAAATGTTTGCAAAACCTGTGTATCTTTGCACCCTTATCACAAACAGGATATAGTGACTGAGGCTACTCCAGCTTGCATTTTTTAGCATTTTAACAGACAGCATTTGCTATTGTATAAATGCTCATTTGCTGAAATGAGAGAATCCAAAACCGAATATCCTGATACCAGTACCACCTTTTTCAAAAAACGAAACTAGATAGTCAAGCTCCTAATAATGGGATTCAATCCTGTAGCCACTGGCTTTAAATGTTTGTATTTTTGAGATGCCCATAATAATTTTACTCTTAGATCATGTGAGAATTTGTGGCAAGTATGAGCCCTTAACCAAGGAAATAAAGGAGAATTTAGTACTGCATCATGCTATCAATAAAGAAAACTGACAGGGAAAAATGTCCTAAAATTTTGCATTATTACCTTAAATTAACCAGAAGATATCTGAACAATCTTTATGACAATTAAAATTTCAATTGCCATGCCCTCAAGACGAAAGAATTCAGTAAATCTCCCCCTGTAATTTGTAGATAGGTATCTCACAAAATAATAAATTATATGAAATAACAATATGGGAGCAGGCAAAACATAAAATTTTCTTATCTGATTTTAAATCAAACATATTTAT
The DNA here is from genome assembly GCA_012932295.1 of Cyclina sinensis. Lineage (NCBI taxonomy): Eukaryota > Metazoa > Mollusca > Bivalvia > Venerida > Veneridae > Cyclina > Cyclina sinensis. The sequence continues at coordinate 1,570,111 of JAAONU010000022.1, forward strand.
CTCAAAATGTATTATTAAATGGGCAGAACTGTGAAAGAAATAAAATACATAAGGTTTTATAAAAAGAAAACATTTTTCAAGAAAGCTATACATATCTAACTTAACACCAGATTAATGCTGCTGATAGCAACTATAGCATTCATTTGGATTATTTCCATCAATGTCATAAAAATCTAAATTATATTTCATACGGGGAGGAAATTCTAAGTAAGAAAACAAAAGCTGGCATAAAGGCTGAAAAGAAACAAAAAGGAGTTAAAGTATACCAAAAGGATTATAGCCAATCAACAAAGAGGTAAAACAAAATTGCACATTAAAAGGACACCAAAGTAAACAGAACTTTAACAAAAAAATCAAATTTTGTGCAATATCAGACATATTGTCAAAAAAAGAATTTGGAATTCAAATGGATAATGAAGTTGTTTTTCGCATTTCAACAATATTTTTGTGTTGTTTGTTAGTGTATCTTACAGACAGCAGTGGAACTCAAACTGACAAAGCAAGTTTGAACACAGTTGTTGATAAGGATAAAAATAGCTGGCACAGACTATCGCAGGAAAGTTTTGCTGATGCTTTAAACCTAATTAAGAAGTCACAACTGTACAACAGAATACAAGAAGTCCTGGTACACTATGTTCAACATTTCCTCATTTATGGCAAAATGACGATGTTAACCAAAAATGGAGAAATAACTGTTCCTTTAACTGACCAAATTGAACGTAATCTTTCCATTATGGTTCAGCACATACTTCACATTGAATGCACATATGCAGCATTTAAAAATGAAAAATCCGACTTTACCGACCCACTAAAAAAGTATCGCTTTATTCGTAACAATACAGTGGTGTTAGACAAGATTATAGAACATGCAAATGCATCATTCCGAGCTCATGAGGAACTTGAGAAGCGACAAGAGATCAGATTTTATAAATCTCTTAAGAATGATACCAAGTTTTTTAAAACTGACCATTTAAAACAAACTATGACTGAACTAGTTGAGACCGAGAGAGCAGCAGCTTCATCTTTATCTGATCTAGTGAAAGGGAAGTTATATGGCAGCAATACAGAAGAACTGAATGCTGAGGAATGTTTGGATATTGGAAATCATGCAAGTGTGGAAAATATAAATCAGACCATTCAATTCTATGAAGCTGCCATTCGCCGACTGGATATGCATGATTATGTCTTACTGAATAAATCACAGGTAAGAAAACAGGGCACTAGTCATTTCCTTCTTCCTTGTTTAGAAAAATCATTCAACATCTAGGTCACTCGTATATAATGTAAATCTCATAAAGCAGGGTTGCAATAAAGCTATCAATATGTTGGTTTCAACTTGAGTGTACATCGTCATAGAAGCACAAAAATCATATAATTCTTTCCTGGCGAAAGTATTGGAAGGACAGACAAATTTTTTCTTAGTACTCTGTACTCCTAATTTATCAAGATTTTCTTGATCATGTTTCCTCTATACAAGGATTTTCAGGTAACATCAAGGTAATTTTTTATTAGGAATCTGATTTTAAAGACTAATCTTAAAAGAAGTTACATTCCCAGCTTTCTGTCTGATACTTTAAACTGAAAAAAAAAGGAAAATCAAAGTACTGAAAACACCAAAAGAGTTTATTAGCATGACAACTACCCAAATACGAACAAAGTGATTTGACTCCTGTCTTGAAAATCAAACTGTCAAAGCAAGTTCAACATTTAAATGCAAGTTGTTTGATATGAACTGTATTCTAATTTTTTCTCATTTCAGATATTGCAGAAAGTAATCAACTTTTACACTCCATATGGAAAAGTTTGCCAAGGCAGAGTACGCAAACTTAAGGATAAACTTGAAAAATCACTGACTGAAGATGATGGAAATGATGATGATGAAAAAACTGATGGCAAAGAAGAAAATGAAACTTATGGTAATGGTGAATGGGTAGCTGTTGAAAACACTGAAAAAACTGATGTAAATCGAGCAAACAAAACAAACAAAAAAGACGAAAATGGTGAAAATGATGAAAAAGTTACAAATGAAACTAAAAATACTGTTGAAAATAAAGAAAATGTAAGTAATAAAAATGGACATAAGGTAAATAAAAGAGCACATATGGAAGAAGGCATAAGAGATGAATCAAAGAAAATTAAAGGAAAATTGGGTGTTAATTCCAATGAAACTGTTGAAAACTTGGAAGATATTACAGCAGAAAGCCCTCACACAGATGATGAAGAGTGTGTTAAGGAAATAATAAACAAATTTTCTAGACAGTTTGTATCCAAACATGATGAACTATGAGACAGAAAACAAAATTGAAAGGATTTATTGTCTAATGTGTGCAAAATTAATATTATATTTGTTGCATCCTGTACCTACTTGACTGATTTCAGTAAAAGATAAATCAATGGATGGGTGTATATTGTTATTTTTTTTAATGACAAATATTCTCATTTCTCTGAAAGGTGTAAATATTTCTACACAAGAAGAAAGATAATTTTTTATCTCTATGAACCATAACTATCTGACTAATCTCTGTGACACATACTGGTGTGCGTGGTGATTAAATACATCCAATGACCCCTAAAATCTGCAAACATTTCTATACTAAACAAGAGGGCCATGATGGCCCTTAATCACTCACCAGTGTCCCATTGCTAAGAGACCAAAACTCTAGAAGCCATGATGGGATGAAATGGTTCAAGAAACAAGATGACCCATATTTAGATTCCACCTACAGATTATCAAAACAATCATTCTGACAAGTTTTCATGCCATTTGGACAAAAAAAAAAGACCTCTAAAGTGTTAACATGGTAAATCTGTGTTTTAAAGCAATGACCAAGTTTTTGACCCCTGACTGACCTACATGTCATCAATACAAACATTCTGAAAAAAATTCAATGATATTTGGAAAGGAAATGTAGCCTCTAGAGCGTTAACAAGGTTTTCTATGTTTTGACCCCATGACCTAGTTTCTGAACCCAGATGACCCCTATTCAAACTTGACCTTAATATCATCAAAACAAACATTCGGACAAATTTATATCACAAAGATGATGGGAAGAAAATGTAGGCTCTAGAGCGTTAACAAGGTTTTTCTATGTTTTGTGTGACCTTGTTTTTGACCCAAGATGACTCATATTTGAATTTGACCTAGTATTCATCAAGACAAACATTCTGACAAGTTTTCGTTTTATTTGAATAAAAATGTGCCCTCTAGAGTGTTAACAAGGTTTTCTTTGATTCAGCCATGTGATCTATTTTTCAGCTACATAACCCACATTTGAACTTGTCCATGATCTTACTGAGACTATCATTCTGAAGAAGTTTTATGATAATTAGGTAAAAAATGTAACCCCTTGAGTGTTAACGAACCACATGTGGATGAAAGACGACAGACACAAGACATACAAGGATCCTAAAAGCTCACCCTGAGCTGTGCTCAGTTGAGCTAAAAAGAAGGTAACTTAATATCTCAAAACAATTAATGGACCATAACCCATGAACATACCTGACTAATCTCTGTGACACATATTGGTGTAGGTCTGTGAACTGTGATGACATATTTGCTAACGCTGCCAAACAATTTGTGTGTAAATACTTGTCCTAAAACCATAAATATATTCATTATTCTTAAGAAACCCAAATTTAATGAAATCATCTTACCAATAAATGAATCTTTCAAAACAATCTTTTTAATGTCTGTTAAAAGGTACTCATAAAATTCAACTTGGACATAAATCTTAATCAATTTAACAACATCAATTAACAAATTTAAAGCTGGTGATGATGATGTTAGTGATGATGATTACGCTGTCGTTGTAGATAATGCTCATGATGATGACACCAGTGATAATGATGATGATGGCAAAGTTGGAGTTGGCAATGCTGATGATGTTGATGATGAATGATGATGAATAAGAAAACTTATGATCAATCTTACCCTCATTCTTGTAATATTAAATTGTATAGTTCTGATAACCACCAGTATAAGCAGTCCACCCAAGGATATCTCAGACATTGATCTTTCTTTAAACCATGGAACATTTTTCAGCGTCTACAAGAAATGACAAATTGTAATAGTACTACCCAAGACAGTAGTATGAAGAATGACATATAAACATATAGGCTGAGATTTGGACTCCTCGCCCAAAGGTTTAGATTGGTTAGTTCCAATCTCACTAGGGATGGAAGTTTACAGTGACTTACCACATTCCACAATTATGGCAACAGTAATAGTTAAAATCTGGGAAACAGTCACCAAGTGGGATTAAATTTAGTTGCAAAGAACTTCCAATGGATGTAAAATAAATAAGGATAAACTACACTAACTCTAAGGCGAATAGCTTGCATCTAGCCTGTAAAATCTCCTTGTATCTTTAACAATCCTCTTTTTGGTGCAAGAACTTTAGGAAGCAGTCTCTGAGAGCATTTCATGTAGCTGAGATACAAGGACTGATTCTATATTAATTTAATTTTCATGTAAGAACAAAATAGGTTAAATCTCAATTCTTTACTAGAATGAAAGAATAAAGACAGACTTACAACTTCGTGTATAGCCTTGTTAAACACGTCATCCTCAGATAAAACGAGCAGGATGATAAGTGCCATGTATATATGGTGAGAATTCTTGTCCTGGGCATGGTAAAGGATCTTCAACAACGGCATGACCTGAGAGAATATATAGTCATAATTCTTTCCATTTGAAGATTACATTGGCTTACATAGTGAAATGTCATTATATAGAAAAATTATCTTGTAAATGAATACAAAGATGTTTTTTTTTTTTATATTTTTCTGTACATAATTTTTCAAAGCAGGAAAATCTTAACAAGTTCTTTTTTTAAGAAAAACAAATATTATAGGGCTTGTATTTAAAATTCATTACCAGCTTATTTGTGATAGTTTATTTTAACATGTGCCATTATGTAGTTAAAATTTCTTCCCCTTATTTGAGAAAACCCCAACATAAAGTTCTCAATGAAGACATAACATATTACAAATGGCCATTCTATATCTGACATTCCTATACATGTACATTTTCACGTTCCATCCATTTACTCTGGATGACACAAATACATGTAATAGCTCTCTTGAGTTTATTAGCTTAGGTCAGCTAAAAATGACAGAACAGACAATCACAACATATAAAATATGACCCTTATAATACACTCAACAAAATAAATTAAGGGTAAAGACTTGGGTTCATAGATTTTTTAAATGCAAAAATGTTCAAGTAAAAGTTAAATTGTGTTTTACTTTAGACACACCAGTACTTGTGTATATACGTGTTTATCTACCTGTAGCAGCTCAATTACCCCATGCAGGTCTGTGCAAACACACCCATCCCTCAAAATCAAGTGAAAATCAAATGTGTAGAATAGTCAACATGACATGAGCAGGTTTTAATTTGAATTTTTGATTCCAATCATCTGATACACTACAGAACTGATTAATGTGAAGAATCTCTGATGCCTAGAAGACACATGTTGGAGGCTGAGGCAGCCAGAGCAGTCGATCGTCTGCTGGCTGGGCAAAATCAGCGCGAGGTGGCCTATGAGCATGGTGCTAGCAAAAGTGTAATCCAACGACTTTGGCAAAAGTATCTTGACACATGCACCGTCAGAGTGGACGTCCAAGGTCAACATCTGCTCGGGAAGACCATGCCATTGTTGTCCTGGCAAAACGCCATAGGTTTGACTCGGATATTGCTCTAAATAGAGACTTCCAAACTGCTTCCAGTGATTGATTCTCAGCACAAACATATCGGAACAGACTCCTAGACGCTAATTTACGTGCTCGCCATCCTGTGGTATGTCCTCCTTTAATGCCAAGACACCGTGTGGCCCATCTGGAGTTTTCCAGAGATCACGTTAATTGGCAACTCAGGCGCTTTCGTAATGTCCTATTCACCAAAGAGTCCAAATTTTGCCTGGACTTCCAAGATGGACGTCGGTGTGTATGGCATTAGCGAAATGAGTGCTTCAGTGAGTGTTGCATATCTGAACATGACAAGTTTGGTAGTGGCTCTGTTATTGTTTGGGCAGGCATTTTACGACGGGCATACAGACCCTAACATGTTTGTTAACGGCACAGTTACTGCTAGACGTTATACTGACGAGATTCTCCGACCTTACGTCATTCCATATGCTGGTGCAATCGACCAGGAATTCGTGTTAATGGACGACAGTGCTACAGATCACCATGCGAGAATCATCAATCAGTACCTTGACAACCAAGGTGTTAACGTATGGAATGGCCAGCTAGGTCTCCAGACATGAATCCAATAGAACATGCCTGGGACATGCTGCAGCGCTGTGTTTCCGTACGACAACGTCAGAAATGAGCTGGCTGCTGCCCTTACTGAGGAATGGGGTCTCATACCACAAAGGGACATGAAAAAGCTCATACGCAGCTTCCACACCCATGTCAAAGAGGTTATCTGAGCACGAGGAGGTCATACCCGTTTCTAAAATTTAACTGGTTTCCATATTTCTTAAGATAAGTCATTGTGTTTACCCCACCCACTAAGTCTCAAACACTTTAAAACTGATAGGGGTTGTCTTTGATTAATTGTGCTACTGTGTTTGTGAAACACATGCTACTTTGAGTTTAAACTGGTCACAGATATAATGAATTTTTGTTGGATATAAACTTCAGCAATTAAAAAAGGTATGTCTTTAAGAACTGCTGTCATAAGTCCTTGACCTTTAATTTCTTTTGTTGAGTGATAAAGAATTTATTATAACTACAACTCCAACATCTTTGGAAAATTCCATGAGAGAAACCTAACAGGTAATGAAAAGGCCCCTGAATAAACCTGAAATTAATCAAATTAACAGAAGAGAATAATAAGAATTCCACGGTGTCTCCATAATACTGAAGAAGCAATATTTCAAAAAGAAGCGTTGACAGAGTGAATAAAAAATAAAATGTACTGAATATTTATTACCAGCTGATCAATATTTGTGCGTGACAATATGAATGCCTTCATGTTTGGATTTCTGTGAATGAGTAGATATAACAGTAACGTTGTCTGGTCATCACGCAGAGTCGTACACATAGTCTTGTAGAGCTCTGTGAAGTCAACTTTAAACGTCACCTGGGCCACAAGAGTCGGTCCAGCAGATTGATCTGAAACGGAAAACATTGCTGACAGCTTTGATGGTATGGTAAACTACGGTATTTATGTGTGTGGGAAATCAGAGCCTCTTAAATATTTTAGAGAAAAACATTACTGAATCATACAATATTTTTTTGTACAAGATTTTTTTTAAATGGAGTTATTACATATCAAACTACTGAACTTTGTTCCTGTGTTGTTGTTTTTTATCATTTGATTAAATTAATGCCCACTAACACAAATAGAGTTTAATCAGGTGATGTGTGTATTTTATGTAATTATCTTTCCCCGCAAGGACCAGTACAATACTGCCATCTTCCATAACGAACAGCCATCTTTCTCACATAAACTGTCATGATCAGGTGTTCGGGCCTGAACTACCATTTATCTGTGACAGGATTTGTGGTTGCAAGTCCACTTCACCACAGAGGCAGTCAATCAATCAAAAACAGTTTGTGCTATATTAGAAGCAAATCTTACATACAAAATGCACTATGAGTCAGAATGGAAAAGGACTTGCAAACATTAGGGCATTTTTTGGCAGGAATGGGAAGGAAAACTCTTGGGTGTAATGGTGGCAAAAGGTCTCAAAAAGAGATTTTTTGGGGGGGAAGGAAATGTAAAGTAAAATGTCTTGAAAATGGTGACTACAAAACAGTATTGTAAAAGATGTGTTATGGCAAAGAGTCATGAATAGGATGTGTTTGTGGCAAAAAATCTTGAACATGTTTTTGGTAATGAAAGGAAAGGGTTTAAAACATTTGAAAAAAAAAGAAAGGAAAAATCATGAAAGACATTGGCACTAGAAGTAGATATGAAATTACTTACTTTTCGGCACCGGTTCTGTAAGTTATCAGAATATTTGTTGACCTCAACTTTACAATATTTTTTGTGTCCTGTTTCTTAATTTATTCTTATATTAAAACTGTCTTTGATGGGTATTTACTTACATTCACAACAAGTAACTACAAAATTAGTGATGGTTCGTATGCAGAATCATTGAAACAGTTAAGAAGGGGAACATAACTTTCTAATGAAATCATAAGAGTTATGTTCCTTTAAAAAACCAAGTTGTGTAAGAAAATGTATACAAATTTTAATGAAAACACAGAGAACTATTTTTTAATATAATGATGATTGTGGCTTCTTGAGTTTGACAGACAGGTGTCAATGCAATTATCTGAATCTTTTCTGTCTCTACCTTATTCAGTAAAACCCCGTGCATGGAGGCAATGATGAATGTAATGTAAAGGGAAGTAACTGCTTCATAGAGTTACCCACCCTCATGTTACTGCTTTTTTCATCAATATTTCACTATATATCCTGTGCTGCAAGCAATATTTCAGTAGAGGTACAGAATCTTAGACATATAATCAGGTACGTATATAACTAACCTTGTGAATTTGTAAACTGGAAGAGAGCTTGTCTGTATGGATTGTTCAATGCTCTGTCACTTGTACAATGATTGGCTAACACCAACAGAAACAGTAAGCTCTGATTGGCTAATAAAGTCTCGTTGTATTCTTCTTCAGGTTTCTTGTCATTTGATGATGATCCCATACCGAGTGTAACCACTGACCAAAGACTTGCTGTAAGGAGTCAATAATCAAAGGGCTGAAAAAACTTCTTCTCAATTTACACATAAACTAAAGAAAAAACTTTAAACAACTGTAACAAAGCACTGGAAGTTCCTAATACTACCACACATGAAAACTACACAGTATACACTTATTGGAAACACAGAAAACAAAGTGCTGAAGGTCCCCTAAGAATAAGTTGCCAAAAGTCCATAATGTATTTGTGCTACCTACATGAAAAGGATCATCTGGTAAAGACAAATATTAGCGGCACTATTTTAAACTATTTTCAGACAAATACCTATTATTGCCCATAAAGACAACTGTGAAGTTTTCTTAATTTCAAATGTGAGCTTTCTTTACCTCTATACTGTGACCTTTACCTTTATTCCATATTTCGGCAAAATTTAAAAGTTTTCTAAGAATCCCTTGAAGCATGACAAAGTTATGAGACAAACAGATGCACGTGTGCACACACTAACGCACATACATCAGACTACCACTGTGACAATCATATTGAGCAAACAGCAATCTGGCTTGATAATAACGAGTAACCCAGGAATTCAATGAAAGGAAAGTCCATTGTTTGTTCCAATTTTTCATTCATTTGTAAAATCAATAATTATTTCCCCTTGTCTCTTAGAATTTCTTGCATCATAATAAAATATTTGTTGTCACAGTTATCTTTCTGATAAGATGATTTTTTTAAAATACTGAGAAATTACCTGTGATAAATTTTTTGAAAATATCACAAAGTTGCTTACATGCAAGAGAAGCTGTCATACTGGCCAATGCTCCAACACCATCAGTTGTGTTTTTGTACAACTCAGCAGGACACTTTTCCTGGTTCATGTAATTTCTCAACAATGCCTTCACCATCAAACAGGCATGAATAGAACTGAAAATATAACAAAGACATTAAAACCTTAAATACGTACATGTACTTTGAAATTACATTAGCCTATTTTTAAATACCAAAGCTTAAAACCCCAATGGATCTTACACCCGAATTTCATTTTATTTTATTTCTGCTTTGTGCCTTTCATTAGTCTTTATGTAGACCTGCAGTCTACTAGCATTCTTCAAGAAGTACCAGTTCTGGTCTCCTATACAAAGAAAACTTGGATTTCTGCACCACTTCTTCTACTAGAGTAAGGTATCATTGCCTGTGACCCTAATCAGTGAGACCAAAATGTCTGGTGCCTTAAGACTAAACCTCTGTAAGAAATTTGCAAATTTCTTTGACAAGAGAATAATTATTAACCTTTATGTTGCTTGCAGGGATTGTCTTTGCCTTTGCAACAAGTGGAAACAAAGACTGGCACTGTTTCCCAAATCTTCTGTAAGTTTTAATTCAATGTCTCTCTAAATGATATTATGGATCTGTTGCAACAAAATGCTGGAAGTGTCCACTGAAAATTTTGTACAGGATTTTCAAACTCATGGCAGTCATGCAAAATGAATAATATGCCTGGAACTGTATGACCTGTTGCAAGACAGAAAAGAAAGGGAGGTGAATGTGTATATAAAGGTACCTACCATTTTCCCTCCATCATGTAGTGGTATAACCGGAACTTACTCGCCGGCTGCGGCTGATACATCTGCACCGAAAGTAACGTCAACAATGTGTTCAAAGCCTCCAGGTGCAGAGCATATGTAAAAGTCCTGGAAACAGGAAACAGTAGTTTTTTTCAATCATTTAACTTGAAACATGTGCAAATTGTGATCAAGTGCAAAGTAACACACACTCTAGTGACTGTTGTGGTAGGTAACACACTTGACTAATTATCCAAAGTTCAATCCCCAACTGCATTACTGACACACCTAAGACCCTTTTGGAGAAATCTTAGACCAAGATCCTTAATATATTACTTAAGTTTAGAATATAGAAGAAGCAGGTGTTTCCCCAAAACAGGAGCACTTCCTCTTCATGTAAATCTCAAGGTTCTGATTTTTTTTTCATATGAAAGTATTTTGATATGTCATTAGTTGAATGTATTGCTGATGAATGAAGAAGTCAAATTAAAAAAGTTCATCTGGTTAAAGGAAGTAAAACACTTACAACACTGGGACATCAACAATCAGTTCTACCAAAGCATTCATCAGCTCCTCTCCTACAGGACTCGTCAAATCTGTGTCTGAATAACCTAAAATACAGTTAAAAAATCATCTGGATGGAAGCCAGCAAGCTCCAATACTGAGAAAACTAGGGATGTTACCATTCACCAGTGTATGGATAAACTTTGTGCTGAATGTGGCTAGTACAAACTGTATTGGTACAAATCCACTGAACTGGTGAGGAAATCAAAGTTAAAAACAAGAGGGCCAAGATGGCCCTATATCGCTCACCTGAGAATCATTGCACAGAAACATAAAAAATCAGGATGTAAGTTAGTAGGTCAAGGCCAAGATCATCCACGGTCAAAGATTTAATCTGCATGCAAAATTATCTAATGTTTCATTGTTGTAGCTGAACAGAACGTCTTCTAAGAATAGGCCCTGTGACCTATTTTTTGACCCTGGATGACCCATATACAATCCCATCCTAGATTTTATCAAGACAAACATTCTGACCAAATATTAGGAAAAATGGAATTAAAATACAGCTTCTATCGCATACACAAGCTTTTTCTAAGACTTGACCCCGTGACCTAGTTTTTGACCCCACATGATTTATATCAGCCTCAACCTAGATTTCATCAAGACAAACATTCTGACCAAGTTTCATAAAGATCCAATGAAAAATACAGCCTCTATCGCATACAAAAGGTTTATCTAAGATTTGACCATGTGACCTAGTTTTGGACCCCAGATTACCCATATTCAATCCCAACCTAGAACTCGTCAAGACAAACATTCTGACAAAATATTAGGAAAATCGAATGGAAAATACAGCTTCTATTTTTTTACACAAGGTTTTTCTAAAATTTGACCCCATGACCTAGTTTTTGACCCCAGATGACCAATATACAATCCTAACCTAGATACCCTAGAGACAAACATTCTGACCAAATATTAGGAAAATCGGATGAAAAATACAGCTTCTATCACATACACAAGCTTTTTCTAAGATTTGACCCTGTGATCTAGTTTTTGACCCCAGATGACCCATAAACAATCCAAACCTAGATCTCATCAAAACAAACATTCTGACTAAATATTAGGAAAATCAAATGGAAAATACAGCCTCTATCGTATACACAAGGTTTTTCTAAGATTTGACCCCGTGACCTAGTTTTTGACCCCAGACGACCCATATACAATCCCAACCTTGATACCATAGAGACAAACATTCTGACCAAATATTAGGTAAATCGGATGAAAACTACAGCTTCTATCGCATATTGGACCCTGTGACCTAGTTTTTGACCCCAGATGACCCATATACAATCCCAATCTAGATATCATCAAGACAATTATTCTTACCAAATATTATGAAAGTCGAATGAAAACTACAGCTTCTATCGCATACACAATGCTTTTCTTAGATTGGACCCTGTGACCTAGTTTTTGACCCCAGATGACCCATATACAATCCCAACCTAGATTACATCAAGACAAACATTCTGACCAAGTTTCATAAAGCTCAATAAAAAATACAGCCTCTATCGCATACACAAGGCAAATGGGAACAGACGACAGACGCCAGACAGACGACAGACAGACGACGGACATCCAGCGATCACAATAACTCACCCTGAGCATTCGCTCAGATGAGCTAACAAAAGATAGATAAAACTGAAAAGCATTATTTTTTATATTCTGCTTCATGTCAAACATTGAAAGGAAGATTATTCAATCTACAAGGGGTGAAAGAAATCCAACAATATCTCAGACACTTTCAGTATATTCCTGTACTTAAAGCACAAATTCCTGTAGCTATTGTCAGTTTGACAGTTTTTTGTTGTTTTTGTTTGCAAGTGAAATGTACCAAATAGATGTTGATATATATCACAATAAGGTGGGAAGTATGTACCATCTGTGTACAGATTCTCAAACCAGAATAGAGTTTGCCAGTTATACAGACTTAAAAGGTTTTTACTAAGTTCACTGTAACTAAAAGCTGACAAACACATTGCTATGTACAGTGTCGACATGCTACTGACTTAAGCCATTTTACCTCTTCCTACCCAGTAACAAGTAATACCCAAAATAACATACCATCTTTTTTCTGTGGCAATGCATCAAATTGTTGTACAAGAAGGTCTTCACTGAGATGTTCCACAAGGTATTTGCACACACTTCTTATAATGAATAAAGCATTGTATGTCTGCCATGTGAAAATGTTGCTAGAAAAGATTGAAAACAAGGAAATTAAAGATGCACACCCTAACATCTACAGTATATGTATTCTGTTTCTTCAAATCATGCAAATGTGAATGATATTGAATGAAATGTTATCCACTGTAAAGGAGTCAGTAAAAAATTCCAAGTACAACTGGTCAAATGAATCTCCTCTGCATCCTAACAAGTATCAAGGGAAGACCAGTCTCCTCCACATCCTAACAAGTATCAAGGGAAGACCAGTCTCCTCCACATCCTAACAAGTATCAAGAGAAGACCAGTCTCCTACACATCCTAACAAGTAGCAAGGGAAGACCAGTCTCCTCCACATCCTAACAAGTATCAAGGGAAGACCAGTCTCCTCCACATCCTAACAAATATCAAGAGAAGACCAGTCTCCTACACATCCTAACAAGTATCAAGGGAAGACCAGTCTCCTCTGCATCCTAACATGTATCAAGGGAAGACCAGTCTCCTCCACATCCTAACAAGTATCAAGAGAAGACCAGTCTCATACACATCCTAACAAGTATCAAGGGAAGACCAGTCTCCTCTGCATCCTAACAAGTATCAAGAGAAGACCAGTCTCCTCTGCATCCTAACAAGTGTCAAGGGCAGACAAGTGTCCTCCACATCCTAACAAGTATCAAGGGAAGACCAGTCTCCTCTGCATCCTAACAAGTATCAAGGGCAGACAAGTGTCCTCCTCATCCTAACAAGTATCAAGGGCAGACAAGTTTCTTCCACATCCTAACAAGTATCAAGGGAAGACCAGTCTCCTCTGCATCCTAACATGTATCAAGGGAAGACCAGTCTCCTCCACATCCTAACAAGTATCAAGAGAAGACCAGTCTCATACACATCCTAACAAGTATCAAGGGAAGACCAGTCTCCTCTGCATCCTAACAAGTATCAAGAGAAGACCAGTCTCCTCTGCATCCTAACAAGTGTCAAGGGCAGACAAGTGTCCTCCACATCCTAACAAGTATCAAGGGAAGACCAGTCTCCTCTGCATCCTAACAAGTATCAAGGGCAGACAAGTGTCCTCCTCATCCTAACAAGTATCAAGGGCAGACAAGTCTCTTCCACATCCTAACAAGTATCAAGGGCAGACAAGTGTCCTCCACATCCGAACAAGTATCAAGGGCAGACAAGTCTCCTCCACATCCTGACAAGTATCAAGGGAAGACCAGTCTCCTCCACATCCTAACAAGTATCAAGGGAAGACCAGTCTCCTCTGCATCCTAACATGTATCAAGGGAATACCAGTCTCCTCTGCATCCTAACAAGTATCAAGGGAAGACCAGTCTCCTCTGCATCCTAACATGTATCAAGGGAAGACCAGTCTTCTCTGCATCCTAACATGTATCAAGGGAAGACCAGTCTCCTCTGCATCCTAACATGTATCAAGGGAAGACCAGTCTCCTCTGCATCCTAACATGTATCAAGGGAAGACCAGTCTCCTCTGCATCCTAACAAGTATCAAGGGAAGACCAGACTCCTCCACACAACGAGTATCAAGGGAAGACCAGTCTCCTCTGCATCCTAACATGTATCAATGGAAGACCAGTCTCCTCCACATCCTAACAAGTATCAAGGGAAGACCAGTCTCCTCCACATCCTAACAAGTATCAAGGGAAGACCAGTCTCCTCCACATCCTAACATGTATCAAGGGAAGACCAGTCTCCTCCACATCCTAACAAGTATCAAGGGAAGACCAGTCTCCTCCACATCCTAACAAGTATCAAGGGAAGACCAGTCTCCTCCACATCCTAACAAGTATCAAGGGAAGACCAGTCTCCTCTGCATCCTAACATGTATCAAGGGAAGACCAGTCTCCTCCACATCCTAACAAGTATCAAGGGAAGACCAGTCTCCTCTGCATCCTAACATGTATCAAGGGAAGACCAGTCTCCTCCACATCCTAACAAGTATCAAGGGAAGACCAGTCTCCTCCACATCCTAACATGTATCAAGGGAAGACCAGTCTCCTCCACATCCTAACAAGTATCAAGGGAAGACCAGTCTCCTCCACATCCTAACAAGTATCAAGGGAAAACCAGTCTCCTCCACATCCTAACAAGTATCAAGGGCAGACAAGTGTCCTCCACATCCTAACAAGTATCAAGGGAAAACCAGTCTCCTCCACATCCTAACAAGTATCCAGGGAAAACCAGTCTCCTACACATTCTAACAAGTATCAAGGGCAGACAAGTGTCCTCCACATCCTAACAAGTATCAAGGGAAAACCAGTCTCCTACACATCCTAACAAGTATCAAGGGAAGACCAGTCTCCTCCACATCCTAACAAGTTTCAAGGGAAGACCAGACTCCTCAACATCCTAACAGGTATCAAGGGAAAACCAGTCTCCTACACATCCTAACAAGTATCAAGGGAAGACCAGTCTCCTCCACATCCTAACAAGTTTCAAGGGACAACCAGTCTCCTACACATCCTAACAAGTATCAAGAGAAGACCAGTCTCCTCCACAACCTAACAAGTATCAAGAGAAGACCAGTCTCCTACACATCCTAACAAGTATCAAGAGAAGACCAGTCTCCTCCACAACCTAACAAGTATCAAGGGAAGACCAGTCTCCTCAACAACCTAACAAGTTACAAGGGAAGACCAGTCTCCTCCACATCCTAACAAGTATCAAGGGAAGACCAGTCTCCTCCACATTCTAACAAGTATCAAGGGAAGACCAGTCTCCTCCACATCCTAACAAGTATCAAGGGAAGACCAGTCTCCTCCACATCCTAACAAGTATCAAGGGAAGACCAGTCTCCTCTACATCCTAACAAGTATCAAGGGAAGACCAGTCTCCTCCACATTCTAACAAGTATCAAGGGAAGACCAGTCTCCTCTACATCCTAACAAGTATCAAGGGAAGACCAGTCTCCTCCACATCCTAACAAGTAACAAGGGAAGACCAGTCTCCTCTACATCCTAACAAGTTTCAAGAGAAGACCAGTCTCCTCCACATCCTTACAAGTATCAAGGGAAGACCAGTCTCCTCCACATCCTAACAAGTAACAAGGGAAGACCAGTCTCCTCTACATCCTAACAAGTATCAAGGGAAGACCAGTCTCCTCCACATCCTAACAAGTTTCAAGGGAAGACCAGTCTCTTCCATATCCTAACAAGTTTCAAGGGAAGACCAGTCTCCTCCATATCCTAACAAGTTTCAAGGGAAGACCAGTCTCCTCCACATCCTAACAAGTATCAAGGGAAGACCAGTCTCCTCCACATCCTAACAAGTATCAAGGGAAGACCAGTCTCCTCCACATCCTGACAAGTATCAAGGGAAGACCAGTCTCCTCCACATCCTAACAAGTAACAAGGGAAGACCAGTCTCCTCCACATCCTAACAAGTATCAAGGGAAGACCAGTCTTCTCTATATCCTAATGTCGCAGGGTCAGATACCCCATTTCATTTTTATATCTGACTTCTGTATATTAGTTATGTTGACCCTGTATTGTATGTATCTTGATCATATATTATACTGTATCTCCTATACTCCTATATACGTCCCCATCCATCCCCATATTTTCATTCATTTATCATCCTCATTCTCAGCATAACTTACCCTGGTGACGGGCCTCGTGAGTATTTAACGTTCCCGCACTTGCATATCACGCATGCGCACTTGAATAAATATAGTTGATGGCGATACTTCGTCATTCTGAATGTCTTACGACAATTTATTTATTTTTGTGTCTTTGCGTGCCTTTACAGGTAAATTGTTGATTATATTCATTGTATCATTTATTTCTCGCATTCTCATATGTGTATTGGTGGCGTATGGAATACAGTAAGGGCACTTGAATAAATATAGTTGATGGCGATACTTCGTCATTCTGAATGTCTTACGACAATTTATTTATTTTTGTGTCTTTGCGTGCCTTTACAGGCCAGACCCCTGAACATTCAACCTCCAACCCAGAGTGTTAGAACCCAACTGCGACAATGGTGGCCAGTGTTGCGTTTTGGTAAGGAGAGATGTTTAGTGGTACGAGAATTCAAGGGGGCGAAAGTTGTTAGCCACTGCAAGGTCGAGTGACGTCATACGTAAACATGGAATCTATCATTCAACAGTGTTCAACCACATTAAATATTTCTCATATCTGAGCTCAGAAATTTAATTTACATTCAATAAGTGCACTTCCTTTAGGCCTTACAAATAACGGGATCCACCGAATTACACCTTGAACTATTTCTACTGGATTACAGTGAGTTTCATCGGGGATTTCTAAAGTGAAAGTAGAACTGGGATTCTTTT
Source organism: Cyclina sinensis (assembly GCA_012932295.1). Lineage (NCBI taxonomy): Eukaryota > Metazoa > Mollusca > Bivalvia > Venerida > Veneridae > Cyclina > Cyclina sinensis. The sequence goes on from JAAONU010000022.1 coordinate 1,587,368, forward strand.
TGGAGTGACCTAATATTTGACAGTTCATCAGTTTCTTGAAGTCAATTTATTTTTCGGTGAAATTTAGGACTTTACAAGTAAATTTATTTAGTAATTTTTAGTTTATCTTGTATTCTGTATAAAATTTAGTTTAGTGTTTTTCATTGTGCATTATAGACATGTATATTTTTGTCAGTGTATTTTAAGTATTTTCTTATCTTTTCAGGTTGAATTTTGTAGACAGTGTTACTTCCACTGCTACTCAGTACTCTAGATTGTGTTTGAAATTGTAAATCTACCAAGATGACTAGTCAGAAGTTCACAGCAATCACAGTGTAACATCTGGAAGTGGGTCACAGTGCATGGTTTGGTGAGCAAACTAACATTTTACTAACTTTTCATTCATTTGGCCTCTCCCAGAAACTATTGTAATAACAGTGTCAGGTAAATATATTCCTGTACCCTGTGTTAGTGATTCTCCTATACACCTGATATAAAATATTTTATCTGTTACTTTATTGTATTCTGGTGTATTAATAAAAGGGAAGATACTGTTATAACCTTTTAGGTATTAAAACATGCCTTTGAGGAGCAGTTAAAACTTTTTAGTGTTTGTAGGTTAGTAGAATGTAGGTTAGGTTTAAATTTGAGATTAAGTGTTGGCAAAATCATGCTTGTGGACTTGTGGTGACTGTGTACCTGGCGTAGAATTTCTTTCAAGTGGTGCAAGACAGTACCAAATTTATTTCAAAAAGCAATACTTTTGGTATTTTGTAGGAAAGTTTGTGTATTTACTGAAAGTGTAGCTATATGTGAATTTTTGTTGTCAATATTTACTTGAAAAGTAATTTTGACATTATTTTTCTGATTTATTATCACTGTGATATAATATTTGTAAATTGTTGTATCAGTTTTGAAAAGTGTTTTTTTTTTTCAGAAATATATGGTGTACATTGTGGAAACCATTGCAAACTTTGATTTTTATAGGTGTTTACCTACAGTTGTGTCCTTGTATCTACACTTTGAAAAGTGTTTTTTTTTTTTTTTCAGAAATGTATGGTGTACATTGTGGACATTAGTGCATGTTCTGGTTTAAGTGCCATGTTTAGATAGTGTATGGTGTACAATAGTTACCATTGTGAAGAATTATATGGTGGAGTGTTTTGACCTTTTCAGTGTTGCTACCACTTTATAAGTATTATACTTGGTGATAAAAGTACAGAAGCTGTGAAAGGCCTTAGTGACTCATAGAATATATGGTGTACTACTTTGGACATTTTTTGTTAAACCAGAATTTTATGTAACTTATTTTCAGTTTCCATTTTTTTTTCTTCTTTGGAAATTTGATATTTTTGTTCTGTTCTGACATTTCCAAAGATAATGTCTACCATGGATTTGCCTTCTGTACAAGAAAAAGCAGAGCAGCAGTACATACAGGAGTTGCTACGTACTGGCAAATACAGTATCTTGCGTATTCGATCAGATCCTTCGGTACCTAATGCTGGTGACACTTCAGTCAATCCTGCCAGCGCTAGTAAACCTTCACTAGGGACTGTCCCACTGACTACAACCAGACATAGTCCTATTTATACTAGTACCCCGAGTCCTTTTGTCAGAGATCTTGGTACCCCTACACCAGAGAGGGAATATCGTCAGAGGCGTTTGACCAGAGAACCTCCTTCTGTTACTTTTAATACAGAATTTAAAGTTATAGATGATTTGCAAGCTCCACCCTCTCTAGCCTCACCCATTGTATCAGCATTTGATGATGGTTTTGTTGCAAGTGATGTACCCAAGTATCAGCCTTTGCGACAATCAGTTCAACCCCAAAGACTTAACTCTTATACATTGCCATATGATGGTCAAGACCGTCCTCCCAGACCTCCTCTTCCACCCACATACAATTCTGATTTTGATAGATCTTTCAGTTCAATGAAGGTCCCTAAACTTTCTGAGTTTTCAGGTGAGGGTGCATCAGAATTTGAGATCTGGAAGTATGATGTAAATTGTTTAATAAATGAAGGTGTTTACCCAACACATATTATTAGGGAGGCTATGCGCCGGTCTTTAAAAGGTGTAGCAAGAGGTGTTCTCTTACACCTTGGTGAATCTGCATCAGTTAGTGATATTTTAACTGAACTAGAGGGTGTTTACGGTAATGTTAGGCCAGCAGAGAAGTTAAAGGAGATGTTTTATAGTGAAAGTCAAAGGGAAGGTGAGAGTGTAGCAGACTATAGCAGTCTTCGAATTTAGACGCCGGACCGAAGGCCCAGTCCACCAAAATGACTGACGGTCCAGTAAAAAATTACAAATCAGTAGTCCGACTGTCCAGTGAATATTGGTGCTGCTTTTTTTTAACTAAATACAGTAAACAAAGTTGAGAAACAAGTAAAAAGTAGTGTTTTTGAAAATAAAATGAAATTGTTTCTTAAAAATGCATTCTTCTCCATAGAACAGCGATTCGTTAACCCCAACTACAACTTAACGCATTCGTACTTAGTTTACATATAACCGGTGCTCAGGCTATAATCTCCCTTTCTAGTTTTCGAGATAAATATGATATTTTATTCTAATTATTGACCAGGCTATTTCTGGTGTAAAGAGAAAAAAGCCAGCCGAAAGTAACACCTTATTTTCATTATTCTGTTTCATGAAATAACTCTGTTCCGGTTTCCTGTTTTTCTTTTCCTTTTTTTACATGCATGTATACATTTTCGGAAAGTGACATCCGATCCATTCCATTACACTCATTTATCGACCACTGTACATGATGTAGTCGTACGGAATATATACCAGGGGTAATAAATGGTGACATATATAGTATATGTATATATGGCATTTTCAGAAGTTGGGAAAAAAAGTTGAGATAAAAATCTGGTAAAACGTTTAACTGTACTGACAGTGTCTTGTACAAATGAATCAATTATACCAGAGCTTTTTTCACAGGTTGGAGAATGTGACCTTCCCTTAAATTTGGGGAAATTTAATGCAGTGTATTTTTGCAAAAGGGGAAGAAAAAACTTGATGTAAATTGAATTTTAGGGGAAAACTATGATTTTAAGGAATTTTCCTAAGGGGAAGACGCCTGTAAACGGCGTAGAAGAGGCAAAAACCCTTGAATACTATTATTTTCACTAAACAATACTATTGTTAGGCTATGAAACATGTTCAAAGTATAATTAATATTATTTTTAACATTGTGGTGACAAGTTTACAATACTATTGTTAGGCTATGAAGCAAGTTCAAAGTATAATTAATATTATTTTTAACATTGTGGTGACAAGTTCTACTTCAAAACATAGTCTTATTGTTTTATAGCATTGTTTACAGCTATTATTCGGTCCAGTTAAATGTCATTCGGTCCAGTCAGATTATTGCCTTGGCTGGACCGAATGTCCAGTGCTTCCAAAAGTTATTTGTGAAGACTGCTATAGTTTACGACTGGAGCGCTTGTTGAGTCGGGTACCAGAAACGTTAGATAGGTATAGTAGGAATGAAATGTTGAGAAATAGGTTGTGGTCAGGGCTTAGAGATCAGGAGTTGAAGAATGTATCAAGGTATTTATTTGAAAGGGTAATAGATTTTAACACACTAAGGAGACAGTTACGAGCGATAGAAGACAACTTGAAACCACAGAAGGTAAGTAAGACAGGGAATGAACCAGAAGTTAAGACCCAAGATAAGGAACAAGGTAAAGCAGAAGTAGCAGATGCAAAGCAGTATGTCGCTTTAGTAGAGAGTAAGGTATTAAAACAAATGGAATCATTGACGAAGCAGATGAACAGGATGGAAAGTAAGCTGGGAGAATTAGATAAGGAAGTTAAGGATCTAAAGAGAAGTCAAAGGGAGAGAAGACCTCCTTGGAGAAACAAAGATAATAGAAAGGAAGTAAGTACTCAGAGTAGCATTGATAGTACCGCTACAAGAACATCTGATGGAACTAAAGAAGTTCCTTTAAACTTGAAAGGGCCTTTATCACAGGGCAGATAGAAGGCCAAGTTAAGTTAAGCCCTAGTTCTGTGCCCTTTGTTGGACATTCAAATGAAACTGAAGTTGAGGTAAATGGTAAGAAACTTGGTGCATTGATTGATACTGGTTCTATGGTGACAACAATTTGCCAGTCATCTTATTGTACACTTGTACCTAAACCACAGTTACATGCCTTATCTGATTTTAGTCTTGATATTTCAGGAGCTAATGGTGCTAAGGTACCATATATTGGTTATAGCATATTAGATATTACCATACCAAATGTTGACCTTTCTTCATTTTCAGTTCCAGTGTTGATTGTCCCCGACACAAAGTATTCTACATCAGTCCCTATGATTGTGGGTACCAATGTTCTTACTCATGTACGGTCTTCAGGTGTTTCAGGTTTTCCATCAGCATTTCAGAATGCTTTTGCTTCTCTGGCCGGAGATCATACGGTCCCAGTTACATCTATGAACGAGAAGGTATTAGTTGTCAAACCATTTGAGACAGCAACTGTTACCGGAAAGGTCCGATCTGTCGGGAAAATGTCTGTTGGTGTTACGGAGCCTCATGACTCATCTAATTTTAACATTTGTCCCAGGCTCGTGAAAGTATCCTCTGGCACTTCTTTTTCAAGAATTCCTGTGCGTATTTGCAATCTTACTGCACGCCCTTTGTCAATTTTTCCTCGTACTTCTCTCTGTAATCTTCAGGACGTTGAGGTTGTGCGTACCGTTGACCCGGCGGAAGGGTGTATTCCTAGAAGTCATAATCAAGACAAGTCGCTTGACGATCTTGGTATCACCATCCCTTCAGATACTCTCTCTAAGGAACAGATCGATCAAGCTAGAGCCTTCCTTTCTTCCTGGAAGCATATCTTTTCTTCTGGGCCGACTGACCTTGGATGTACTAACCTAGTAGAGCACGGGATCGAACTCACCGACCCTATTCCTTTCAAGGAGCCATACCGTCGTATTCCACCCGGTATGTTTGAAGAGGTGCGAGAACACCTTAACGACATGTTGGAGGCTGGTGCTATTAGGCCATCTCAGAGTCCATTTTCGTCTAATATTGTTTTAGTACGGAAAAAGGATGGCTCTTTACGGTTCTGTATTGATTACAGAAAATTAAACAATCGGACCGTTAAAGATGCCTATGCCTTGCCCCGTATAGAGGAAACTATTGATTCTTTAGTTGGTTCTCGTTTCTTCTCCAAACTTGACCTTCGTTCCGGTTATTGGCAGGTGGCCATGAAAGAACAGGATAAGTGCAAAACTGCTTTCCAGGTTGGTCCATTAGGATTCTTTGAATGCAATCGCATGGCCTTTGGTCTCACCAATGCTCCCGCCACTTTCCAACGCCTGATGGAGCGCTGTATGGGGGAGTTGCATCTCAAAGAATGCCTTATCTATCTGGACGATATAATCATATTTTCTGACTCTATAGAATCTCACTTCCGTCGTCTCGATGCTGTATTTAAACGTTTGGAAAAGGCTGGCTTAAAACTGAAAGGGACGAAGTGCGAGTTCTTCCAAACTCAGGTCAATTATCTTGGTCATGTAGTGAGCCAGAATGGAGTTGAGACTGACCCTGACAAGTTAAAAGTCCTTAAAAACTGGCCAGTTCCCACCTGTGTCAAGGAACTTAGAAGTTTTCTCAGCTTTTCTTCTTACTATCGTCGTTTTGTTCCTGGATTTGCCCAAATTGCCAAACCTCTGAACGATCTCTTAGTTGGCCATCCTACCAACAAGAAAGCCAAGACATCTAAGCCTGCGGTATCTTGGACCTGGGGTCAAAAGCAACAAGAAGCTTTCACAACTTTGATTGACAAGTTGACCTCTCCTCCCATCTTGGCCTACGCTGACTATTCCAAGCCTTTCATCTTGAATGTCGATGCTAGTTGCAATGGTTTGGGTGCTGTCTTGTACCAGGAGCATAACGGTAAGGAGCGTGTGGTCGCTTACGCTAGCAGGAGGTTGCGGGCTAATGAACGCAATTACCCTGTACATAAGTTGGAGTTTCTGGCTCTAAAATGGTCCATTTGCGACAAATTTCATGACTATCTGTATGGTAACTCTGTCAAGGACCGCACGGACAATAACCCTTTAACCTATGTCTTTTCTTCGGCAAAGCTAGATGCCATGAGCCACAGATGGTTGGCGGCTTTATCTGCTTATGACATCCAGATACACTATCGTTCTGGAAAGCAGAATCTTGATGCTGACGTCCTTTCCAGGCTTCCGAAACCTGACAATGATTATAAGGTTCTCTTCTCTGATGCTATAAAGGCTCTTTTACAGGCTCACTCTTCTGTTCCTGAGTCAATGTCTGCCATGGAATGTGTATCTTTTGCACAACAGGTTCTGAAAGACAACCCTTCAGATATTCATTCTATAGGTACCAGTTTTCAGACTGTGGATTGGAAGGACGAGCAAGCTAAGGATCCGGCCATTTCCAGAGTTATTGAGATCCTCAGAGCAGGTCACAGATTGACTGAACGTCAGCGAGCCAGTGAACCTTCGGCTGTTAGGAAGTTCTTGAAAGAATGGAACTCCTTGTTTTTCAAAGATGGTGTCCTCTTCAGAAAGGGTTCTTTGAGTGGTTTCGAGGTCCACCAGCTTGTCTTGCCTGAGTGTTTCTATGACAGGGTTTTCCATGGATTGCACGATGAAGCTGGTCACCAGGGTCGGGATCGAACCATCAGCCTGGTGAAGTCTCGTTTTTATTGGCCTCAGATTGACCAGTTTGTTGAACACCGTATTCGTAACTGCCATCGGTGTATTCACAGGAAGACCTTGGATAGAAATGCAGCAAAGCTTGTTTCTGTTGAGTCCCATCATCCAATGGAACTTGTCTGCATGGATTTTCTTTCTTTAGAAATGTCTTCTGGAGGTTTTGAGAATATCCTCATCATTACTGACCATTTTACTCGGTTCTCTCAGGCTTTGCCATCTAAAAATCAAACTGCTCGTACAACTGCCAAAATTCTTTTTGATTCTTTCATTTCTCACTACGGATTTCCCAGTAGACTTCATAGTGACCAAGGGAGGAACTTCGAGAGTGAGGTTATCCGTGAACTGTGCAAGCTGGCCGGTGTGGAAAAGACCAGGACCACACCGTACCATCCGCAGGGAAATGGGATGCCAGAAAGATTTAACGAGACCCTCCTCAACATGCTTGGTACACTTGAAGAGGAACAGAAATCCAACTGGAAAGCCCATCTTCCAACCATGGTCCATGCCTTTAATTCCACCAGACATGACTCCACAGGTTTTACACCTCATTTTTTAATGTTTGGTCGCCATCCTAGGTTAGCCATAGATGCTGTTTTGGGAATTGAGCCGGATAAAGGTTTTTCCAAGGACAAGTCCAGTTATGTCTCTGATCTCAAGAACAGGCTTCAGTTTGCATACAAGGTTGCCTCTAGAGAAGCCAGGAAGCAAGGTCTCAGACATAAGAAGAGGTATGACCTCCGGGTCAGAGAAGCAAAGTTGGAAGTTGGAGATAGGGTTCTTGTTCGTAATGTCGGTATTAGGGGCAAGAATAAGCTTGCAGATCGTTGGGAGAAGGATGTCCATGTAGTGGTTGATCAGCCAGATCCAGATCTCCCTGTGTATAATGTTAAACGGGAACACGGCCAAAGTCAACCAAGACTGTTACATCGTAACCTTCTTCTTCCCTTCATGGGTATACCTTTACAAATCCCTACTTCCAAACAATCCGCCTCAGCTGTGACAAATGTTTCAGGTACTTCTGATATTGCAGATTCTGAAGAACAAGTGTTGGACAATCAGACATCAGATCATTCAACAGATAACTCTGCACTGAATACTTCTCATTGTTCTAACCATGTTTCTTTTTCAGATAATTCTGATATACAGAAGGACTCTGTTTCATCTGAAAAGTATGTTATACCAGCTCGTAAGCCTTTGAATCCTTCAGCACAGCCGTTCCAACCAAGGTCAACCAGAACTAGGGCTAAGCCTAAATGGATGGCATCAGATGATTGGCATCTTACTTAGTTTTTCTCAGAATAATATTTAATTTTGTTACAGGGTGTATTACAGTGACCAGGAAATGTTTTACCGACAATGATTAAGCCTTGAATATTTGTCTTTTAGCCTTTGTACATGCCTTTTATTTTTCATATATTGCTGGGATCCAATTCCTATTAGTTATCTCAGCGACAGATGTTCCATGTATATACGATTGTACGTTGAATGATATTTGTGTACATTTTGAATTGACCATGTACACGTATTTTGGTCTTGATATGCAACCCTTGAATATTTGAATTATTTGTTATTATTTGTGATGCATATTGTATTGCAAGGATGATAATCTTACAGTTATTTTACAAGTTGTTCACGTTAGATAGGTTGAGCTCGCCTATTGTGAAGTACACTTTACAGTGTGTTTATATTTTTATGTTCTGTGAGATTGTGCATCGGGTGTAGATTTATCACAGCTTGTAGGCTGATTTTGTCCTTTTATAGTAGATGTGCTTTTACAAGTACGTTCCCTCAGTAGCATGTAGCAATTACAGTAGTGTAGAAATACATAGGTAGTTGAAGCTTAACAGCTGTACGTAGGTAGGGAAATTACTGCTCTTAAAGGTATGTTTCAATTTGAAATGTCGGGACGACATTTCCCTTGAAGGGGGAGTATGTCGCAGGGTCAGATACCCCATTTCATTTTTATATCTGACTTCTGTATATTAGTTATGTTGACCCTGTATTGTATGTATCTTGATCATATATTATACTGTATCTCCTATACTCCTATATACGTCCCCATCCATCCCCATATTTTCATTCATTTATCATCCTCATTCTCAGCATAACTTACCCTGGTGACGGGCCTCGTGAGTATTTAACGTTCCCGCACTTGCATATCACGCATGCGCACTTGAATAAATATAGTTGATGGCGATACTTCGTCATTCTGAATGTCTTACGACAATTTATTTATTTTTGTGTCTTTGCGTGCCTTTACAGGTAAATTGTTGATTATATTCATTGTATCATTTATTTCTCGCATTCTCATATGTGTATTGGTGGCATATGGAATACAGTAAGGGCACTTGAATAAATATAGTTGATGGCGATACTTCGTCATTCTGAATGTCTTACGACAATTTATTTATTTTTGTGTCTTTGCGTGCCTTTACAGGCCAGACCCCTGAACATTCAACCTCCAACCCAGAGTGTTAGAACCCAACTGCGACACTAACAAGTATCAAGGGAAGACCAGTCTCCTCTGCATCCTTACAAGTATCAAGGGAAGACCAGTCTCCTCTACATCCTAACAAGTATCAAGTGAAGACCAGTCTCCTACATATCCTAACAAGTATCAAGGGAAGACCAGTCTCCTCTGCATCCTAACAGGTATCAAGGGAAGACCAGTCTCCTCCACATCCTAATAAGTATCAAGGGAAGACCAGTCTCCTCTACATCCTAACAAGTATCAAGGGAAGACCAGTCTCCTCTGCATCCTAACAAGTATCAAGGGAAGACCAGTCTCCTCTGCATCCTTACATGTATCAAGGGAAGACCAGTCTCCTCCACATCCTAACAAGTTTCAAGAGAAGACCAGTCTCCTCCACATCCTTACAAGTATCAAGGGAAGACCAGTCTCCTCTACATCCTAACAAGTATCAAGGGAAGACCAGTCTCCTCCACATCCTAACAAGTATCAAGGGAAGACCAGTCTCCTCCACATCCTTACAAGTATCAAGGGAAAACCAGTCTCCTCCACATCCTAACAAGTTTCAAGAGAAGACCAGTCTCCTCTACATCCTAACAAGTATCAAGGGAAGACCAGTCTCCTCTACATCCTAACAAGTATCAAGGGAAGACCAGTCTCCTCTGCATCCTTACAAGTATCAAGGGAAGACCAGTCTCCTCCACATCCTAACAAGTTTCAAGAGAAGACCAGTCTCCTCCACATCCTTACAAGTATCAAGGGAAGACCAGTCTCTTCTACATCCTAACAAGTATCAAGGGAAGACCAGTCTCCTCTGCATCCTTACAAGTATCAAGGGAAGACCAGTCTCCTCCACATCCTAACAAGTATCAAGAGAAGACCAGTCTCCTCCACATCCTAACAAGTTTCAAGAGAAGACCAGTCTCCTCTACATCCTAACAAGTATCAAGAGAAGACCAGTCTCCACCACATCCTAACAAGTATCAAGTGAAGACCAGTCTCCTCTACATCCTAACAAGTTTCAAGAGAAGACCAGTCTCCTCCACATCCTAACAAGTATCAAGGGAAGATCAGTCTTCTCTACATCCTAACAAGTATCATGGGAAGACCAGTCTCCTCTGCATCCTTACAAGAATCAAGGGAAGACCAGTGTCCTCTACATCCTAAAAGGTATCAAGGAAGACCAGTCTCCTCCACATCCTAACAAGTTTCAAGGGAAGACCAGTCTCCTCTACATCCTAACAAGTATCAAGGGAAGACCAGTCTCCTCCACATCCTAACAAGTATCAAGGGAAGACCAGTCTCCTCCACATCCTAACAAGTTTTAAGGGAAGACCAGTCTCCTCTACATCCTAACAAGTATCAAGGGAAGACCAGTCTCCTCCATATCCTAACAAGTTTCAAGGGAAGACCAGTCTCCTCCACATCCTAAAAGGTATCAAGGAAGACCAGTCTCCTCTACATCCTAAAAGATATCAAGGGAAGACCAGTCTCCTCCACATCCTAACAAGTATCAAGGGAAGACCAGACTCCTCCACATCCTAACAAGTTACAAGGGAAGACCAGTCTCCTCCACATCCTAACAAGTAACAAGGGAAGACCAGACTCCTCCACATCCTTACAAGTATCAAGGGAAGACCAGTCTCCTCTACATCCTAACAAGTATCAAGGGAAGACCAGTCTCCTCCACATCCTTACAAGTTTCAAGGGAAGACCAGACTCCTCCACATCCTAACAAGTATCAAGGGAAGACCAGTCTCCTCTACATCCTAACAAGTATCAAGGGAAGACCAGACTCCTCCACATCCTAACAAGTATCAAGGGAAGACCAGTCTTCTCCACATCCTAACAAGTATCAAGGGAAGACCAGACTCCTCCACATCCTAACAAGTATCAAGGGAAGACCAGTCTCCTCTACATCCTAACAAGTATCAAGGGAAGACCAGTCTTCTCCACATCCTAACAAGTATCAAGGGAAGACCAGACTCCTCCACATCCTAACAAGTATCAAGGGAAGACCAGAATCCTCTACATCCTGACAAGTATCAAGAGAAAACCAGTCTTAACTATCTAATGTTAACTATTATAAGTGTCTGAGGTACTCTGAGGTAAAAGACTGAGGGAAATTGGCAGGAACGTTCTCACCAAATGCCAGTTTCCAAAGTGCTGTATTAACAAATCCATACCTTAGACACATGAATGCTACTTGTTGGTGCACACAATATTTATTCTTTGCAACAGTAATATTTCCAGTTTGCACTATTTTCTAACAACGTAGTGAGCAGAACATTTGAGGAAAAATGCTGATGACATAAGAGTGACTATAAACAATGCAACTCGAGGCTTCACATGACTCATCTCTAATAAGGTGTTTAGAGGGACAAGAATGTAAAACCAGGCTATATTACGCAGGTATTAACAGGCGCGTAGCTACCAGTATGCAGAATACGCAGCTGCGTACACATTGGTCCAGAAAATTGAGTAAAATTGGTGAAAAAAATAAGACTTATTTTATGCCAAAAACCCGCCAAAATGCTCCTGAGACGATCTACAGAAAAAAAACCCCTAGGATTCTGCATACACCTTCAAAAGCCCTTACGCCCCTGATTAATGCTACAAATCCTGATTCAAATGAACGTATGTAACGGTTACAAATACTAGACTCACTCTTTCGTCTCTGTTGAAGCTTTCAGTTCTGTACATCGGATTAAGAACGTCCTGATCAGAGCGCCAAAGTTTCCTGTCTTGCAATTGTTGATTGCCAGGTTTTTGCAAGTCAGAGCTGTAGACTCTTCAAGCAATTTGCCGTCGGAGCTGAAAAACAGCTTACATGTGAATTACATTTCATCAGCTTCCCTTTTAAGATTATTCTGTTTATATCACTGGGCAGTTCATACATGTATAATCACTGATTCGGATATAAAGTATCATTGCTATCAAGCGTTTTCTCTCATTATGGATCTTCCAACTGTGAAAGTGACAAGGAAATATTCTGGTCAACAGTGAGATTTAAACCATTATCCATTGACGGAAAAAATCACGTAATAGATTTCTTGTCTTTTACCTTGCATATTTATTTCTTTCAGTCAATTTTAGCTTCATAACATCTAATAAACTATCTAACATTTCAAAGAAAATAGCCATTTTCAAATCAATGGTGTTTTGAATTTTCCCAGCATATTTTAAAGGAAGACTTTGTCAATTTTTGTTTGCCCTGTAAGACTCTAAGACTGATGTACACAAGTATTTCACAACTTACCTGTTAATTGGTATCAAAAATGTGTAAGACAGGAACTGGTTCCAGAAAGGATCCTGTGGTGAAATGGGTTCTGACCCAGCAAACCTTATCAAGTAAGGGTTTGTTGCGAGGTCACTGTAACTGCTGCTATTTGCACCCATCTGCAATGAAAAAGATGTTACACTATACTTTGAACTTATTAATTATTTCATACTAATTGTAGTGTTGTATCTAGGCTGTAAAAAAGGCAGGGCACACATGATACTGGGCAGGGCACTAGAGGCTGATGGGGCGGGTGCGCTTTGATAAATTTATAGATTAAGCAAATGAAAAGGATACCAATGTAAAACAGTATCAGTTTTATTAAGCATACACATGTAATTAAGGAAAACATTAACAATAATCTACACGCTTTTGAATATTTAGACCAAAAAAAAAACAAACAACTTTATGCAAAATAAATAACAAATATTTTCATTTAAAATGACTGTATTAATCTACATGGTACTTATAATCTTGTTATAGAACATATTACAGATTATGTACATGTTACTAGAAAAACTGTGTAAGTATCAAAATTAAGCTATTAAACATTTTAAGTAATCTAAAAAAAAAATAATTAAACTAAACAATGAATCTTATCTTATCAAAAAATGCTTTCAAAAATTCAGACTAAAAACAACTTTATGCTAACTAAACATCAAATATTTGTACTGCACAAGACTGGCTCTAATAAATAATAATGTATTCTAATACATATCATAAATTTTGTACATGTTACTAGAAAAGTTTGTGTAATTAACAAAATTAAGCTAACAAACATTTCAAGTTATCTACAAAAATACTTGAACTACTCAATGAATATTATCAGAAAATGCTTTAAAATATTCAGTCTTGAAAAATAACTTTATGCAAACTAGACACTGTTCTATGAATACTAAAATACGATGGGTTGCGGAAATATATGACACACGGAATTTATCCAAGATTTTCACTCGATGCTTCATGTTTAATGAAATAAGTATTTGCTGAAATTGATGTACAACGTAAAGAAAATATCGTGAAGAATAATAGTGCGCATAGGCAGTAAAAAGAAATGCTTTCAACCATCAAAATTTGGGATTTTTTTCTCTTGCCGGTGTGGGATTTTTGCCATTTTTGGGGGGAAAATATACACTCCAACAGGTTGGGAAAGGGGACGAATATCGCCGAATGTTTTGGGCATAAAAACCCACTGAAGTATGTAACAATTATTCTGAACTTCAAAATCACACCGGCAAAAGGCGGCAACATCAAACGATATAGTCTTGAATAGGCTTTAATTATATCGATCGGTCTTGTTAGCACGTGGAGAATAATTAATTGAGGTTTGAAGTGAAACAATAACTAAAATTATGTAAAAATTGCTTTTCGGTCATGCATCTTCTTCTTCGCCGCACCGGAAAGAACTCGGTTTACATATTAATATTCAGCTAATGTCGTATAATATTTGACAGACTATGTCTATAAAACCTCTTATTATCTACATATTGGAATAAATAATTGATGTTTGAAGTTAAACAATAATTAAAATTAAGTAAAAATTGCTTTTCGGTCATAATTATTTGCTTTTCAGTCAGGCATCTTCATCATGGGACCGGAAAGCACACGGTTTACAAATTTACCTCTACTATCGGTTATTTAATGACCTCTTCGGTAATATAAAGTTTTCATCCTATTAACTTTTCATTAATAAATCTATTTGTAATACTTAAAATGCAAAAAAATATTTTTCATGTGTTTTTAATAGAAAATTGAGTGCTTTCCGGTGTTTAGGTGCTATCCGGTTTTTCCATGCACCGGCAATACGATATGAGACGAGCAGAATTTTGATAATTAATGCAAGCAATGCCCGTAAAGTGTTCTAGAATTTATGTTTATCTTAATAACTTATGTAATATCAATATACTAGGAAGAGTTCGATCCATATTTGATTATCTTTCTAAAACTGCACAGAAAGCTACTCCTGGAATGTGAGGCTTTTCTACAAACTACATAGAAAGCTACTCCTGGAAAGTCAGGCTTTTTCAACCAATTTATCCCCTTTACTACATGCATCACACTCAGACAACCATTCCCATCTCCATTTGTTCTTTTGGGGTTTTTTTTATATATTTCGTATTGAACCCTTCGGGTAGGAACTTTATTTTGACTAACAAATAAGCGTGCATTTTTCGTTACAAGTGATTTTGCCTTTGAACAGTTAACTCCACACACAGAAATCACAAGTAAATAATCGATTAGAAAATATATTTGCCTTTTACTGATACTCAGACCTCAACACAACAAAAATAAGTGATAGAAAGTGAAGTTATTTTCAGAATCAGTCAGCTCTGATGTCTGTGTAAACATGCAAATCGACTAACTTTGATGTTTGACAGCCGAAAACACGTCGCAATTGAAGAGCAGCAGTAAAGTACTTCCGGTATTGAGATGCTTACCTCCCCTGTAGCGAGGCTTATTCTAAACTGCTGACGAACTAGCTGACGATAGCTGACCATAATACATGGAGCTTTTAATCAGCGGCCTTTAATCAGTGGTCCAGAGGTAACGCGCTGGACTAGTAACCAAGGGGTCCCGAGATCGAACCCCCGCAACTCCACTAACATTATTAATTGTCTTCCGCATGAGACATTAAACCGAGGTTCCACGTATCAGTGCTATACACTTAACATACAAAAGAACCAGGGGTGTCTCTGTTTCTTGCAGTATCCCCCATTACCAGGGGTGGATCCAGGATTTCAGATTAGGGGGGGGGACACAAAATGTTCGGCCCAATTTGTGTCCGTTTTTTACCTTATTTCAACGGTTGTGGTTTAGCAAGAGTATACTGATTTGGCAATATCACACGGGCCTCTGATTATTCAATTCAGTGTTGAGCAATAAAGTATACATTATTTAAAGACATATTCAAAATAGACCTACAATAACACCTGTGGTCCGGGAATTTTAGGGGGCGTGCGCCAGGTCCGCCCCCCTCTGGATCCGCTAGTGATAACATAAAATAACTAATATCTGCAGGAGGCGTCGGTCATATGGAAAACGGAACCGATGATAAATAAACACAGGCAAAAATTGTACGTACCTGTCATTTCCTATAGTTTCATTCATATTTAAAATAAAATCTTTACCTATATTTCCAAATACACCATGTAATTTTTTCTGTAAATCTATAAAGAATTCATTCAATTGCTTATCATAACAGGTATCGCACTCGTAATAAATTATAAACACGTGCCACAATTATGTTTATCATGTTTAATTTTTACGGTTTTCGGTAGAAAAAAGAAATCTTATATACATGTTATATAGATAAATTGGAGGAGATTCGTCTTATAAATTATTAACAAAATGTTCCAAACTTTGAACCCTTCCTTAATCATTATTAATGTCCTTTTTATGAAAAAAAAGTCATGTGAGATGTTTATATTTATTGAAATGTTTTATAACTTATTAGTTTTAAATAAAATTAAATCTAAACATATTATTGACCGATTTAAATCCGGACGGTTTCCTTCTTTATGTACATGGTCCGCAGCTTCCTTCTATTTCTACATGGTCAGCAACTTTCTTCTATTTATATATGACAGATTTTAACGTATCTTACATATCAATAGAAACTTTAACATGTTACTGACAGATTTAAATACAGACGATTTTCTTCTTTATCTAAATGGTCCGCAGTTTGTTTTTAATCTATAAGGTCAGCAGTTTCCTTCTTTATCTATAAGGTCAGCAGATTTAACGTGTCTTATACATCGATAAAATTAATGACACATTTTAATGACCGATCTAAATGCGGACAGTTTTCTTCTTTATCTATATGGCAACAGTTTCTTTCTTTATCTATATGGTCAGCAGTTTCCTTCTTTATCTACATGGACAACAGTTTCCTTCTTTATCTACATGGTCAGCAGTTTCCTTCTTTATCAATATTGTCAGCAGTTTCCTTCTTATCTATATATATTGTCAGCAGTTTCCTTCTTTATCTATATT
This sequence comes from Cyclina sinensis, assembly GCA_012932295.1. Classification (NCBI taxonomy): domain Eukaryota; kingdom Metazoa; phylum Mollusca; class Bivalvia; order Venerida; family Veneridae; genus Cyclina; species Cyclina sinensis. Next base: position 1,603,798 of record JAAONU010000022.1, read on the forward strand.
GTCAGCAGTTTCCTTCTATTTCTATATGGTCAGCAGTTTCCTTTTTATGTATATGGTCAGCAGTTTCCCTCTAAATCTATATGGTCAGCAGTTTCCTTCTTTATTGATATGTTCAGCGGTTTCCTTCTTTATCTATAAGGTCAGCAGATATAACGTGTCTTATACATAATTAATGAAACATTTTACTGACTGATCTAAATGCAAACAATTTTCTTCTTGTCATTAACGCGAGTCACAGATCGTGGTTCGAACATCCGTTCGACGGCATGAAGTCTGCAGGGGAACTACAAATACATAAATCCAATGTGAGCGCAAGAGAGTAAAAAGTTTGTGTTTTTTTTAAAAATAAGGAAAATTGTACATCTAAACAATTATTATAAAGTAGTAGTAGTAGTGGTGGTAGTGGCATTGGTAGTGGCAGCGGCAGCAGTAGTAGGAGACGATTTTTCCTGCTATAGTCTTGAGAGAATTGAACGAATGACTATAAAAACAGAGTATGGTAAGCCGGATGAAAATGGGACGTTTATCTTCATTATAATATAAAACTGATTGTAAAAACAAATTTACAATGTTAAAACAAACACAGAGAATTTTAAGGGATATGCACCGTTACAGAGTACCTTTTTCTCTCTCAAACCTAATTGTTACTATTTTATTTCTGGGATGAAGATGTTGCACTCCAAGGATATGTAGGTTAAGGGCTATATCTTGCTATATGTTGAGGGCATAGTCGTGTACGTACTTCGTCGGTTTTAAAAAAATTATAGTGTTTTTAAACCGCACACGACTTAAAACTAGTGCTATTATACCTTAAGGTATTATAACAAGCATGATATTGCATAATGCACCGGTACGAAAAATTCGAACCACATCGAAACGGTAAACAATCTCGAAATGGATATTTTCGGTGAAAGTAAAGAAACTGTACTGGCTATTTCAATTCCATTGACGATCCTGGTTCTTATAGCATCCATGATTTACACATTTCGCAACATTATGAGGATCTGGAATGCTGGAAAACCTCTCCCAGTTGACGAAAAATCAGACGACAAAGATAACAGCGAAGATGACATTATTAACGATGATACAGATGCAAATTTCAAAGCACAACAAAGTATGTTTACGAAGTCCGATTAAATATATATGTTTTTTGCTTTAAATATTCAAAATGTTTTTAGCAATGTTTTATGATTAAGATTAAAAATTTAGCCCCCAAATGTTCGTACTACGGGTTCCACGTAGATTTACCGACAAATCGGTAACATGATTTTATATAGTAAAAAAGGGAAAAATCGGTAACAATAGAAATATTGTATGTACCCAGAAAGTTGAAAGAGTAGGTGTGAAAAGGCATGCTGGGTACTCTGCTCGTCATAGAAAGGTGTTCACAACACATTGAAGAAGTTATTTGTTTGTCTTAGGTAATTATAATTTATATAAATTGTGTTTGTCATCTAATTATCATTATTAAAATTATTAAACTTGATTCTATAATATTACAATCATAGTTACTAATAACCACAGGAGCTTGAAATTGTATTTTTAGTCATTCAAGAGTCGAAACTGTTAATCTAGCTTCTTTTTCTGTATATAAAAACACAAGGAATGAAACGCCACCTGCTCCGCCCACTAAGAATTTCGGGTCGCATCAGCTAAAATGCGAAAAAAATGCTGATATCTATCAGTGCTGTCACTCAGCAGACACAAAAACTAACCAAAACAATTCGCTCATTGTTGTCAACGCTACACACTAGTAGAAAACCGCTGCTTTCCATGCATTTCCAACAAAATTTGCTTGTCGCTGAAGCCATTGCGTGACGTCATAGAGCGGACTGTAATCTCCAAAATATTTCTTGATCAAAAGCAGTTTTGAACTGGAGAAGCTTTTCTGTTCTATACTTTTATGCATCAAAAAATAATTGTGAAGTACATTTTCCCGTTATTTCAGTATAAAAGCATCTATTTAGTTTGATTTTGCATTTATTCTTTCTATCTATTAAATCCAGAAATAGATTTTCCTGGGAAACCGCCAAAATTTTTGGGAATTCTGTGACGTCACACAATGGCTTCGCCGACAAACTGATTTTGTTCGAAAATGCATGAAAACCAGCTGTTTTCTTCTCCTGTGTAGCGTACTGAAAAAAATGAGCGATTTGTTTTGGTTAGTTTGAGTGTCTGCTGAGTGACAGGACTGATAGATATCTGCATCTGGGCGCAATTTAGCTGATGCGACTCGAAATCTTACTGGGTGGAACAGGCGGCGTTTCATTCCTTGTGTTTTTTATATACAGAGTAGAAGCCACAAATACATTTTGAATCTTGAAGGACTAAAAACTCAATTTCAAGCTTCTGTGCTAATAACTACGTCGAAGGTAGTAATGTATTCAATGACTTTGGCTAGATCTTTGATTTAAATCAGTTTATAATTTAATAACGGTATTGTGTTAAAATATATAAAACTTTTACAATAAACGGCAACACATAAGGTTTCAATACTCAATATTTCAATAACTAACATCTGTTCATACAGTACGCTCAGCGCGGATTCTGCCTTTTCCGCGATACCACCGCGGACAATTTTTTCTTATCGCGGACAAACGCGGCGGACGTCCGCGATGAGATGGCTAATTTTCGCTGCGATCCGCGGTGTCCAGTTGTTTCCACCGCGGACAAAATACCGAAGATTATATTTAAATTATCGATAAAATCGGTTACCTGATTCTCGCGGCGGAACGCGGCGGCCATTATAACTATAGCTCAAAAATAAACGTTTATTTTATAAAATTTTCACTGTGTTCTTATTTTACAAGATTACTTTAAATCAACCAAAATACTTAAATGGTAATAACATTAGTTAAAATTTTAGATGTAAAAATATTGAAACGGCATTTAAAATGAAAAACGTTACCTTTGTTTTGATTGTAAAATTTGGAGTGACCGCGTCGATAGACACAAACTACATACTACAGAGTATACTACAGCATCCTTGTTAACTTGAACTATCCAAAACCGTCAAAAATTAGAACATTCCTAACAACAATTACTTGTTACACATGCTAATTATCAAGGTTATTTTATGTGAACTGCTTTAACTGTCAAAGAAATTACGTCACTCAATAGCGGCTTTCAACTTTTTACAAAGGGCGCCATGTCTTCAGATTAACTCAAAATCACAGCTGACACCTGTGTGAATAACATACCTAAATACAAACTAAATCACCTTTTTCAAACTAGTTTATAAACCAATCTGAGCTCTGGTTTGAAAGTGAAATCTACAGATCTTGTATAAATATATTTTTTCGATGCATTACAAACACTTGTAAATTTCAGTGGCTCAACACTTCCCTTTTATATTTCTATTATTTGGGGATGAATTTCACAATCTTTGATATCGTAATATTGTAGTGAAACCTATATGTAGCCTCAAAGGAACAACCTGTCAATCACAATTCCCGTGACCTATGATCTTTACACGTGATACAACACCGTATTTTTATTGGTTGTAATTCAAGAGCTAACCTTTGACAGCAAGCCTGAGTAATTTTCCATAAAAATTCCCATTATTTTACCGCCTTTTCCACATCACATGATCTAATGCGGCATGCTTTTGGATGCTTGCTCTCTACTTTCAATTCTCATTTTCAGAAAATCTATAAATAGTAACACCTAGTTTTGTAAGGAGATATTGACAAGGATTAAATTTTCATGGTGTAAGAAACAAAAATTGACGTTTTCATTGTTGTCTCTTGTTACTTTTTCGTACATGCCGTACACCGAGGTTATTCAGTATTTGACCTAAAAGTGGTTTTCACAACCATGAACTTGCATATCTACTCTATTTTCGAATTTAATAAGACGATGACTTGCCGCGATTTAGAGTATTTTTGTTCATGGTAATTCAATAACGAGAGAACAACAAGATGTACAAACAACAAAAACATTGTATCTACATAAATTTTTTTATTACAAAATCAAATTTTACGTATTTTAAGTAGTAAAATTTTAATAATTAATGGTAAAAAGCTACAGTTTTCACCGCGATCCGCGGCGAATGACCACCACGTTCCGCCGCGATTTACCGCGGCGTTCTGCGGGGGAAACGCTTACGGCCACAGATTCATGTCCGCGGCGGTGAACATTTTCAGTCCGCGGGGTCTCGCGGACAAATTTTGTGCAAAATTTCGTCCGCGATGAGTCTCATCCGCGGGGTCTCGCGGGTTTTGCAAAATCCGCGCTGAGCATACTGTACCTACTCTATCACTATCTCAACTCTAAACAATTACCAACAATATTTCTATTGTTACCGATTTTTACTTTATAAATTCATGTTACCGATTTGTGGTGTTACCGATTTGTTTGGTTACCTTCCCATACTACGCTATTTTTGTTCAATTTGTACTGGGGAGTGTCTAAATATAGTAACGATGCATAAAGATAAGTAAGAATCATTTGATGAATATGCAAA